>OZ014530.1:217021072-217099533 GCA_963966105.1 Volucella zonaria
AGACGATAGAACTATGTAAGTCGGCCATAGGCAACAATTTTTTTATAAAAAGATTATCATTAGATAGGCATGCGATCCACTGTAACACAATGGAGCGCTATCATTTGTTGAACGATTCGACGACGGAGCTCTTCTCCTTTATCCCGAAGGGGGAGAAGCTGCAAACAATGCTGCTGAGGGGGCTGAAACCGGCAACCGATCCGGGGGTGGTCCTTGCACTGCTGAAAGAGAAGGAGTGCGACGAGCTCAAATTCGTGGGGGTCAAGTCATTTGTTACAGCTAGAGGAAGAAGAGAGAAGCGTAAGCTACCGTTCTTCTTGGTTCAGCTAACTCCCAATAGCAAATTGGATTGTCTAAGAAACATAAAAGTTCTGGACTACCAGATTGTGTCATGGGAAAGAGTAAAGCGGGGCGGCAACATTTTACAATGTATTCGCTACCAAAGGTTCGGACACGCCGCGTCGAACTGCGAAATGCAGCCTCGATGCGTGAAGTGTGGAAAGAACCACAAGTCTGAGAAATGCGCTCTAGGTAAGGACGGAGCGTCTGAAAAAAGCCAACTCTCTTGTGCTTTATGTAGGAACACGGGACACACCGCAAACTATCGGGGTTGTCCCAAATTCCAATACATAAAAAGAATAAATCTGGCTCGGCAGCAGAAGGTGGAAGTTAAACGTCCACCCGTGCAAACACAAACACCAGCAGTTACTCGCCGAGTTACCTACGCCCAAATGGCGGCAGGTAGGGGAACTACGGTACAACAAGCAAAGGTAGCTTCTCAGGCCCCAGCGTCTAGAGCACCAGAACCTGTACCTGACATGCTGGCTATCTTGCTCTCTATTCAGGGGCAGATGGCTCAGCTTCAGCGCCAAATACAGGAGCAGACTACGCGGGTGGATCAAATATACGCGCTGCTGCCGGGCCTAACGCACCTTCAGTCGTAATGGTTACGTACATGGCGGAGCAAACCCTGAAGGTCCTTGCAGTGAATGTTAATTCACTGATTAGGTTCGAACGAAGAGCCACACTGTTTAAGTTGCTTAAAGACCATGCCCCTGATGTGCTTTTTTTTAGCGTAACTAAGCTTACCAAAAGACACAAAAGACACAAAAGACACAGAAGATTTAAAATATTACGAAGAAACCAACTCAATTCCATTCAAGAAGGAGGTGTTGCGATTTTTATTAGAACAGGACTGCGTTTCAAAAGAATATACAGTTGTGTAGTACGTAGGTTTCAGGTGCTGGAAGCAGGCGTCATGTACATCCCTCTCCGTAGTGGAAAGCGGCTGTACATGGTGTCTGTCTATGCACCTAAGTCTACACAATCCACCTTATTCATCTCAGAGCTCGAGACACTTTTTCGATTCCTGAAGCTGGAATTGGAGGAGAATTATTTATTATCGGCGGAGATTTTAACGCCAAACATAGGGATTGTTCTTTAGCTATGGGCAGCCAAAAAAGTTTGAAGATGAAGAACTGGAAGCATTGCTCTATGAAGATTGTTGCCAAACACAAGAAAAGCTCGCAGAATCAAGCAGCAATTTCAAAACGTTTAAAAGCAGCTGGATATATTTAAAAGCAAGGAAATTGGGTTCCACATGAACTCAAGCCGAGAGACGTCGAAAGGCGGTTTTGCATGTCCGAAATGCTGCTGGAACCCCACAAAAGGAAGTCATTTTTGTATTGGATTGTTACTGGTGATGAAAAATGGATCCATTACGACAACCCCAAGCGCAAAAAATTATATGTGAAACCCGGCCAACCAGCCAAATCAACGGCAAAGGAAAATCCATGGCGCGAAGGTAATGCTCTGTATTTGGTGGGATCAGATGGGTGTGCTGTATTATGAGATGCTAAAACCGGGTGAAACCATCAATGGATAACGCTATCGAACACAATTAATCCGTTTGAAGAGAGCAGTGGCCGAAAAACGCCCGGAATATGCGACCAGACACGAGGCAATAATTTTCCATCATGACAACGCTCGGCCCCACGTTGCTATTCCGGTTAAGAACTATTTGGAAAACAGTGGATGGGAAGTCTTACCCCACCCGCCTTATAGCCCAGACCTTGCCCCTTCTGACTACCATTTGTTCCGGTCGATGCAGAACGCCCTCACTGAAATACGGTTCACATCAGAGCAGAATATCAAAAATTGGCTTGATTCATTCTTGGCTGCCAAGCCGGCGTAGTTCTTTTGGGATGGGATCCACAAATTGCCAGAAAGATGGGAAAAAGTCATAGCTTCAGATGGGAAATACTTTGAATAACACTATTGTACATGTTTTTCTTAAATGAACATTCATATTTTGAAAAAAAAACCGCACTTAATTATATACCCAATATAAACGGTCGATCAAAAGTGAAATAAAAAACCATAAGGATGATAATTTTACCTGGCAACCAAAAAGGTGAAATAAACTACAAAATGGAAAGATAAGATTTGAGTTCTTTTTGAAATCTTTTTTCCCTTTTATTTCTTTAATTTAGCCTGGGAGGGAATTCCAGAGTCGAGTAGGGTCTACCAAGAATTGGCGTTTTGACATTAAACAAGAAAATCGTGGGAGTAATAGTTGCCCTGCTCTTACAGCTGCACACGACGTTATTCTGTTAAAAAGGTTGTGGGGTTGATGCGCATGTATGACGTTATGCAGCATAGTTATTGTACGGTATTGAAAAAGGCTATCAAACGTGTGGTTACAGGTCCGGTAAGAGAAGTGTGAAATGCGATCATATCTTCGCAAGCCGAAGACGTATCGAACGGCGTTGTTATATGCGTCATTAAGTTTCCGCCTATTGATAGAGTCGCACTTTCCAAAGACTTCGCAACCATACGTGAGTATAGGAGTGATGAGTGTTTTAGTGAGAAGAATTCTTGTTTTCATCGATGTGATGGTTTGAGTTGCCCACAGGGAGCGGAAGATACCATGAACTTTGATCGCAGATTTATTGATGTGATCGCTCCATGTTAAGGTTTTGCTGAAAGTCATACCTAGATTTTTAGCGGTATTCACGTATTCAATGGGGTCGTCATTGAGGCGGAGCGGTGGGAATCGGGAGGTGTTTAAGGCTTTCCTCGATATGACAACGCACTTAGACTTTCTGGGGTTCATCATCAGCATATTCTGTTGCGACCAGTTAGGATTTTTTTCCAAGTCAGAGTTTAACTGGTGTACGCAAAGGTCAATCGAGTCAAGTGAAAAGCTGTTGTGTAGTTGGATGTCGTCGGCATACATTTCAACAGTGGAACTTGAGACAATGGAAAGTAGCTCGTTAACATACATATAATGAGAACAGGAGGGGTCCCAATATAGATCCCTTTAGCACTCTACAGGAATTGGGAAGAAAGTCGAACATTCCACCATTCACAAATACTGCTTGGTGACGACCTACGAGATACGAAGCAAAAATTCTCACCGCTGAAAGGGAAAAGTGGAATTTACTTGAGAGTTTATCGCATAATATGTATAGCGTGGTTGACAGTATCGAAAGCCTTTGAGAAATCAAGGAGGACTAGAAACGTTAGCTGATCATTATCTAAATTACGTTTTATTTCGTCTACTACCGTTAAAAGAGCTGTGGTGCAGCTGTGTTTAGCGCGGAAGCCGGATTTTTTGGATGTCAATAGATTCTTCGCGTTAAGGTGCATATTTATTTGTTTCTGCATAATTTTTTCGAAGACTTTAGATGGGAATAAAAATATCGCAATTTCTGTCAGGTGGATGGAAAATGTGACCTTCATCATTCAGATTATATAATTTATTCAGACTGAATTCAGATTATCTGTGTCATTTAAAAGTCCCTCGATGTGATTTTCTCTGAAACCCCAGCACACTCTGTTTTTTTTTTTTTTTGTTATAATGAGCGTGGGATCAAAGGATTTTTGTACCCTTAAGATGTTTGTACACAGCGTGAGCGAAGGAAATTTAGGGAGGAAGAAAGGACGGATACCAATGTACATTGTTTTTAAATGTTTGTAAATTATAACGACCAGGAAACACAGAAATCGGCAGGGCATTCCATAAGCGAGTTTTACGGCGTAGGAAATAATCACGATATTTTAGAGTACGTCCGAAAATGGGCTTGAGAGTATACTGATGAGCATTCATAGCGAGACTGGCGGAATGCTACTGGCGATTTCAATGGAGTACCGGTGGTGGAAATAGCGATAAAACAAAGTGAGACAGGAGATATTATGTCGGTGTTCGAGTGTGTCAATTGATTAACTCATATCAGTATCAACTATGAGTTTTATCGCACGGTTTTGAATCCTATCTAGCAGGTGCAGAGAGGTTTTAGGAGCTCCTGACCAGATTTGGATATTGTACTCCAATTTTGGGCGGATGAATGCCTTATATATAGTGGCCAGATCAGAAATGCTGAGGAAACCTAGACATTTCGTAGCATTTTTGACGACATCGAATATGTGGTCATTCCAACGTACGTTGTCACTGACACACATACCGAGAATGGAAAGTTTATCGGTTTCGACGAAAAAAGTGCCATTCATGGATAATAGCTGGGTGTTTAAATTTCGCTTTAACGACAGCAGACAACATTTTTTTTTATAAGCATTTAATTCTACTCTGTTAGTGGTTCCCCAATTACTTATGCTGTAAATATCAGAATTTAATGAGCTTAACCTACGCTGCCATTCCCGTTCTACAGCCGAAGAGCAGGGACGTGAGTCCGGTAACGAATATGAAAAGCAGAGAGTAGTGTCATCAGCAAAGGAATAAATTAGATTAGAAGTAGCAGACAAGAGAAAATAAGTGTCGGAGACAGAACGGGACACAGGGGCACACCAGTATCTATTTTGTGAATATCAGACTAGAAACCCTCCAAGGGAACTTGAATTGAACGTTCCGAAAGGTAATTACTAATAAATTGAAGAAATCACGCATTTTCGACAAAAGAGGCTGATGCCAAACTCTGTCAAATACCTTAGAAATATCAAGTGCAACTATCTTACTTTCGCAAGATTGACGTACGCTTTGGTTCTACTTTTCGGTGAGACATGCCATCAAATGAGCAGTGGAACTGTTGCTACGAAAACCATACTGCCGGTCATTAAGAGATATTTCATGATCTGACCATTTATCAGAGTTTCCATGACATGGGAAAGAAGGTACGTAAGTGCAATGGGTCTGTAAGAGGGGAGGGAAGAAGATTCGCCTTTTTTAGGGACGGGCTAGACATCTGCTCGGAAAGAGTCCTAAAGAGTAGGATTGATGAAAAAGCTTACGCAGTGGTTTTACCAGCGGTGAGGAAGGGGAGGTATACAATCTGGATCAATGGATTTGTGAATGTTAAGAACTCTTGCTACTACACGAGTGCGAAAGTGGATCCGTCCCATTGAAAATTCGACACACTCAAGTGTAGGCGGAGACTGAGCACAATCTGGGAGTTTTGAGCTCGGGCACAAAGTGTGCAGCAAGCAGATTGGCCTTGTCCAAAGAGCTGACAGCTGGAATGTCATTGTAAATGAGCGTTGGGATGGAGGATGGGGCATGTTTTTGACGAACGACCTTTTACTGCATTGCAGTTTTTGGTCGTATTGGAATTGAGAAAGATGTTGAAGTCATTTCTGGCTCGTTATTATAATAGTAGTACTTTTTCATGGTAGGATGTCTCTGGCCTTACACGTTTCTTACATCTTTGGTACGACTTTCAACCGTTGTCTCCTATGTAACACATCTTTATTTTCTCGATTATGGCTCTCATGTCAATTATTTTTCCTCCGAAGAAGCCAATGTTCTCCCCTTTGGTTTTACTCGTTATGTGCACGAACTGCTCTCATCTTTCCATGCAATTCCGTTTCGTAGGTGGGTTGTTTAGCTAGATGTGCTTGCCTGCAGTTTTTATCAAATGCAGTACATCAGTGGTTTCGTTTCTCTGAGTCACTCAGCATCAATTTCTCTGGTTTCAGCAGATGCATAGAATGTCAAGAGATTAAGAAATTCACAGTTGGCAAAGGTTCTAGTAGTTTGCTGGGATGCATCCACTTAAAATGTCCTCACAATGCGTCGCCTTTGTTATGGTATATAAGTAATCCATTGCCTTACCATTTTTATACTGGAGGATTCTGGGCGTCTATCGAAACATGATAGTTTGAGTTAACTTTTTATAATCTGGTGATTGATATTTTTCTTCGTGAATATTAAGGTAAGAAAACCGTATGCTAGCCATGGTAATGTTCTGTCTCGCAGTAAAATCAATTGGCCTTAGTCCATTTCCATAACTAGTGTCGTGTGGGCTATGCTTTACAATAACTCTTCCAAAGATGTCTTCTTTTCTATTTTAGTTTTAAAGCTACATAAACCGATTTGAAAGTCATAGATTTTGCTCGTAGATTTTGAAGAGGATATTGATTTCATAAACTGCCATTTATAATGATTTTAAAATTGCAGAAAAACTTCCTAGGCAAGGTTTAGAGGAAAATATTTCTGACGGTTTGCTTGACGGCTGGGTTTCCTACGACGTGACTTTCTACACTGCAGGCAGACCAAACGAATGAATGCTCCCGGATGTCTTTAAGAAGTCTGCAGACTTCTAACCAGTATTTTAAATGGGCATTATGCTTTTACTTAGCACTTTAAGTGCAGGTGATGACACTGCAGATCACTTCCTATACGAATGTTCGATTTGCCCACATATTTAGATTGGGTTACCATGCGTTGATGTTTTGGATGCTGGTAATGGAGGCACTTTTTCAGTCAAGCGATAACTCATCTTTCGTAGAAATGTTTTGAAATTATATATAAAGGAACATGCAAAAGTACACTGGAATAGTTCTTTATCTGTTCTTTAGCTGTGTTCCGACAAAGAAAAAATAGACAACTGAGCCGTTTGGTTTGGACTATACTGACTGAAATAATACCACAGAAGAGCTTTATTTTTCCAGTTCAATGACTAAGATAGCACAAATTAATGCAATGGTTCAAAGAATTTTCGAGCAACATAACATAAAGGGGTCACATTTAAGGTGGCACGCTGGATATTCAGTGAGGAAATGCTGACATGCAGTTCCTATCGATTAATTATAACAAATGTTTCCGAGATTTGTATGGAGGATAGCTTTTCGATCTACAGTACGGCCAGCTATATTTCTGCTCTCCTTAAAATTGAGCAATAAGTCTTATTTGAAGATGCCACAAAAATGCAAGCACGTATATAGTAACTGAAAAGTTGGTATACAAATCACGATAGATGATAACCAGCTCTTGCAGCTGCAGGATTTTCTGTTTTCATAACATACGAGTATATCGACAAATATTCGTTGGAATTTAAAGCGTCGGTTGCGATTCCTACCAACTACTAAGTTCTAGGTCAGGCTGGAATATTTTATACACCAACGATACCCCCTTTACTTGTCTGTAATTGATCTGTAAGTTCGATGTATATGCGCTCATAAGAGAACTATTGATCGCATTTGCTTATTGTTCCACCAAGTGTGTAAGTCTCTCAAAAACGCATTCAGAAGAGAGCAAGTCGGTTTTAACAATAAAAAACAGATTCTGTGGTACAATAGATTGATAAAAATGTTCATGAATCTGTTACCACATTTCAACCAACATTCTGGTGGTTTCTCGGGAGCTCTGTCTTACTTTATAAAGCACGTTATATTGTAACGTCTTAACACAGACTAATTGTTCATCTGAAGTGCCATTCTGATGTTATAAACTAGTCGTCAGCGTCTATAAATTCATTGTTCCGACGTGCGAGTATGAATCTATCTAAGTATAATTTAAAGTATCTTATCATTTAATGTTGAATAAAAGTTGCTTCCTCTCTAAACATTCATTTTATGCATTGGAAAACATACTAATTGAGCACCCTGGTTGTAATTGTGTTATCTAGATAACGACGCAAAAGTTGAACGTGATACATTTTCGCTCTTCGTATTATAGTTGAGCGGGAAACTTGCACTAGTGGCACTTTTATTGGTTGAAGTAGGAGTATCTGCCGCAGACAACTTTCAGGTGAATAGGGAGCTAATTTCACGTAACTAGTAAACTTCTTTAATTATGAGGAGTATTATAGAGTACGAGTATTATAAAAACGCGATTTAATGAAGTGCCAATTTAATAAGCCAAAGCAGAACTTTTAATTGCATAAATATAGCAATAGTATGAAAACAAGTTTTTTCTTTCTAGCTTGAAGGTGCATATAACATATACACTTAGATAAGGTAGAGAAACGCTTCAAATTTAGATGAAAAGAAAAGTTTCCTATGAAGGCAGCTTACAGAATATTTTCGCACTGAAAACATAATTTGGTGATGTATGTATATATTTTCTGACTTTGTAGAAACCCCTTAAAGTACGGTTCTAAATAGTTTTCTATAAATAATTTTAACTGGAATGAAATTTGGAAACAGCGTGAACTTAAAGAAAAAGTATTCTAGTTTCCTATTATAGTGACCCGTCCTTACCATAATCGGATATGATAAAAAAAAAGCAAATCAACAGTTTAGATTCATATGATGTACAAGATTCATAATAGGGGCCTTAATGGGAAATCACTTGATCGGCAGACTAACGAGATACGAGTAGATAGGCATTCCTATCAACTTGTTATTGAGAGACTGTAGGGAAGAATACATCCAAGCTGTGCATAATATGATATTTTGTGAGGTTTTCCTAAAACGTGTGCTTTTCATTTATTAGCACGTGCTTGTATGGAGACAATCGAGGAGTACATGGTCAAAATTCACAAATAATCTATTCTAAATCTAAAATGTGTCGCATTTTTCCAAAAGAGGTTCTCTGAACTTACTCATACCATTTGCAATACTATATATCATTTTTATGTTTCAAATTGTTTGTCATATAATTATGGAACTCTACGAGGGTTGTCTGAAAAGCTTCCGACCGAACAATGATACAAGACATTTCTTCTCAAAATTTTTTTTTATTTTTCTACATAGTCTCCTTGTAACTCTACACACATCTACAGCGATGCTACCATCTCTCTAACCAGTCCAAATAGTACTCTGCAAAATAATTGTTCACGAAGGTGATTGCCTCCACATTTTACGAAAATCTCTGTTCTCCGAGCGCAGTTTTTAGATGAGGGAAAGAAAGGAAGTCGCTTGGGGCTAGATCTGGTGAATAAGGCGGATAGTTAAGCTGTTCAAACCGTAATTCATGGATTTTCGCCATGGCAACCGCTGAGGTGTGAGACGCCGCGTTGTCTTGGTGAAACAGGATTTTCTTTTTCTTCAAATGTGGCCGTTTTTCCGCAATTTCTGCCTTCAGCTTGGCAAGTAATGATGCGTAGTATGCTCCTGTAATGATTTTTCCTTTTTGAAAATAATGGATTAAGATAACTCCTTTACTATCCCAAAAAACAGTCGCCATTATTTTCCCAGCCGAAAAAAACAGTTTTTGCTTTTTTTTTGAGCCGGCACGCCCTTTGCCTTCCACTGTTTTGACAGATTTTTTTTTTCGGGCGTATAAAGGTGTATCCAAGTTTCATCTACAGTAATTAATCGGCGCCAAAACTCGGATTTTTTGCGCCTAATCTGCGCCAACAGAGCGTTGTAAATTTTCATTCGAACACGTTTTTGGTCTAACGTAAGCAAACGCGGCACCCAACGCGCGGACAGCTTTCTTATGCCTAAATCTTGATTTAATATCTAACAAACACGTTCTTTGGACATTTTCATAACCTCTACTATCTCTCTCCCTTTAATTCGGCGGTCATCTAACACCATTTGGTGAACTTTACTTAGCAATGTTATCGTAAGTGGTTGCAGTTTTTGGACGTCCCGAACGTTCATCATATCCCAAGCTCTTACGGCCACGTTTAAATTCAGCTGCCCAAAATTTCTCTGTGGTAAATGATGATGCAGAGTCCCCATACACAGAGTCCAACTCATTTTTGATTTGCGTAGGCGTATTGCCTTTCAGAAACAAGAATTTAATAACAGCTCGATACTAATTTTTTTCTATTTTAATAAAAAACACTCACATCGACTCACTCAAACGACTGTCAACTAAAAACTGCGAGTCCAAAATGACTGAAACTTCGGTAAGTATCTGTCAAAAGATGCACAACTAGCATTCACTAGCTTTTATTGACGAGTGCCGTTATCTTTACGTTGCGATCGGAAACTTTTCGGCCTACCCTCGTATATGCTTCAACTAGGTTTAGTCAAAGCCGCAATCAATAAGTTAAGCGCTGTTCTCAAGAACTAGGAACTCTTGAACTTCTTTGTTAAGTATTTATGTGAAAAGACTTGATTACACGTCCGTGAACGATCGTATTGAGCCAAAGCTAAATGGACATAATTGGCCGCTTGGCATGGTTTTTCTGCCATCATTGGGCAGTACTTCTTCCGAGATTATGTCACCGAGTCGGTGGCAAGTTTTTATTTATTTTTTTTCAGAAAAATTGAAACTGGAAGGCTTGAATGTTATGTGGTTTCAACAAGATAGAGTCATTTCCCGCACACATTGCGTGCCACAACCAACTTACTGAAGACAAAGTTCTGTGATCGTCTTATCGCCAGGAATGGCCCTGTTCGGACTGAATGTATCACAATGATTTTCGATTGGATACGTTACACCCATGAAAAAGCCCATTTCACATCACCCAACATCCCTTAACAATTGCTAACGAGGTCGTGATCGCTGTCATTCTTCATCGTGCTTTCCGGCCGGCAAGCTGTTATAGTTTCTAATGTGTTTCTTTCGCACTTCATAGATCACCGAAATCAAGCAGTGATGGGCGCGGTAAGTACGTAGGTGGGTGACCACATGGGAACTCAGTACTCTGGGTGCTGTTGACAAAACGCGCCACATGGGCATAGTACCCCGGCGTTAAACCCCGGACCCTACAAATTAATTTGTATCGTTCCCTTGATAATAATAATAATAATAATGATCCACATGTATTACCCCCTTATGGAAATAGACTAAAACTAATTATAATGCATTTCCTAAAACAAACCTCGTTATGTCCCTGATGTACTATTATGCATAATCGTATATATTAACAAGGTATTGATTGTAATCATCCACTGCCCGAGACTTACATATGCATAATCTAAGATCCCTGCCTCTGTGCCAAATTTGACCTCACCACACCAATTTCGGTCACTATTAACCAATGTTTTTGTTTTTCTGTCGGAACAGAGTACTCAGACAAAGAACCATCGTACTCCTTGTACTGAAATTTCTCAGTCTTTCGAAAAAAGATGTACTCGTACCAGCATCCCCACGTCAACGGCGAATACTTACAGCCTGATTCGAGCATAGTCCAGACATTTATTGTACACAGGTAGTGCTCTGGTGTTGCCATCATTTGTATTGCCATCATTGTATATTAATGAAATCTAGATATATAACATGCATACACATTCAATGCAATGTAACAAAACTACATAAACACATACAGATGTAACCTGCTCTATAAATATGAACTCATGTGAAACCCGAATATCAATGGAAGACTTAACCGAGGACGCCGATCTATCGTAGGTTCGGATCATGAAAACTCTGCTCTGAGCCTTGCCGGGCAAGTTCATCAGCGGTTTCATTGCACTGATCGAAGACGGACGAAAGTTGAAATGCAGAGGAGTGAAATCTAACACTGTGGTCCTCTAGAAAGGCACGGGCGTCACATCTTAAATCGGTTTTGGGGTCATCAGATTCTGGCCGTTATTGCATCAGACGGCATGTACTTGAAACCAGAATCAAATGACAGTCGGCGAACGAGGTTATTAAAGTTGGCGCCTTCACAAACTGTAAGCAGGCGACACGCACTAGAAGAATTGCAACGTCTAAGCACGGGAAACGACCTAATATTTCTAAAATTGTAGCGCAACGGAGGAAAAATTCATAAGAGATTCCGTCGCCGAAATATATTGAATATGATTGGGGAAACGTACTAATTTCGAACACCGAGACTTTCAATCGATGTAAAGAGTACTTTTACGCCTTACTAAACGCAGAATTTCCGCGAAGTATCATTCCCTCGGCAGATTTTACGTGAGTCGAGGTTAGTGAAGCCGTTAAAAGAATGAACCGGATGCGGGTGGTCGGACCCCCTAACATATACTCCGAAGTAATGATGAGAAGCGATCGAGTGACTAACTCAGCGGAGAGAAAACTTTCTTTATCTTTATCACTTTATACAGTGATAAAGCCAAAGACGGCACGAGGAATTGCAACAAATACCGATCGGTGAAGCTAATGTCGCATACTTTGAAACTAACATATACGAGCGAATTCAAGACTGCCGGCAGCGGAATATTATTAAACTCCATGGCAATCAATGCGACTTTATGGGAGGCAGGTCGACAAAGTTTACGAATAATGATTAGAAACAGCGCGAAGCTTCAACGATCTTATATGGACGGCGCTATGGTCTAAAATGTATCTCGAGCCATATGATATACGATATGCACGGATACATTAGTCTCCGTTGAAGTTAAAGTTGAAGTATACCAAGGCAGTGTAAAAAGCACACTACGTTTTAATGTTGTGCGCGATTTTCTATTGTAGCAGCACATAAACGTGACAGCCCTTCACCTAGGCAGATACGTGGGAAAAATAATTAAGATTAATATAGATAGATGCAATTATACGCTTTACATATTTCAACGATTAATAAAAGAAGAAGAAATTGCGAGGCTGCAGTATTGTTTGGCTTTATTGCACCTTTTTCGATTTTCCTCTATTGAGTTTTTCATGGAAGCCCGAGGAAACCGTTCTCTTACTCTGACAACCTCTTTACAACCCGTGTCATACCACGGTTTTTCTTTTGATTCTTCATCCGTTAAGAGGCAAGGGATATCATTTTATTTACGTTATTGTACTATGGGGAACATTTCAATTGACGTAGTTGAAGACAGATCACAGTCAAGGCCAGCCAATAATTTTAACTGATAGTGACGCGAGCTGGATGGAACGTTTTATAAGACGGAAAGAATACAAAACACCAAAGGTAGTAACAAAATTGTTAAAAAAGAATGCCAGCGAGTGGACAGCTAGAAAGGCTTTGCAAAAGATTCGTTTAGTAGCAGCTGTTAAACAGAAAAAAAACCAGCTCTGTACAAAAAAAAATGTAAACGCAACGTCTAAAGTTCTGTAAGGAACATAAAAACTGGAATTTTGAAGATTGGAAGCGAGTTATTTAGTTTGATGAGGCAAAAATTAACAGATTTCAATCAGATGATAAAGAGTATTATTGGCATCGAACGAATGGGAGATTCAAAAAGTACCAGGTTAAAAAAACCATGAAGCATCACTGTGAAAGGTTAATGGTGTGGGGATGCTACACCTGGTGGAATACGGGTCCACTAATGAGGATCGAAGTTATAATGAAAAAGAAGCAGTACCTTGATATTTTGCATACCAACTTGCAAGAATTCGTGGAGGAATGTGTTTATCCGATGGAAGAGATCATTTTTCATCAAGACGTTACTCCAAACACACCACACGGATTGCCCAAAACTGGGTTGGGGAGCAGGTATTTCAGTCTATTAAGTGGACTGAGAGAAAATCTATGGGCCATACTGAAAAGACGACTGGTGTCATACAATAACCATCCAAAGACTTTGAATGACTTATGGAAGCGAGTACAAGAGCTGTGGTCAAATATTTCCCACCAACAAGTTGAAACATTGGTGGAAAGTAAGCCAAAACTGATGAGGAGTATTATAAAAGATAAGGGATTATGGACAAAATATAAAAAAGTAGCAGAAAACAGTACGAAATGAAAGTCAGAGGAACGTGCAAAATTGAATGAATGCTAGTCTCTGTTACTTTTCAATTTTTATATGGTTATCTCTTAAGTATTTATTTATTTATTTTTTTTACTGAATAGTGAATTTTTATGTAGTTTTACGATTACAAATAATTTGATTAAGTTCATAATGAAACAACATACAATTATTGTCTTTTATCTCATTTTCTTGAATAATGTAACATACTCGCTTTCGCTCGCCACTGTAGCTATCGGGGAAATATTGTGAACTGAAGTAAATGCTCCAGTCATTTGCGTATTTCCATATGGTTCTTTTATGAATCTTATCTCTAACTATGTGATCAGAATACGAGAAATTACCTGACGATCGAGTGCATTGTGTTGGCCATTAACAAGCTGGCTTTGGTTTTTTTTTGCGCAACAAAACTCATCTCAACCCATTGTCGTTCCGTCGTTGGCGGTCTAGAATGCCAAAGCCACCCACAATTTCGGGCTTCGGTGTAAGAAGAATAATAATGGCAGACAGATCGAACAAAAACGAAAGATAAAGTAAACGTCTGTGTAAGCCCGCGCTTCTGAGATTTAAAAAACTGGCTTGGACGCTAGTTCTATAAAGTTCGTTCCAAAGAATAGAGGACTTTTTAAAAATAAGTATTTTTATTGAGGCCATCTATTACATGCGAATGGTAGGAAGGTAGATCAGTAGATCGCTGATGTACTGTCAGAATTTTATAACATTTGGACGAATAGAAGCGGAGTTATTGCGTCTGAAGTGACAGTTGGTTTGTCTCATCGGTACAAAAATGAGCATCGAACAAAGAGCTAATATTAAATTTTGTTTTAAATTTGGTAAAATTTTTAAGAAAACGTTTCAATTGATAAACCAAGTATAAGATAATGGTGTACGCGGTTTAAAAACGGATATGAGGACATAAATGATGAGCAATATGTTAGCCAATCGAAAGATCAGCCAAAATCTTCATTGAAATTCATGCAATTGGAGCATCTCGAAAATATCAATTTATCGTATTTTGACTGAACATTTGCGCTACCGAAAAGTATTTGCACGGTTTGTTTCGCACAAGTTTACTGACACTTCTGACCGATTTTTTGGCTAAAAATCGCATTTTTACTGTCAACCATTCCCCATAATCATCTGATTTGGCACAGTGCGACTTTTAGCTTTTCCTATGAAAGGAAAGCAATCTAAAAGGCTTGTACCGACAGCCTGAAGGACATGTCGGCCCACGATCGAAAATTCCCATTTGACATACTTTTAGACCGTGCAAATCGATGTATTGAATCGGAAGGGGACTATTTTGAATAAAATAAATCGGTTTTGCCAACAAAACTTTTTGTTATTTTTATTTTTAAAAAGTCCTTTTTACTTTGAAACTCTTCTTGTAGGTGATCGTATTGATTCGTTATAGTTTGTAAAGACTCATTACAGAAATATAGACAACATTTTCCATTTATCAGCATTCGTCCTTAATGACAATTATCTGTTCTACAAATTTCCCCACTAACAATTTATTCAAGTAAATCTCCTTTATACATTTTCAACAAATTACGTACCTGTAAATCAATTTAATATACAATTGCGTCAAATTTTCTCACGGTGTCAATGCCGCCACCCCCTTGTTTAATCAATTTTAACTCAATTTAACTTTAAACAAAATCTCAAAACATAAGAAAAATACCGAATAAACGAAAACGGAAGAGATAAAACTTTGGGGAGCAATTCTTGAGACGGTAATTTGCAAACACAGAGTCTCTGGCAATTCGGGAAGGCATTGCCAAAGGAGAAAGTTTAGTTGGTCACCATAAGTTGAAAGATTTCACAGCCTCCTTATGGTTGTTGGAGAGACGACCAACGCAACGGCTGCCAGAGCCAATTCGCCACCCTAGCAATTTGTGAATATAGGAGCCGTATTGGTGTTACCAACTTTTATAATTTTTTTTTTTGGCTTTTTTTTTTGTCTGTCTAATTTATTTCTTTTGTCCTTAGAGTTTTCTCTCTCCTGTCTAAGAGTATTGTGCTTTTGTTTCTTGGGATTTGTATTCTTTTTTTTTGCGCGCCAAGAAAGAAAAGGAAATACTCGTACCATACTTGCGAGACAGTGCTTCTAACAGCATGCAACAACTGCAGAAATTGAAAAGCGTTCGAGTCTGGACGGTAGATTGTCCCTCTGCATGTCTATTAATGCTACTGGGATAGGAAATCCAATTCGAATGCTTATTCCAGGCAGAATCACATTGTCGTATTCAATTTGAAGACAACTAAATAATCAGCGACCTGTTGGTAAAAATGACGACAGTATACATATCATGTAATGAAAAACCGGAAAAACGTCATTCAAGCCTTAGTTGGGTATGTAATTCATGAATTTTAAAGATTTAAAATTTAAAAATGCCACACTCATTGTGGTCCTCTTTAATGTGAAAACTTTTTTGGACTTGAATCCATTTTACCGAAAAGTGATGCCAAAATTGAAATCTGAAAGTTATGTGGGTATTAGTCACTTAAGTTCTACCGAATGGTAGTACGTGTTGGAATTTATAAATGTCGCGCAAGAAATTGAAGACTTACGAGTATGTAAAGCATTGAAAAAAATCGAAATATTAGAGGTATAAAGATGATCGTAGAAATATGTCATGAGTTAAAAAAATGTTTCTCAGGGTACCGTCATAGCTTATGGAGGAAGAGGAATTGATTATCGATATGATTGGAGTCTATTAAAAGGCTTTAATAAACAAGTGTTCAGTACGCCCAAGGAAATCTGCATCCGCATGCACTTAAGGACCATGGATCAGTAACGGAATGATTAGGGTCTTATATAATAGATGTTTTTTTGGCCATATCACTAAATGTCCTGTTTACCGTAAAAAGATTGACGACACAACAACGGTTTCAAAACGTCGAAATTTATTTCCAAAATAGAAGCTCTGTTCGTGAAATTTGTTCAGTGATGAAGCTCATTGCTGGTTAACTCTTATGTCACTACCCGAATCTGGTACCCTATGATCAACACCCAACATACCCAGATATGCACGTGGATTTTCTTACATTTTATATGAACAACGAATATATAAACATTATTGAAAATGTTAGGTGACGGCTTTTCATAAAAGTTTGTGGCTATGGGAACAAATATTTTAAAAATCTTTGGAAAATAGGTTATTAAAAGTAACAGAGGACATTCCTAACATTAGTTACAACAAAACAACATCCTTTTTTCTTTTTTTTTACCTGTTCAGCGTAATTAAGTGTATGACAAAAAACCGGAAATGTTATTAAATATTTCGAAATTATGTAATTACTAGCAATAAAGCTGGAGGACAACAAATGTTTTAAAAACCAATGCCTACGTTTTTTAGCGTTACCTTTTGATACAGGTCAAATTTAGGATGACGGTAATAAAGCAACAGGGAGTCCATGTCTGCAAATTTTGCTAATATAAGTGAATCGAAGTATGTAGATTTTCTTTGCAGTTTATTCGTTGACTAGCAAAATTGAACAGACGGAATATCTCAGTTGTGTTTCAGTATTTTAAGTTTTTGAAGCGCGTTTTTTTTATAGTACGAGTATGTCTGACCAACGTCAAAAGCACAAATTTCATGATGGGTATCCCACTTGGTTACTGGATGCAATTTTATCCGACGAGGAAGAAGACATAAGTTTACCTACATACGAATAAAAATAAAAAGTGTTATGCAGAACTTAATATTTGTGCTGTTTTGAGTAGATTTCAGACCATGATGCCGGTTCTGAGCATAATCCTGATGATATGGTCGACGACAAAAGGGGACTTCGAAATGAAGGAATCGACCCTGGCTCCGACATTGAGGAATACCCAGGTGAGATTGAAGCAGAAGAAGAAGAGTTTGAAGAGGTAACTGCTCAAAGTGCTTCCGAGCCTGAGTGTTATCATGCACGTGAAGGAAAGGTACGGCATAACGACACCCCAAGCCCACGTGGTCATCAGTATCATAATATTTTTAGAATCCCTTCCACAAAAGTCGGTCCAACTAACGCCGACAAATCATTAAGCATGAAGCATATTTTCAAATTGCTAATTACACCGGAATTCTGCTTTGTTATCTTACGGGAAACCAATCGTCCGACAACACAGACTTATAAAGAATGGAACGCAAAGTATCCTTTCAATCTGCCGCGTATATGGAAAGAACTTATTACAGAAGAAGAATTAGATGCCTACATGGGAGTTCTACTTTTTGCTGGTGTTAGCCGTTCAAACTATGAACATACAAAAAGCCTTTGGGGAAATATTGCCCATCCTCTATACCGCGCTACCATGGGACTTTGCCACTTTTGGGTCATTGTAAGTTTATTCGCTTTGACGATGGAAATACGCGTACTGAAAGGCTCACAGAAGATAAATCAGCACCCATCAAAGACCTTTGGTTGATGCTCAACGCAAACGTTCACAAATGTTATGTACCTGGCGAAAACATAACATTCGACGAGCAATTATTTCCGTTCCGTGGGCGTACTCGATTTACATAGTACATTCCATCCAAGCCCTCCAAGTATGGTATAAAAATTTGGTGGGCATGTGATGCTGAAATATCATATCCACTCAAAGGGATTATTTATACCGGGTTGGGGCCAGATGGTGTGAGAGAACATAAGCAAGGTGAACGTGCGGTAAAATAATTCTGCTTAGAGTACAAAGGGAGTGGACGAAACATCACATGTGATAACTTTTTCACAAGTTTTGTCTTGTGTACAGTCACTGATAAATGACTCCAAATTATTTATTCTGGGGACGGTAAATAAGAAACGGATATTCATACCACAAGATTTTTTTATAGTGAAAAAAGGCATAAAACGGGCACTTCATTCCTCAGAATTAGGATTTCTTCAAAATGTCACACTATGTTCCTACGTACCAAAAAAACAAAAGGCGGTTGTGTTGCTATCAACATCTCATTATACCAAAGATGTGGTTGGAGAAGTGCAAAAACCGCAAATGATAATTGACTATAATGCTACCAAAGGTGGGGACGATAATATGGATAAAATGCTGGGGGAATATAGCTGCAAACGACGTACGAAACGGTGGCCGTTGACCACGTATTATACTATGTTGGATGTAGCTGCCTTGGCTACTTATTGGGTCTATAACTTAATTCGTTGCTAAGAGATAGCGTAATTTGTATTATTCCATTGTTATTATTCCATTGGAACATGCGTTGGAAAGCTACTGTCATTATACGTCATTTCAATATATGTGTAAACAACAATAATTTTTTTCCACTCAAATATGTCGAACTTTGTGCCTGAAAAAGTGTTTTTGCGGAGAGTTCTTCTTCGTTACTTTAATATGAAGAAAACTGCTGCCGAAAGTCATTGTATTTTGGTGGAAGTTTATGGTGAACATGTGCTAGCTGAGCGAACGTGTCAAAACTTGTTTGCACGATTTAAAAGTGGTGATTTTGGCTTGGAAGACGATGAACGTCCTGGGCAGCCAAAAAAGTTTGAAGATGAACAACTGGAAGCATTACTCTATGAAGATTGTTGCCAAACACAAGAAGAGCTCGCAGAATCATTGGGTGTCACTCAAGCAGCCATTTCAAAACGTTTAAAAGCAGCTGGATGTATTCAAAAGCAGAGGAAATTGAGTTCCACATGAACTCAAGCCGAGGGACGTCGAAAGGCGGTTTTGTATGTCCGAAATGCTGCTGGAACCCCACAAAAGGAAGTCATTTTTGCATCGGATTGTTACTGGTGATGAAAAATGGATTCATTACGACAACCCCAAGCGCAAAAAATCATATGTGAAACCCGGCCAACCAGCCAAATCAACGGCAAAGCCGAATATCCATGGCGCGAAGATAATGCTCTGTATTTGGTGGGATCAGATGGGTGTGCTGTATTATGAGATGCTAAAACCGGGTGAAACCATCAATGGAAAATGCTACCGAACACAATTAATCCGTTTGAAGAGAGCAGTGGCCGAAAAACGCCCGGAATATGCGACCAGACACGAGGCAATAATTTTCCATCATGACAACGCTCGGCCCCACGTTGCTATTCCGGTTAAGAACTATTTGGAAAACAGTGGATGAGAAGTCTTACCCCACCCGCCTTATAGCCCAGACCTTGCCCCTTCTGACTACTATTTGTTCCGGTCGATGCAGAACGCCCTCACTGAAATACGGTTCACACCAGAGCGGAATATCAAAAATTAGCTTGATTCATTCTCATAGCTTCAGATGGGCAATATTTTGAATAATACTATTGTACATGTTTCTCTTAAATAAACGTTCAAAACCGCACGAATTAAGTTATATACCCAATACATTATATATATATTATAAAAACAATCCACTTCTACCAGTAGACGTCGACAATTTCTTCATTAACTCAGCAATTAGCACTGCACGTGGGGCAAATCCGCAGGTTTCACGAAATTTTTCCACCAAAAGTGGTTTGAAGGCCGTGACAAACGACGTTCGACTAGAAAATCGTGCGAGAAATGTTCAAAGCCCGTTTGGGGCGTACTATTTGTAAGCAGTGCATTAAACTATTATTCAATAAAATATTTGTTTAAATAAATAATGTTCCTCTATTTACATTTCCGTCCCACAATTAAAAAAAAATATTTACTTAAATTTTTATCCCACTTTACTGTGTGCATACCCGGGTATGTGTTGAGCAGACGTATACTTGGTCAAAATTGTAATCACTCGCCTCAAATATAGTACTATTTTTAGTTTTTTTATATAATCTGCTTTGTTTTTTAAATTTGTTAGGTTTGTTAAAAGCTCATTTCGATTGTAGTTAAAATTTATTATTCAATTTGAATTAAAAAAATTGCTTTTGTGTTGAAAATTGCCATATTCGGAGCTAGCACAATCCTTCATGAAATTCGTCAGATGTTAGTGCATCTAGAAAAATGTGCCGTTATGGTGCAGATTGTATGCAGCTGGCATCATCGGTCTTTATTTATTCAAAATTACGCCAGAGCACAAGTTACTGTCAATAGGCGCCAGTACAATGGAATGATCAACGATTATCTGTGTCCAAATTTGTGCGACATCAATGTGGAAAAACTGTGGTTCCAACGAAAATATCGCTTTATTGAAAATATAATTTGGCAATAGGATCATTTCAAAAAAATGGACCTGACAATTGGCAAAGAAGGTGGGATTTGACGCCATTGGATTATGTTCTGTGGGATTACGTCAAGTCACTATATTGTGCCGATAAACCAGTAACAATTGACGCTTTGGAGCAAAATCATTGTTTGAGTAATATAGTACTTGATATTACTCGAAGAAATGTTCGAAAATTGGACCTCTTGAATGCGCCTTATACGAATCAGCCGTGGGGGATATATGCCCGAAAATATTGTTAAATAATCGATGTGATGAAATAATCTTTCGAATTTCATAAATCATCATCAATTTAATTTCTTTATCTTTTACCTAAAAAGTCTGGACCTCTTAAAAAAACACCATTTACTAATATATGCCTTTTTTTTGTTTTATAATTTGCACGCGCTCAAATCCCACCTTTAAAATGTTTGCACACAGCGCGGGCGAAGGAAAATCAGGGAGGATGAAAAGAGAGGTACCGGTGATCGTTGGTTTTAAATGTTTGAAGGTTATAATGACATAGAAATAAAGAGCTAGGCAGGCCATTCCATAAGCGAGTTGTACGGCTTAGAAACGAATCACGATATTTTAGAGTACGTCCGAAATGGGGCTTGTATAGTATATACCAGATCAGAGCTGGTTAAGTATTTCTTACATCGCTTGAGGAAACCTAGACATTTGGCAGAATTTTTGACGACAACGACTATGTGGTCATTCCAAAGTCATTGACTTACACACCGAGAATGGAAAGTTTAGCGGTTTCGAGGATGCAGGTGCCATTCATGGATAACGCCTGGGTGCTTAAATTTCGCTTTAACGACAGCAGACAGCATTGTGTTTTGGAAGAATTTAATTCTACTCTGCTAGTGGTTCCCCAATTCGTTATGCTGTTAATATCAGTTCTACAACCAAAGAACAGGAACGTGAGTACGGGAACGCATATGAAAAGCAGAATGTACTGTCATCAACAAAGAAATATAATGGATTAGAAGTAGCAGACAAGTGATCGCTGATGAAAAGTAAAAAGAGTGTCGGAGACAGAACGGAGCCCGGGGGCAAACCAGCATTTATTTTGTGAATAACAGACTTGAAACTTTAATGGAACGTTCCGAAAGGTAATTTTTAATCTATTGAAGAGAACAGTCACCGATCCGAAAAGCACGCATTTTCGACAAGAGAGCCTGATTCCAAACTCTGTCAAGTGCCTTAGAAATATCAAGTGCAACTATCTTGCTTTCACCAGATTGATGTACGCTTTTGTTCCACTTTTCGGTTAGACATGCCATCAAATCACCGGTGGAACTGTTGCTACGAAAACGGTACTACCGGTCATTAAGAAGTTTTCGTGTTTCGAGATTTTTCATGAGCTGACGGTTTATCAGCGTTTCCTTGACCTTGGAAAGAAGGGACGTAAGTGCAATGGGTCTGTAGGTGGAGAGGGAGGAAGATTCACCTTTTTTACGGACGGCCTGGACTAAAGCTGTTTTCCATCTGCTCGGAAAGAGTCCTAAAGAGTAGGATTAATGAAAAAGCTTACGCAGTGGTTTTGCCAGCGAGGAATAACTCCTCTTCAGAAGAAGGGGTGATATACGATGTTGACCACCGGATTTGTGTACGTTCTTTAAGTACGCTTGCTTACTACACGAGTGCGAAAGTGGATTTGCCCCATTGAAGATTCGACGCACTCAAGTGTGGGCGGGGGCAAAGCACAATCTGGGAGTGTGGAGCTGGCCGCAAAGTGTGCAGCAAGCAGATTGGCCTTGTTCAAAGAGCTGACAGCTGGAATGTCATTGTAAATGAGCGTTGGGATGGAGGATGACGCTGAATTTCTAATATGTTTGACGAACGACCAACAATTTTTACTGCCTCCGTTTTTGGTCGTATTGGAATTTCACACCTTTAAGAAAGAGCTTTACAGCTCGAGTCGTAACATGCCTTTTCTTTTGGTTTGATACCCTTCATCCGATGAGGGATAAAGTTTCTAATTTCAAAGAGAATGGTTTCGGTGATCATATCAGCAGCGGCATCCACGTCATTATTGAGCAAATATAGCGACCAGTTAAAATTCTTAAAGAAGCTGTCGGCTGTCTCGTATTGCCATACGGGTCTTTTAGGAATTTTTTCTTTAACTACTAACTATACTAGAAATTAGGTGATATGACACAATGGTCCGTCGAGCCTTGAGGGGAGAGCACATCAACGGAGTACTTATCAGGGTGAGAAGTTAAAAACAAATCCAGTGTGTTGGCGGTATGACTTTCAACATCTGGTATTCGTGTGGGCTCATTTATGAGCTGGGTTAAGTTATTTTCCGCAGCTAAGATCTCAACACACTGTCCTTCCCATGTTGTCTGTCCAGAATGTCGAGGCCACCCAGAATCGCCCGTAATGACGATTTCAGTATGAGGATACAGGGATACAATTCTTTGTATGGAGTCTGACAGCGCATCAAACTCATTAAAGTTCGAGTTGCTGTCCAGTTTGGGGCTTCTGGAAATAAAGCAGTAGTGGATAATTTGCTTACGGAGATGGAATTTTAACCACATGAAATTAAATTCCGTATTGGAAAATGGGGCTACATTGTGGTGGAGTTTGGTAAGCTACATCAATACGCACGTAAATGGCGAGACCGCGGTGAGAGAAGAACAATGGCACTAGTTCGTAACCATGTAGCTTCAGATCAGAGTGATCTGAGAGGTTTGGGAGGGGATCTACTTGTGTTTCACTAAGTACCAAAAGAGTTGGTCTACATTTGCAGACATGGACTTACGCAGAAAAGTGATTACTTTTTACCCCGCGTATATTGGCAATATCCACTCTGAATTCGCGAGTCATAATAAACAAAGCCAAACACAAACTTCGACGTGTATAAATATGTGTTTTCTTACAATGACCCATTATTCAACTGCCTTCATTGGCCAGGCAGATGTAACTCTTCGTTTAATTTTTGGTGAAGTGAGATTACATACTTAACTAAGCGGCGCTATAGTCCTGGTTGAATATGAGTCTTAACCAATGAGTCTGCCTAGCTAGAACGATCTCTCGTCAGCTGCTGCCAATGCCGCTCTACAAGTTGGTTGAGGTCCATTTCCACTTGCGTGCGTCATTCTAGACGAAAAATGTCCTCTGCTGCGGGTAAGATTCGAAGATTCTTTGAGCCGCTGCTGTGGGATCCATTTGATAAACACGGCCCATCCATCTCAGATGTCAGACCCGTAGGTGTCTGACTAGAACGTTGTCAGTGCACATGGAATGAAAATTACAGGCAGTATTTTTCACTCGGAGTGACCAAGTGCTTCTTCATCCGCTTTCGACAAGGTCGAAGCCTCTGTGCCATAGAGCAGGGCAGAGATGGTAAGAGTAAAGCCGATTTGTTCTTACGAGAGCCGACTCTGTTACTCACTTACTTTCCTGAGCCTAAACGAACTACGTTGTCGTTGCTGCTTGTAATAGGGTAGTGAGTGTTCGCACTAGGCAGTTCTTCTTTATCAGTACGACGGTGGAGAAATCCTATATATTAATCAACGGCGACAGCCACAGCTCTAGTTTAATTCGAGCTATTTCGTTGGCATTAAGGCCAAATCGAGAAATATAAGCCTGATTTGCATTCATGCCCCTACAGAGGATAAGGAAGAAAGGACCAAAGACGAATTCTATGACCTCCTAGGCCGAACATATGCTCAGTTCCTCAACTTTGACACTAAAATTGTGCTAGGAGGTCTTTGTGAAAGGCTAGGTAAGAAAGTCGTCCTTGAGAGGATCATCGGAAAATATATATCATATAACGTCCGACAATGAATTCAGGTTTTTAGAATTTCTGACGAGGTGAAACCTTTTAGTAATCTGCACGCGTTCCCACATCTCATAGGGTTTGATTATCCTTTGATAAATCAATCGTCAATCAGATTGGTCATATTACGATCGACCCCAGATACTTATTCTGGATGTCCGAACTTTTCGTAGAGCAAAAGTCATCATTATCTAGTTATATCTGGGGTACGAATGCGCATATCACAATTTGAATGGAATCAACTAAGATCAAAAAAGTTTGACATTTAGAAGTTGAAATCACAGGCGATTGCTAAACGATGATAGGAAATGACAAAACAATAAGCATATAAAGTTGCACTACATCGAAGGACGAAACCTCTACGAGCAGAAAGGAAGAGTAGACCAGAGGCTTCTCGGAAAAAAAAGAAAGTTTACAAGTTGTGATTCAGAGACATTACTGAGGGAATTTTTTATCAGAGTCTTATCAGAGAATCATGTCGGGGCTAAAAAGCAAGAATGGCAGAACGAACTACTCATCCTAGGCGGAAGCAACGTAGAATATCGCTCCCTGACCTAGGCGAAGTTATACGAGTAGTAGTAATATCGAAGCTGAAGTCCTCTTCAGAGTAATCCCCGTCGACTGCAACACACTTATGCCAGCGCTAGATCCAATCATCGAAACATTTTTTATATTCATAACGCCCAAATAATCGTGATACTCTTTGTTCACTGTCAGGCCTTCTGACAAAAATTCATGATGCACTACACCGTTGTAATCCATGAAAACCGTGAGCATTGCCTTCTTTTTTGACTGAAAACGACGTGGTTTTTGTGGTCTCGGGTCATATGGTGAACGCCATTCACTTGCCTGATGTTTGGATTGCGTGTCGTACTCATAAGCCCACATCTCGTCTTCAGTAATGATCCTTTTGATGAATGTGGGATCGGATTCAGCCTCGCATATCATCTCTTTTGCGACGTCAACACGGTCTCTTTTTTGCATGAAATTGAGGTCTTTTGGCACCAACTTTACTGCTACACGACGGAAACCCAAATCATTAACCAAAATGTCTTGGACGGATCCATAGGCAATGTTCAAGTCCTCCGCTATCTCTCTGATGGTTAATTTGCGGTTATTGATCAACATTTCTTTTACTTCATCAATGTTTTCGTCGGTTTTCGATGTCGATGGTGTGCCACTGCGTTCATTATCTTCGATTGACTCACGACAACTTTTGAACCGCTCATGCCTCTGGTAAACGACCATTTTCTTTAGAGAATCACTTTTCCTACATTTCCAACGTTCGCGCACCATTAAATCCGTATTTTACGCAAAATTTAATACGAGTACAAGTTCGTTGTTGCAAATTAAAATCCATTTCTAAAATTGTAAAAATCGTCAACACATACGGAAATAGATGTACTCTTGGCTACGTAACTTTTGCAAATGTCAAGCTAAGACGCTAAGATTTAGAGGAAATATCAACAAGAGATTTACCAACTTAAAAAAAACAGAACTCAAATCGGAACAATGGGAACGACACACGGTGGTGTGGTGCGGGAACTTTTTGATCGGCGTGCATAGGGACGAACTATGCATGTTTAGTTTTGATATCCCTGTCAAACGCCCAATTCCTGTCGTAGTAATGAATTTACCGAGACCTTTAATACCAAGACAGGTTTTATACAAGGTAACGCGCTATCATGTAGTGTCGTGTGATTATCAGAATTAATGGCGGTAGAGGTACAAAAAATCCACGATTACTTCAAAGTTTAAGATGTCGATTGTGATATTTTGCCCAATTCGTTCATGTTAGGCATCCCTTCTTGTTAGTAGTATACATTATATTAGGCTATACTTCAAAGTTTAAGATGTCGATTGTGATATTTTGCCCAATTCGTTCATGTTAGGCATCCCTTCCTGTTAGTAGTATACATTATATTAGGCTATGCCGCAGTTTAGCCTATTCTTGCTGCTTCTGACCTAATATCACGCACCAGTAAGATTTCGAGTTATATTAGTTCTGTGAGTTTCACACAAAATGAACTCTTTTCTGATACCAAAATCCTCGATGAAATTGCTTCCGACCTTTACGGTCGACACGTCATTCGACGAGTTCGGAAAAGATATTACTAATGGCTGCTATCAAACTCAATCAATTTTTTGATTTTCTCAAGGACTTGCTACACTGTGAATATGTGGATAATTGTGGATTTACAGGGCATAAAACCGCACTGACAGGGACCAGATCATTTTTCAAATGATTTCAGTTATTCACAGAGCATAGCAGATACGATCTTGGTGAGATTGATAAGCCTTCTTTCTTGTGCATTTTTTTTTCTTAAGAACTTAACATTCAAGTGGGTATGACGACACGTATAGTGCCTGAGCACATGTTAAGTTTTTAGGAAAATGGGACAAAGAAAGAAGGAACGATTTTTAGGCTCAGTGGTTATTTCGCTCCATAGGTGGCATCCAACATTTAATGGGAAAACTAAATTATCTTTCGCACGCGGCTGGTATTGAACCCCGAACCGTCCGATTGAGAAGCCAATACACTACCACTTGAGCCACGGCCATCCACGAGCAAAAGATGCATAGGTTCTTTTTACTTCGGAGAAAGCGATATTCTTCCTTGCGTCGTTTGCTCGTACAAAACTGCTCTAATCCTTTTTGTAACGCCGCTACAGTGACGAATTGATGTGTATGCCTTCGCTCCTCATCAAAAAGTTGTTACTTTCAGGTGTTTGGGTAAAAGCTTGATGTTTTCTTTGGAAGACTTGTGACGGCTTCTTAACATAGATGTCACTGGTCTTTAACATTTGATGCAATTTACGAAAGGCTTATCGAGAGGTTGAAGGATGAACGATCACCAAAGATTCTGGCTTCTTACCTTACTCTCCGCTGTTGTGCCATCTGAGATATCCAGTCGTACCTTGCTTGCGGCTAGAAAGAACTACAATTGTCTGTATTGTGCGATCAGAATACTCGAGCATCTTAACTAAAGCAAAGTAGGCTTCCATTGTAAAGTGATATTCTTTCCGCTTCTAAATTTCTTCTCGTATAAGCTATGCTTTCCGACTTCTTTGGCAGAATCTTCTTTTTCTTCCATGAGAGCGTGAGTGCGGATCAGGCAGATGTAGACAAATTGTTAATGCAGATTTTAACAAGGCCCTGGTTGCCCGGTTACAGCACAAACTTTCAACACAACTATACTCGCCAGATGTCGATGTAGAGTTTCCATTAGCAAATCGAATACCGTTGCAAAGTAGTTAAACTCACAAGCTATTTAGAAGTGGCCAGGCCAGGACAGACAATTCTTCGCCAGTGATGCGACACCTGTTGTTTTACAATAACATTAAGGGTTCAGTTGCTACCCTTGTGCAAAGAATTTTAGTGACGACACTGATGTATCATTTCAAGTGCGCATATGATAGCATCTATAGAGGCGAATTGTTCAGATTTAGGTTTAGTGTAGGCATCCCTGTCAATATTGTTGAATTTTGCAGAATGGCAATGGAGAATGTTCGCTGTTCCCTAAAGACCAGAAGCAGTCGATGTGATCATGTTCCAATTAAGTGGATTTTTGACACATTTCCGACATACCATAAGTAATGATAAGAAGATATTATGCAATTTTCGAGATTGGGAAGCTTCCTTTTTGAGGCTGTCTTGACCTAAGTTTTCTTGGAGTGCGGAACTGGGTGGATTTAGCCAAACACCGCGTGAACTGCTGGATTCATTGTTATGGAGTCAGGTAAGTGAAGCATAGATTCAAGTATACTTATCCAGTTATTCATAAGCATAAAAATTGACAATACATTGTGTGCTTTTGCCAAAAGGATCACCTTTAATGACCTGTCCTACCAACTCCTGTCAGCCAGTGTTTAGATACTTTTTACCACCGTGCATTGCTTAAAGGTAGAACTAGGCTTATCGATGGTCTTCCCAGATATGGTTTTGCATGTAAAAAGTAATCTAAGAAACTCTGCAACCTTTTGCTATAATTCCTCGAGGATACCCAATGTTTCAAAGTTTAAGTTACGAGGGCGGGTCAATAATTCCGTGCATTTTTGAATTTCTGACCTCTTTACTGAAACAGCAACACTGCTCCTGTCAACAGGCATCTGTCAGTTGACTCCTGTCAAAATTTAAACTTGCTGCGTCAGTTAGTTTGTGTTTGACAGCTATTTTTATCAGACTACTCACTAATTTGAGGAGAAAATGGAAAAAAGTGAATTTCGTGTGCTTATTAAGCATTATTTCTTGCGAAAAAAAACCATTACCGAGACCAAGGCTAAGCTTGATAAATACTATGGGGACTCTGCACCATCGATTTCAATGGTAAAAAAGTGGTTTACTGAATTTCGTTGTGGCCGTACAAGCACTGAAGATGCCGAACGTCCTGGACGCCCAGTTTAGGTCTCTACACCCGAAACAATCGAAAAAATTCACGATATGGTGTTGGCCGACCGAAGATTGAAAGTGCGAGAGATTGTGGAAGCCGTAGGGATCTCGCATGGCTCAGTGGTTTCAATTTTGAATGATCACTTGGGCATGAGAAAGCTTTCCGCAAGATGGGTGCCGCGTTTGCTCACAGTCGACCACAAACGCAATCGTGTAACAACTTCACAGGAAGGTTTGGCGTTGTTTAATCGCAATATGGAGGAGTTTTTGCGCCGTTTTGTAACCGTGGACGAAATATGGATCCATCACAACACACCAGAGAACAAACAACAGTCAAAACAGTGGGTTTCTAAGGGTGAATCGGCGCCAAAGAAGGCCAAGGTGGGTTTGTCAGCCAATAAAGTTATGGCGACTGTTTTTTGGGATGCACGCGGGATAATCCACATTGACTACCTTCAAAAGGGAAGAACACGACCTTATTTGGCCAAGAAAAAAGTTCTTTTCCACCAAGGCAATGCAAGGGTGCACACATGTGCAGTTGCCATGGCAAAAATCCATGAATTGGGCTATGAATTGCTCCCTCATCCACCCTATTCTCCAGATTTGGCTCCGAGCGACTACTTCTTGTTCCCAAACCTGAAGAAATGGCTTGGTGGAAAAAGATTTGATCCAATGATGAAGTCATCTCGCAGACAAAGGCCTATTTTGAGGACCTCGACAAATCATTTTTTTTGGAAGGGATAAAAAAATTGGAGAAGCGTTGGACAAAGTGTATAGAGCTCAACTGAGACTATGTTGAAAAATAAAATTATTTTCTTATCAAAAAATCTGTTTTAATCCAAAAGTCACTGACTTATTGACCCGCCCTCGTATGTGGACAACAGACTTATTTGATTCAAGTGTGTCGCTTCATATTAACACTATGAGCACTTTAACTTGTTGGGATTTCACTTAATATATAGTGCTTTTGCATGTCCTTTCGAAGTACAATTTGGTGTCGAAATTAAGCTAGAAAGTTCTAACATACGCGTTTTTCATGTCTGCAATCTTTTTTTAAAACATCGGCTTGGTAATTTAATTTATATTAACTACAATACCTCCTCGACAAGTGGTCGTACAGCCCATTACCTTATGTTACTTATAAGGCTTTTTCTCGGTATTCTCGATTCACCCAGACCTTCATATCACCTTCAATGGCGACTTTCTTTATTAACATGTGGGAGGACTGTCATTCCTTCAAAGCAAACTCCAACACTTCGCTTTATATAGGTGGGGCAGGTCGATTCAAAAACCATTTGATATCTTGATACTCAGGATATAATCTACAAAGTTATTAGCTTATTCATCTAACCATGCAGAACTCCACAGCCGTATGCGTTCAGTAAGATTTAAAGGAAATTGTTTCCGCCAAAGACAGAATTTGTTCATCCATCATCCCAATTATATCATACCCATTTCCGGTTTTGTGAAAAAGTCGCCACGTGTCTTTATTGTATGTTGCTTCCCAGGTTAGCTACTTTTCAGGAACTCTCTAAACCCTATAATTCCTTATACTAACTTAAATATCTGTTACGAAAATCCCCCAAAGCATCCATCCTTCATCGCACCAAAATGCGTCCAAAACATTTCAGGTAATTGAACAAAGCTCTTTGGCTTTCGTACGTGCCAAGAAATTTAATAAAAAAAAAAAGACAACAACATTAGGAAGCTGCTCCAGCTGAAATCCCCATGGTAACTCTTTGGCTCGTCTTTTTCTTAATAAGTTTAACACAATCCATCATTCACTCAAGGATTGAAATAAAGGACAAAAATCTTTTTATTCCGATTTTTTTTTTCTTATTTTAGGTATGTCGACTGAGCTACCCTTTCTCAATTCTCTTTTGACTAATGAATGAAATGCAAAGGAATCCCGAAATGCTCTAAAGGGAAAGTCAAGTCAGAAATCCCAGTTAATTTCCATCCCTTTGCTTGGAATCTTACTGCTGCCGCTTTGACGTTTCTTTTGACCCCCGTCGAATTCAGAAGTGGATCATTTCCTCAGGCGTTCACTGGCCTAATGATTAATTACCATTTATCTCAGCCATTTAGTGAAATATAATGAAAAGAGCAATAATTTGAAGAATTTTTTTTCCTTCACTCCTCGCTGATTTAGATTTCTTTCCTTTCAAGAAAGAGAACTAAAGGAGCCTGGGTATTAATTTAATTATGTCGCATGAAGCGCAAGTTCGAGTACATTCGAATACAAAGTTTACGACTTTGGCTTGTACCCACTTTCTGCCTCAGAGGCCATGTCCCTGAGTGTAGATTTAAATGAAAATCTTTTTTGCAAAAAAACAAAGTAAAGAATTGAAGTACTTCCTCTTCAGAAGGAAAAAAGTGTTTCTTCCGAATAAAATCAATTTTCTTAAAGCTAATTTAAAATGGAGGCTATGTGGGATAACTTGGAGTGGAAACACCAGTTTGGTTCAATTCTAAAATGAATCAGTGGAGGTCACACGGAAAACCCTTAGAACTTCCAAATAAACAAAATTGTTTATTCGCTTCTTAGCAGCCATAGATTAATAAAATTAATAAAATATGAAATTAATGAAATTAATAAAATAATTCGACTTGAGTGACAGTTCGTATACTACGAAAATAGTATATGTACATCAGTAGCATACATTAGCATCGAGTGTGACGCTTTGTTGAAAATGCTCCACTTAAGCTCAGAACGTAACAGAAGGAAGAGAAAGATGTTCAGAACCGGAACAGTCCCCTTACCAAATATGTTCAACTAACGTGTACAGCCAGAAAAAATTTCAGCAAAACTCCCGTTCCATAGTTTCACGCAGATTCGCAGTAGCTATGTAAGTAACCCCTACAACATATCAAAGCAGTACTTAACCCATTAAAGGCTGCCCCCATACATCGGTTCGTATGATTTTGATGAAATTTTGAAATATGTGCCCTAGGGACCATAGAAGTTTACATAAAAAAAAAAAAAAAAAATACCTGCGCACACACCTGAGATATGACGTGGGTATTCAAATACCCGACAGGCATTGGGGTGATGTTTTCACTTTTACTTAAAAAAAAAAAACCAAAGACATCGTGGGCTGTTGTGTTGACGCGCTAGTGTGAACACGTGCCTTTATTCACCAATTTTTCGTCATTCTATTCACCGTCCATCTTGGCACGCTTCGTTAGAATGAGTACTTCAGCTAACCCGAAGAAAACCGCTGGAAAATATGTATGCAAAAATGCAATTGAAAACAAATCAGTTTATTGGTGCTCGCTACGGATTGTAAATGCTAAAACTTGAAAAAAAACGCGCGCTGCTGTGTTTTAGTACTAAAAAAGTGTTTTTGGATTATTTGGAATCCGAATCATTCGTCGACAGAAAGTTCTTACTGCTGCCGAGCTGCAAGCTATTGTTGATAATAATTGGTCTGATGGAAATATTGATAGGAAAGAGAACTTTGCCCAACACGCAGACCGCTAGCATTATCATAACGCCACCTGATGCCGTCAATGCTATTACTGACAATGAGGAATTAGACGAAATGGTCTAGGAAGCAAAATTATCAATTCGATAAGATTCCAAACGATGATACATCCACTTCATACAAAGCGTTGTATGAACAGATTGGTACCATGAATCCTATTGCGCTTTAGGAAATGTTCATCGATGACGAGGTTTTGAACCATTCGGTCACTTCCACCAACCAATATGCTGCGGTCAACAATTGTCCACCATTCGTTACATCAATTAGCGAAATGAAAACATTTTTAGGCGTGTTGTGTATAACCGGTATAATTGGTCAAATAAAGAGACTTTGGGATGCTCGCTCATAAAAGAATGCATTTCTAGGGACAGATTCACACGAATTAAACAATTCCTTCACGTGTGCAACAACTCAGCATTAGATTCGAAAAACAAATTGGCAAAAGTCGCACCATTGAACGATTTATTGAATAAGAAATTCCTTCAATTCGGTGTATTCTCTTGATTGATGTACAAATGATGGCATATTACGGCCGGCATTCATGAAAAATATTCATAAAAGGAAAATTTATTCGATTCGGGTACAAGTATTACATATTTCGTCCATTGGTTAATTCTTTTCTTTTTGTCCATCTTTCATATGTTCTTCATTCATCCTTATCTTTTCAGGTCGTGCAATTACTATCAAATTTCTTGAGCTATACGCCAATGGCTCGCACGAAACGGTATGATCGAAAGCAACGGAAAATAGTTACGATTGAACAGCCCTATTTGATCAACCAATACAATCATCGCATGGGAGGTGTGGACCTTTTTGACAACGCTATTAACAATTACCGCATTCGGATTCGGGGAAAGAAGTGGTATTGTCCATTAATAACAAATGCGTTCGACGCAGCTATGGTCAATGCGTTGAAGTTACATAATCTTTGTCGCAGTTATGACAAGAACCCACCGATGTCGCAATACGAATTCCGAGCGGAGATTTGCGAATCGATTATGGTTAAGTCCAATTATCATCATCCGGGTAGCTCGATGGTTTCCGGTGCATAATTGGCAATGCCTTACGATCGTACCGATCTTTTCATTGGGAAACACAATACTCGTCATCGTTGTATCAATGCGGTGGCAAGACTGAATACGGTTGTTTGACGTGTCAAGCGATCTCGCATCCTACGCCTTGTCACTGGATTATCACAACGTTGTTGCCCCTGATCAGAAGAAGATTGCTAAATCTTAATAATCAGTATACAGCATAATTTCTCAATTAAATAAAAAAAAATCCAATTTAAATGAGTCTTAAATTCACTCCAAATGAAACTTCTCAATATAGCAAAAAATTAGTTAATACATGGTACACAGCCACGGCTGTCGGGTATTTAAATACCTATTGTCATTAGACCAGGTGTGACAGCCAGTTGTGTTGACATATCAGATCATAGCCAGCTGAAAGTGAGCTGAGTAAAACAAAGGATAATGCCCTCAAATTCGCTATGAATGTCTAGTTAGGCTACAAAAAGGTATAGCCAAGTTACTGATAATTCTGAAGAGAACCTTCACTACTAGCCTGGCCCTGGCTCACATAACGAATCATTGGCGTATCAACAGACTCAGACCAATTAGTCTGACTTCCATACATAATAACGCTGTCCATGCTGGCCCCGGGCCTCAATCAAATCCCTTAGTATTGAAAAAGACAAAAGAATGGTTGAGTTTCATGTACTCAGAACTGATTTCCTAATCTTCTATCTAAGACGTAACATACGTGAGCTAAAAAGTAATCACTTTTCTGCGTACATCCACGTCTGCAAATTCATGCCAGCTGTTTTGGCACTTAGTGAAACACAGGTAGATCCCCGCCCAAACCTCTTAGATCACTCTGATCTCAAGCTACATGGCAACGAACTAGTGTCATTGTTCTTCTCTCACCGAACTCAATTTCATGTGGTTAAAATTCCACTCCCTAAGCAAATTATCCAATACTGCTTTATTTACAGAAGCCCCAAACTGGGAAGCAACTCGACCTTTCATGAGTTTGATGCGCTGTCTGACTCCATTCAAGGAATTGTATCCCTGTATCCTCATACTGAAATCATAATTACGGGCGATTTCAATATACACAATTCTGGTTGGCTTCGACATTCTGGATAGACAACATGGGAAGGACAGTGTGTTGAGATCTTCGCTGCGGAAAATAACTTAACCCAGCTTGTAAATGAGCCCACACGAATACCAGACGTTGGTAGTCATACCAACAACACCCTGGACTAGTTTTTAACTTCTCACCCCGACAAATACAAGGTCAATGTGCTATCCCCTCTAGACTCGTCGCACCACCACTGTGTCATATCAGCTAATTTCTCGTACACCGACCACACAGTTAGAGAAAAGATTTCTAAAAGAACGATATGCCAATACGAGAAAGCCAATTGGAGGGGACTTAACAGCTTCTTTAGGAATTTTAACTGGTCGCTACGTTTGCTCGATAACGACGTGGATGCCGCTGCCGATATGATCACCGAAACCATTCTCTTTGGAATGAGAAGTTTTATCCCTCATCGGATAAAAGAAAAAAGGCATGGTACGACACGAGCTGTAAAGAGGCTGTAAGTGCTAAAGAAATGTTTTTTTCGGTCCTTCAAGACCAACCCAATAGAGGAAAACCGAAAAAAGTTTAAACGAGCCAGGAATGGCTGAAACGTTTTTCTTAAGCGTATAAAATTCCAACACTACCAAAAACTGAGGCAGAGAATACTATGATGTCCCAAAGGCAGTAACAATTTTTGGTCGTTCGTCAAAAATATTAAAAATTTTGCTTCATCCTCCATCCCAACGCTCATTTACACTGACATTAAAGCTGTCACCTCTATGGACAAGGCCAATCTGCTTGCTGCACACTTTGCAGAGAGCTCCACATTCCCAGATTGTGCTCTGTCTCCGCCTACACTTGAGTGTGTCGAATCTTCAATGGGACGAATCCACTTTCGAACTCGTCTAGTAGCAAGAGTACTTAAAGATCTCAACATACATAAATCCGTTGTACTCTCTGATTTTCATATTGGTTTCCGGACTCACGTCCCTGCTCTTCGGCTGTAGAACGGGAACGGCAGCGTATGTTAAGCTCATTAAATTCCGATATCAACAGCATAACCAATTGGGGAACTATCAACAGAGTGGAATTGAATGCTTCCAAAACACAAAGCTGTCTGTTGTCATTAAAACGATTATCCATGAATGGCACTTACATCGTCGAAATCGAAAAGCTTTCCATTCTCGGTATGTGTGTCAATGACAACTTACGTTGGAATGACCACATATTCGATGTCGCCAAAAATGTCTCAAATCTCAAACGATGTATGAAATACTTTTCTCCTTCGGATCTGGCCTCAATGCATTCATTCGCCTAAAATTGGAGAACAATGCTCACATCTGGCCAAGTGCGCCTAAAACACCTCTGCATCAGCTACACCGGATTCAAAACCGTGCGATAAAACTCATAGCTGATGCCAATATCACTCAGGCAATGGAAACCCTCGAACACCGACGAAATGTCTCATGCCTCACTTTGTTTTATCGCTATTTCCAGCACCAGTGCTCCATATAAATCGGCAGTAACATTCAGATATTTAAAACCAACGTACATCGGTACCTGCCCTTCTTTCCTCCCAAAATTTCCGTCGCCCGCGCTATGTGCAAACATTTTAAGGGTACGTTAACCCCTTGAGCGCACAAAACATTTCCACCAACACCTACATCCTGCGAAACCGCATTTTAAAATCTGGACACACTCTAAAATATTGAATTCGCCCTGGACATTTTCATTGATAATGAGAGCGCCTTCAACAATTTTTGACAACATATGAAATCGCCCAGACAATACGGTGTCTAAGGACACTAGTCGTGTGCATAAGAGTAATACGAACAAGGCGGCGTTCTTCCTCCACCGTTTTGGTGTATGTTGGTCGCCTCACTGTTGAATCATGGGTCCCAACTATCTGTTCTAAAGCTAGAAATGCAGTTTCAGTCTATGCTCTCAAAGTTGAGGCTGTTCACTTCAGGAGGAGGAACCTAACTGGTCTGACCCATCAATTTCTTAACCGGATTCGCATCTGTTTCTGAAGCGAATTTCAGTATTTGAATGTCATTCTGGATAAGAAACTTTTTTGTACTAAACATGCACCATCGGAATTTTCAAGGGCAGTGCAAAGGAGGGTCGTATGGATTTATGTACAGTATGATCTATGATAAGACCAGCCATATCCTATGCGTCAATTGTCTGGTAGAAAATAAGTTACTACTACTTTTATCAGACAGTCTGAACGGTCTCTCTCGGCTGCATTCGGTGCTTTTCTTAACTTCTTTTCTCTTAATATCTCAAGCATAGGCTGCACTATCAAAGCCCTCTTTCGTTTAAAAGGAAGATATTTTTAGTACAACACCTACTGGATTTTTGACGATCTTGAGCACTGATAATCCTTCGACACTAGTCTTGTGGCCATGCCATGCTGGTGGGAATACAACATAACTCCTCTTGCTGCGAAGATACAATATCGACTTTCCCTGTGTCCAGGCATTTGTACTTCTTATGTCAGTGAGCTATACTATACTATAACAATGGGGAGGAGAAGTATCAGGGGCTGAATTCGTTAAGTCTTGCATGCATCTTAAGGCACAAGGGCATCATGAGGAATATGTATCTTTCTTTCGGTACAACCTCTACGATATGATGACCTGTATGGATTCAATTTCAAGATGGAAAACATTCGTGGCCAATAGAGTTTCCGAGATCTAAGTAAGTCTTCCCAATGCATGCTGGCATCACAGCACAGGCGACAAGAACCCTGCAGATTTCACTACTCGAAGAATATCGTCTCAAGATTTGATTGAATCATCCACGGACCACTACAGTTTTTTTTTTTTTTTATAATTTACGCGCGCTTAGGGGGTATAATACCCTTATACTGTTGACCGTCGCGGGCGGAAAGATAGAAGGAGGAGAAAGAAGGAAAGTTTGTGATATAGTGGTTTGAAACTCAGGTGTGTTTGGTTTCGATATTGACTCTCCAGGGGTGGGAGTCCGAATAGGACGGAGAGATTTTTCTTCTCTCGGAATGTGAGGTTGTGAATTTTAACGGTTGTTTTGTGCTTGAAAACCCTACAACAGCCAAATCTACATGTCAGTGTTATGCCTTCACACGCAGATTTTTCTGACTGAGTCCCAAATTACACAAATGAAAACTTGCTGTGGCTAGGATTCGAACCTTGACCTTCCGGGTGAGAAGCGATAGCTAGTTTTTTTTTTTTCAGTTTGAAAAAACGCTTAAAAATTAGCTTAAATAACTTACAAGTAATCTTATACTAACTTAATGGCCCCATGCGGGCACTCTAAATTAAACCTAACACTTAAACTAAGTCTTTCGACGTATATTACATTATATTTAATTTTATATTTATATGTTACAACTAAAACTAAGAAAATAGATTTTAAGAAAAACTTAGTAAATGGACATATTAATTAATTATAAAAACCTAAAACTAAAAACTTACAGACTACTTAAAAATAAATCTTAATCTACTTACATCTAATACGCACATACATATATATATATATATATATATATATATACATACTACATATATACTTAATATATACATATATGTACATATATATATATAAATTATTATTTTTTTTTTGTCATTTTTTATTTTTTATTTATTTTTTTTTGTTTTTATATTTTTTTTTTCTTAAAATCTAACTTAAACCTACTTAAAACTATGTAAGCCGGCCATGGCTAAAAACAAAATTAGGCTGGCCCACTTTGCTTCACAGGAAGCTACATATTACTTGAGGAATTCGACGACGAACCCTCCCCTCCTTCAACCAGCCACCAAAATTGTTGGTGCTGCCGATCAACATCCCTCATGTCGCGACTCCCTACCGCCCTACTGAACCGGAGACGTTCCGCACTGCCATGTGCGACGTCTCCGTCGTAGTTGAGTCGCCTGTCCGCAGCTGTTCGAGCGACGTGGAAGATTAGCGGCACCGCCAATCTGTCCTGGATTAGACCTTTGCTATCTAGATAGAGGAACGCTTCTGGAGGAATAAAGCCGTCAAAGCGAACTCTCTCGTGATACATATAATTGGGGTAATAAGCCCCTGAGATCAGGTTGTTCGATGAGGTCATTGCTCTTGCAATGTGCCTTCGAGTCAACTTAATGACGAAATTGTCCACTCTTATCAGGTTCGCCCTATTGTATAAGACCTCATTAGGATAGAATTTTATGTACTCGGACTCTGGTGTTCTGTATAAGCGAAGACAAGTCCTAAGACAAGCCCTCTCAAACACCCGAATCTTTTCCAATAAACTTGCTCTCACGTTGAACCACACGGGACATCCAAATACAAGCATGGGCCTGATAAAGGCCATGTAACAGATCACCTTCACCCTCGCATCGAGTTGGCTGTTATAAAACAGTCTCCGTGTAAGGGCAAAAGCACCCTTGGCTCTGGCCAGAGCAACATCTATATGTTTGTTAAAATACAGATATTGATCTAGCCAGATCCCAAGATATCTGACTACATTTCGACAAGCAAGTGGCTGTCCATGTTGTCCGACGATAGAGAACTTTCGCCAATTCTTTCTGGTATCCCTAGAGGCCCCAGACAAAGGCGTCCTAAATAGAATGGTTTCCGATTTCCGAAAGTTGATTTTCAACTTCCAGTCGTCGCAATATCGCTTAACTTTTTCGAAGTCGCGTTGCAAAAGTATGTTAATGACCTCAATCTTTGGACCTGATCTGTACGCGATTAAGTCGTCTGCGTACGCTATGCTGTGGGGAAGTGAACCTATCAGATCACTTGTGTAAATGTTGAATAGGATCGGCGAATTCACCGCACCCTGTTGCAGACCGTTTTTAATGTTAAATATTCCAGCGGAAGTCACATCGCCATTCTTCACGATGAACTGTCTACTGGAAAGCATATCAAAAAGAATATACAGCAGTGGTTTACTAATGCCCAACCTGTCCAGCTTGAAAAAGAGTCCCTCTAACCATACGGTATCGAAGGCCTTCTCCAAGTCAATCAGGCAGGCACCAGTGCACTGGTTCTTGCCTTTGTTCCATTGGATATCAGAAACCAGTTTCGACACAGCATGAATGATAGCATGCCCCGCCTTGAAACCGAACTGATTATCCGGAACTATATGTTTGTCCTCAACCCACTTAGTCAGGACTCTATTGATTACCTTCTCGAAAACCTTACTGATGTTTGGAAGAAGACTGATCGAGCGGAGATTCGCCGGATTGGAAGTATCTTTATCCCTTTTAGGTATGGGATGTACCACCGCAGTTTTCCAATGCGCTGGATAATGTGCATTATTCATTGCATTATTAAACAGGGTGGTATAAATGTTCACCGCTTCTAGAGGGAGATGTCGAAGCACGATGTTCGGTATTTCATCGGTTCCCACTGATTTCTTACTTCTAAGAGATTCGAAGATCGTTTGGAGCTCCTCCTTCGAAATGAAAGGGGGTAGTACCCTGTCGTTGGCGATGACGTTATTTGACCTATTCTCGTCACTAAACTGGGTGAAGCCCGAGTTCTCGAATCGCCAATTCTCTATTTCATTTCGAAGGTAGAAATTGTGTACAAGGACTCGATTCTCCAGGTCGTGGTTTGGGCCAATGATAACATTCGCCTTGTACACTTCCTGGAAAGTCGCTCCTATAGCCTCTACCTGCTCCTGCGGATCCTCGATCACAAAGAAGTTGTCATCATCAACGGCCTCACTTGGATCAATGCCTGCTGCTACAAGCATTTGTTCGTTGTTCGTCGTTCGGGTGATTCTAAGACATGGAAGGTCGTTCTGATTATTTCTCCGAAATATTTTATTTATTTGCGGGAACATATTCGGGTTGCTGGTGTTTACAGCCCGAATTTTATTGTTCCAATACAAACTTACAGAATTTCTGTAATTTTCCTTTATTAATGTCTGGAGGTTTTTAATCGACGACTTCAATGTCATGATCTCCGGGTTATGTCTGTCAGTAAACTGTCTGTACAAGGTTTTTAGTCTTGACAGCAGTCTACTTTTTTGTCGGTGCAGTGCGTCAATAGTTGCGTTGCGGAATAAGTCTTCGTCGTCAGTGTGTTGATACCGAGGTATCGTTTTGTCCATTGTTCGTTTGATTGTATCGTCCATTAGTCTAAGATACCTGTCAATCTCCTCGTTTGACAGATTTCTGTTGGACGGTGGGTAGAGCGAATTCGAGGAGAGTGCTCTTGTCAGTGTTCTGGTGAAGTGTGTCCAACGCACCCTACTATAATTGTAGGAATGCCTTTGAACAAACTCATCCAATTCCGCAATCTCGTTGGGAACAGTTATTTCGGTACTGAGACCGCAATGGTCACTGTCATACACAAAAGTGCGTAGACTAAGCGATAACTAGTACCACTACACCACGGCCACCCCCTTAACCAACTTTGTCTAATCGTAATAATAAGTTGACCTCAGGTTAACTCAACGACGCTCTACAGTTTTAGTTGTCATATGTTCAGAAGCTACACTTTTCGGAAGAACTACAGGGCCTTCCCAATAATAAATCGTTGTCAGCAAAGACTAGTCCTAGTCGCCTCAACCCATTTTGTGGATAATTATGAGATTTGACGGGTTGGTGGTTGCTTACGATATGCAGTCCTCAATCCTGACGAGATGCATCCGATGATACTTCTTCGCCAGTTCTACTGAACGAAGCTGCTTAATGGGGATACTCATCGAAAAACTTTGCATGGGGGTACGCACCTAATGTAGTATTTTTTGCGACAAAGATTTTGGATCGTACGAGGACAACAACTGGTAAAGTCTATCATATTCAAGTGTCTTGTTGGCGATAGGGGCCTTCACCTTCTATGCAACAAATGGGACATCTAACCAAGAGGCGAATTCAATGATATTGGCCATTTCCTTATTCAGAAATGGACTTTGCTTGCATCATCAATCTTCGGCTTTCAAAGGGCCGTGGTGCAAAGTCCTATAAGGGATACTTTGCAGTCTTTGTCTTCGTGCCAACGCGAGCAGTTCCTTTAGTGGTGGCCTCAGGCTTAAATACCGAGGATTTCCTTCAAGTTTATCGCCAGTCTGTGGCACGGCGTGGAATATGTGCTACCTTATCAACCAATTTTGTCGGCGCCAACAAGTACCTACGCGTGCACAGAGTAATGAAACCGCTCAACTTCTTGCTAACGATGGGACTCAGTGGCACCTTAATCCGGCGTCGTCTCAAGTTTCATCTTATCCGTATTATTGGAGAGACGCTGATAACATTTGAGGAGATATTCACACTCCTTACCAGATCGAAGTGTGCCTAGCTCAAGTTCCTTGCTGCCACTCTCGGGCGATCCATCGGGCCTTTCATCTCTTTCCCCTGAGCACTTTCTTTTAGGGACTGCCTCCCTTATGATAGCGGAGCGATCGGCATTGTAAATAAAAATATCGCGACTATCGCGTTGGTAATTACTACAACAGATCTATGAGTATTTCTGGAGTAGATGGTTGTCAGAATACCTCCAAGAGTTGTAACGTAGACCCAAGTGGCGTAATCGGCAGCATTCAGTTGGTGCAGATGAATTTGGTCGTGTCATTTACTTACTGATAGCGACTTCTACTCTTTTAAGGCCAGTCGGGAAAATCAGTCTGCTACCTACTGAATCAAGGGAAACGAGCGAAATGTTCCGAAATGAGATCGCATCCTTAAGGAACTAGAGCTCTCTTCAGTTCGCTCTTGTTTTAGTTGGGTTTTCTTGACAGTTCAGAAAAATAAAGCTATAAACCTTGTATCAGTATGCGAAAGGAATCACGTTTCGTTCCTATATTATTTTTTTCTCGCATCAGTGTTGCTGTGTGGTGCGGTTTTTGAACCATCTTTCTTCAAAAATGGACCAGATGTGATTATTATCTCCTCGGGTCATGAAAAATGCGTTTTTATGTTCGGAACCTGGAGCTAAAGATGTAGTCAATGTAAATTTCCTATAAAATCGTGCTCCGTCACGCATAAAGTTCGAAAGCATTGCTATATGTATCTTGTGAAAAGAGTTTCATTGCCGATATGGTGATCCAAATCGGCCGCCGAATTATGCGATTTAAAACAGTGTCACATCTTTTTTGGGGCCACCGTGAAGAAAAAAGTGCTCGAAGAAAGGCGGAATTTTACAAGTAAAAATAGAGAAGGAAAATTATTCAAGTTTATTTGTTGATCTTAACATCTATTAAAGTTCAAGAAAGCAACAGCCTTCGTTTTGATTCTGTCTGCATCTCTTAATGAAATCTTATTTCCAAGTCATGCCTTCATTAGTTACTCGTATTTGTGTAAATCGATACTAGTTAAAAATGCTTTCCACCTCTTGAAGTCTTTGCAGTGGTACCTATCCAATTATCAGCGAATCAATCAATCGACGACAGAATGATTGTAAGCCAAAATGATTGCAAGCATTTGTCAAATGTAAACGTCAGTGTTTTTGATTCGACTTTGTTACGAAGGTACCTAAGTCTAAAATTGATTTATCATGATCGAAATACAATTTGTAGTCACCGTGCTACTTGTATCTATGGTGCCTTTTGTCATTTAAACACAAACAGATACACAAGCTGTTCGTTGCTGATTTGCTTTATCCACTTCAACCAACTAGCATTGTAAATTATTTCCAGACTTCAATTCAAATCGAAATCATCTACCCTCTCGTCAGGCTGGCTGCCACCTCATTGTATTCATTTCATTTGAAATTGTTTCTTGTTCGTGTAATTACTTTTATCCTTTCTATCTAAAATCTCTTTCTCATCCTCACTCATCACCCATTGCCTTGCTAACGCAGGGCTACAACATAGAACAGATACTTTTTAGTGCATAGCATTCCAATGAGATGCTCACGGACAAATTGGTGAGCTCTACGTTGACAGGAAACAAGTGAATCGCATTGCATTCGCAACAAAAGTAAAACAATCCTCTTCACCTTCCTTTGGCTGCTAGAAGTAGTAGTAAAGGATGGAATGAGTGGCCATGACAAGTGACCAATGGCTGAATACCACTGGGAAACATATATTACGTCCTTCCTACTTCCTCTGTGGATAATTCAATCCCTTTAATAGTTGCAATTGCTCTCGCTGCTTCACTATCTTCATTCTAGTTCAATTAGGAATTTTTTCTATCCTTTCTTCTCTATCCCACTATATTTTCTTTTCTATTTTCCTATTTGCTTCTACACATATTGTTACATACGCATATCTATGCACATATAGAGAATGTATTTAATACTTAAATGGATTGAGTGGACTCGGTTCAGACTGGGACAAAAGGATATCTGGATTCGTAGTGGCACTTTATTATTTCCCTCCGATTTTCCAGAAGATTTGTGTTTTTTAATTAGCAACAGTGTAAAGGAAGATTGTAATGAAAGTCTAAATAGAAACGATACGATAAATTACTGTGACCGGACAGTCCAACATACGATAATTCTTGTCAGTGGGGTCTCAGTACTGTTATGGATTATATGTACGAGTATAGAATAGAATTAAAAGGTGATAGCATTATTTGAATTCTTTTCAAAAGTGCTGTGATTTTGATGACCAATCTTGTTTTAAGAACGATCCAACACGCCGAATAAAATTGTGAAGCCCTTATTCTCTGAATCAGATATACCAATGTAATAATCTGAACGGTTTCTACCTGAGGTCATGGGTGAATCGTCTTGTTCCGGCTACGGATATATCATATCGAATATATAAGCAATTGCCTCTCACTATAATCACAATCATCACAATATCGGAATATGAGCTGGGAGAACATTACGCGATCGCTAATGGCTGTCTGGGTACGTAAGAAACAGTCTGTTATTACAACTTGAGCTTGACGTACTCAACAACGATGTGACTTTCTCTCCAAATCTCGTATTTAGTTCGTCTGGTTCTAAATTAAGAGGACAGGGGTTGTGGATCACGAATTTCCAAATACTGCACTGCAAGAACAGAAATAATGTTAATTTTGCAAAGCTATCGGTGTCAGAATGTGATTGGGAAACATAGAGAGCATCCTTAATAACCTACAAACGAGAAGTAAGAAAGGTCATGGCGTAGCTTCTGCAAAAGGATCACAAGCACAAAGCAATCCTCGAGATTATGGAAAGTTATGTTCAAAATACCAAAATTTTGAATGTTCTTAAGCACTTGGATGGTATCTAGGTTAATTTCGAGGATCTTTTCCACGGCGCTTACTTCCCTGGCTGCACTTAGACAACCCACCTCAAACTTAGTTGAAGAAAATTCATCCACATATAGATTAACCCGGACAAGATCTACGTAGCATATATGTATAAGAAGTTAGACCAGGGAACTACCTGAATCATATCATCTAGTTTTAACCGAAAACAATGTAAAGAATTTTTGACGTCTATATCAGAAAATAGCTTGCCTTTGCAGCAATGTCAGTAAGCATATCAGAAAGGCACATGGGCGGAAGATGCTCTGATGAAGCTGATAGCTGAAATCAAAAGCTCTAAAGAAATTGCACTCTGCGCATTCATTGGCATAGAGGGTGCTTTCGATAACACTGGATATGACTCCATATCAATTGCGTTGCTCCAACCTGCCAACAACTAGGTCAAAGCGATGCTTGATAGCCGGAGGATCACAAATTCATTAGGGCCGAATTCAATATCAGTATCAGCCGTAAGGGGCTGCCCGCAGAGAGGCATATTATCGCCCCTCCTGTGGTCTTTGGTCATAGATGATCTGCTAAACAAATGAAGCAACTTAGGCTACAGCACAATTGGTTATACCGATGAACTACTCAAAAACGTTAAGGGCAGAGAGACTAACGAAGGCACTGCATGAATGCAAAACGCCCTTAAGACAGTTCTAGGCTTGTGCACCAGAGTGAATCTCTCTCGAGGTTAAAATATCTGGGCCTGCCGTCGCATGTATAGCAGCACATGGGGGATCTCTCCAAAGATCACTCACTGGGTCTATACAATGATAGTCAGGCCCATCATAATATATGCTTCTATAGTATGGTCGATTGTAGTTACGGAAAAGACCGCCATTTCAAAACTCAATAGAGTACAGCATCTTGCATGGCTGGGCATTTCCGGAGCCTTCCAGACCTGCCCCACAGCTGCGATATAAGCAATAATATGACTAACGCCCCTACATTTATCTATAAACAAAGTGGTATTACTCAGCACTGGTACAAATTAAAGAGTTATGTCTTAGCGAACATGCGGACCTAGGGACCCTACTCTCCGAAATACCAACTTGATATTACCTGCGCGGTAACAGATTCCCAGCAAAACAACATTGGTTAGCAAACAGCCGTAATGGCATAAATGGGTATATGAATGGTTCTAAAATGAAATCGGGAGTGGGAGCTGAAATACACGGACCTAACCTAAATATGACCATAGTTATGGGCTAAAATCCCAGTGTATTCCAGGCAGCACTCCATGTCATTCAAGTATGTGTCAACCATATTTACAACTTTGGTATCAAAGGCACCAACATCCATATATTCACGGACAGTCAAACAGCTATAACTGCGCTTAGCTCACACACCATAAACTCAAAATCAGTCATTTACTGCTTCAAAACCCTTCAAAAACTAAGCTTCAGGAAGAAAACCAAATTGTGGTGGGCTCAGAAACTCCCTTTAATGGACCTGAACCCTTCTTCTGCACTCCTAAATTAGCAGTCAATTTATCTATTAATAGCTTGGAGCATTCGAGGTGCATCTCATATTGCGAGAATATCTCAGGTCTAAGACGGGCCAAACGCCATCCTGCCCTTCAACAAAAATGCAAATAAATGCCTAAATCTAATCTGGCATTAGTTGGTTATCTCACAGGACATCACGGTTTAAGATATCACCTCAACAAAATGAATCTAAATAGTCGACTCTCCGGATTGCCGACTTTGTCAACTGTGGCCGTGCCTCAACTGGTAGTGGACTGGCTCCCAATCACGCCCGAAAGACATTTATTTTTTCAGTTAACAAAAGTCAAGTAAAATGAGTAGTTGATTAGAAATTAACAACAAACCAACTTGCACTAAGAATTTAGTCTCCCCATTAAATGTTGGATGCCACCCATGGAGCGAAATAAGCACTGAGCTCAAACATCTTTCTTTCTGCGTCTATTCCACTTTCCAAAAACCTTAACGCATGCTGAGGCATTATAAATGTATTCATACCCACTTGAGCGTCGGTATGGAGCAAAAATTTTCTCCAGGGAACAATTCGCTCCAGTTAGCTTTAGTTTTAAATGCATTTTATTATATCAATCATTAATTCTTACATACTAACAAAAAATGCTTAAGTGCTAGCTTAAAATTACTTAACAAACTTATATTAACTTACTGGCCCCGCACAGGCACTCTAAGCTACTCTAAATTTGTATACTATGTCTTTCGACTTTATTTACATTTTATTGAAATTCGTATATATTTTGTATACTTAAGGCTAAGAAAAATTTGCTAACAAAAACTTAGCATATGGAGTTATTTTTTTTATAAAAACTTAATATCTAACTTAAAATAAACTTAAACCTAACCTACATACACAATACATACACATAGATATTATACACAATTATATACATATATTAGTATATACAAAGGTAACAATTCGCTCCAACTAACTAATGAATTCCTCTGCTAGTAGTGATATTAACTTCATTCGGGAGTAAATGGTACAAACGATCTTTTAGATCAAAGTGCCATACTTCGCAATTGGAAATTTAGAAAATTAAAAACAATGGGCAGTTAACAGCTTGGAACATTACAAGATGTAAGAATCCGATAGTGTCATCCCTTTACAACTACAGAATGAGTTTCGGGATGCCGGAGATACCTTGTTATGCTTTTTGAAAGCCTGTTTTTACACCGATAGAGTGATGCCCTGAACCAAACAATAAATTCTCTGCGATCCAGCTATCCTAGCTGTGGGTTCGTCCAGGTATCGCTTTAATGGCAGCTAAACCTGGGTAAAAGAAATTTGGCGCCACGTGATTTTGAAGGAATCACGAGACCTTCACGACGAAAAAAGGCCGAATCAAAAAAGAAAAATTCTTCCCCGAATCAAGGGAAAAAATAATAAAAAACTAAAAAAATAATAAAAAATAAAAGCCTCGACGATTTATTGCTGTTACTTTAGCGGTACAGTCGACGATAAAGTGACGCGCTATTTTCACAGTCCAGAACAAAAAAAAAAAACGCGTATCTCGTCTATTCAGGAGAATTTTGCGCACGCGCGGCCCATCGGAGTCTTATTTCGAAAATAAAAAAAACAAGTTTCTCGGCATTAAACGGTTCTGGCGGTGTTGTGCCCCTTTCTGGTACAATCTATCGTCCTGCAACTCTTGCCCTAGTTCTTCTTTCTTTTCTACCTCCTTTTCCTTTTTCCTTTTTCTTTAGTTTTTTTGTTTTTTTCTCGCCAAAGGAAAACACGCGAATTTTACTTTAAAAGAAAATCTACTCTACTGTATCACCAAAGAAAACTTGAAAAGGAAGAAAATAGCTTTTCGCAATTGACAAAACTAAAATTGATTTCACAAATTCTCTGGGCGTTTTTGTTTTTTTTTTGTCCCTCACAACTTCTTGGTCGTCACTAAAATAACATCCAAATCTTTTTCGTTCCACAGCTCCCGCGCCAGACTCACACACACATTCACGCAGACGCTTCCTCACACATTCTTTGGCTCAAGCGAACCCAACAATGGGGTTATTAGCTACAACCCTAGCAAGCGTTGTTTGCTTGTACAACTATGCCTCTCATTCATTCCATTTTACACATTCACACTAAGCTCCTCAGTGTTGGAGTTCGCTCCCACTTCCAGTAATAACTGGGAACTCCACTGAGAGAGTTTATGGAAGTTGTGGATCCCAGCTATCCCTAACTTTTTCCCCTAAAACTATATTTCTTTGAGGAACTTGCAAAAAGCAGTTTTTCTTCCTTTCCTGATGCCCGGGTACTTTTTCTCCATCGAATAAAAAATTTTTTGCAAAATAAAAACAACCGCGAAGTAGAAATGAAACGCTAGAAAGGTAGCTGGAGTGTTGGGACGAAAGAAAAAGTGTAGATACAATCCAAAAGGGATTATATCTCAATCGAGCCATCCTCTAGATCACTGTCCCTAATAAAAATTAAGTACAGTGCCTCTTGCAACCCTTTTTTGTACCACGGATTCCTAACGCCTCCGGCGGATCGGCATTCATATTTGGGGGAAAGGGGACCGACGAGTGTCATTCCTTACAATTATTTATTTGTTTTATATTGTCATGTGTATATGGGCCTTTCTGGGCTCTCTGCCTCTGGTCACGGCCGGTTTCGTGGTTTGTAATTTTGTTAATTACAGTTGTTTGTTGTTCTTACTTCTTGTTGTTTGTTGTTGTGTGTTGGCTTATGTTGTTTGTTGTTGTGTGTTTCTTTGTTCCCTCATTGGAGGCTGTCTTAATTCTTGGCCGTCCGCCAACATGCCTCTGCTGCTCCTTCGGTGCTCCATCGGTATGGACTTTCAGACGTCCAGTCTGATGCAACCCGTTGCGGGTCTTCTGTCTATGATACAGGCTCCGATAACGGTGTTCCTAGTGGACCGCCTATAGCATCTTGCGCTCTTGGTTCATCGTTAGTCTCTCTACTGTCCTTAGGACTTCACCAACTGCACCCCCTCGTTCTCCTCTGCGAAGAAAATCGCCCTTAAAACCTATGTGGGCTGTTTTCTGAGGTCTGCGATTGGTGAACCACTGGCTGATGGGATCATTTCTGCCCTCCACCTCCTCTAAAGCTCGGTGTTCACACTCAAAGAAAAGAGGGACCGTAAGAATTTCACAAGTGAAAGAGAGTAAACCTTGTTGCGGGAAAATTTACCGTAACACTATTTAGCATTCTGTGCAATACGCAGTACCTAAACTGCGGTAACCATAGATTGTACATATACACAAAATAGCTAAAACCCCCATCAATCTGTCATTATTCTTGGTTAAGACCCTCAAAAAAATTCTTGATCTTCACATCGAGTGCAAATCACAGAAGAGTGTCGAATTCCCAGCATGCCAAATCGGTTGAAACTACACTGCCCTCTTTCTCATTGAAAAATCACTTTCTCTCAACGAGTATACAATAGCGCGTTCCTCGATATCGAGCAAGCTTTCAACGATTTTGGCACTTCCTCGATCGTTAACTTTGTCCACGAACTGAATATAATAGAGTCTCTGCAGTTTGATCCCTTTCATTCTCAAACGTAAAGCCATATGTATATAAATATATGAAAACGTTGTTCGACGGCTCTACAAAAAATATATCGTAATAGGTAATACCCCAAGAAGCTAAAATCTCTGATCTGCTATGAAATGTAGTCCTCAATTGGTTCCTTGCCAAATTAAATGTCGCGGAATGTGGTATGATAGAGACGTCCATCATTTGTTGCGCAAATATCACAGACTATCTCTTCCATTCTTTAGTATGTCGTAGACTTTCTTTCCTCTTGGACACATAACATAGATGTGGCGTTATCGTAGATTCGGCCACAATGGATCTGTAAATGCTACTTCTTTGAGACAGGTACATACATAGGTCTTAACTTGAAGGAAAATATTTCAGAGCGAAATAAAAAAAGATTTAGTTACCCTCTACTCAAGCAAGAGGACTGTTGGCTCAAGAGTATACAACTCTAAGTCATCTACTGGGACTACAGCACAATCATGAGAGCAATTTTCACATATCCATAGCCGTATGGTTAGTTTCTCTGGAAAGGCGGACTAATATCAACCTGTTAAAAAACGTTACGAGTTGCCTGTATGGGCATAACTGACGCTTTAAGAACCTCTACAACAGCTTTCATTTAAACTTTGCCACTTCTAAGCATGCAGATTGAAATTAAATTTGACATAGGTCATAACCGATTTACAATTATCTAAAATATGTAGATTTCAACGTTGACTTCAATCACCAATTCAGATCTTGAATTTTGAACCCCCTAAAATTTGAGAATGGGTAGAGACGCATCTCTGAACGACATGGTTATGCAGCGCGAGATCATACTTTATTGGCTTCCGCTACACTCGGACGTCCCAGATAATTTTTTTCCTGATAAACTGGCAATGAAATGACAACATTAAGCCACCAACGTCCTACGCCAAGCAAATCACCACTTTCAAGCGTTCTTTTAGGTTAGTCATAAGTAGACTCTTCAAGGAAACTCTAAGGCATGTTTACTTATATGGCACATTTTTTTTTTTTTTTTTTATAATTTACGCGTGCCTAAGGGGTTATGAATACCCTTACACTGTTGCCAGGGCGGGGGCGGAAAGGTAGAAGGAGGAGAAAGGAAAGTTTGTGATGTCGTGGTTTGAAACTCAGGTGTGTTTGGTTTCGATATTGACTCTCCAGGGGTGGGAGTCCGAATAGGACGGAGAGATTTTTTTCACTCGGAATGGTGAGGTTGTGAATTTTAACGGTTGTTTTGTGCTTGAAAACCCTACAACAGCCAAATCTACATGTCAGTGTTATGCCTTCACACGCAGATTTTTCTGACTGAGTTCCAATTACACAAATGCAAACTTGTTGTGGCTAGGATTCGAACCTTGACCTTCCGAGTGAGAAGCGATAGCTAGTTTCAGTTTCAGTTTCAGTTTAAATGCATTTTTATTTGATCTCTTAATTTACTCTTACATGCTAGACAAAAAACGCTTAAAAATTAGCTTAAATAACTTACAAATAGACTTATTCTAACATACTGGCCCCATGCGGGCACTCTAAGTTAAACTTAACTCTTAAACTAAGTCTTTCGACGAATCTTACAGTCTATATTTAATTTTATATTTACGTTAAAACTAAAACTAAGAAAATAAATTTTAATCAAAAACTTAGTATATGGACTTTTTTTTAATTAAACTTACAGACTACCTAAAGAATAAATCTTAATCTACTTAACCTACTTACATATAATACATTCATACACATATATACAATACACAACGCATATACACTTCATATATACATATATGCCTATACAAATATATGTATATATTTATTTTTTTTTTTTGGATTTTTTTATTTTTATTCGTTTTTTTTTTCTGTTTTTTTTTTTTTTTAATTTTTTTTTTATTTTTATTTTTTTTTTTTTCTTAAAATCTAACTTAATACTACCTAAAACTATATAAGCCGGCCACGGCTAAAAAAACAAAAACAAAAATTAGGCTGGCCCACTCTGCTTCACATGAAGCTACCTATCACTGGAGGAGTTCGACGACGAAGCATCCTCGCCCTCATCAAGCCACCAAAATTGCTGGTGCTGCTGAGCAACATCCCTTCTGTCACGACTCCCTACCGCCCTACTGAACCGGAGACGCTCCGCACTGCCATGTGCGACGTCTCTCTCGTAGTTGAGTCGCCTGTCCGCAGCTGTTCGAGCGACGTGGAAGATTAGCGGCACCGCCAATCTGTCCTGGATCAGACCTTTGCTATCTAGGTAAAGGAACGCTTCTGGAGGAATAAAGCCGTCAAGGCGAGCTCTCTCGTGATACATATAGTTGGGGTAGTAAGCCCCTGAGATCAGGTTGTTCGATGAGGTCATTGCTCTTGCAATGTGCCTTCGAGTCAACTTAATGACGAAATTGTCCACTCTTATCAGGTTCGCCGTATTGTACAAGACCTCATTAGGATAGAATTTTATGTACTCAGACTCTGGTGTTCTGTATAAGCGAAGACAAGTCCTAAGACAAGCCCTCTCAAACACCCGAATCTTTTCCAATAAACTTGCTCTCACGTTGAACCACACGGGACATCCAAATACAAGCATGGGCCTGATAAGGGCCATGTAACAGATTACCTTCACCCTCGCATCGAGTTGGCTGTTATAAAACAGTCTCTTTGTAAGGGCAAAAGCACCTTTGGCTCTGGCCAGAGCAACATCTATATGTTTGTTAAAATACAGATATTGATCTAGCCAGATCCCAAGGTATCTGACTACATTTCGACAAGCAAGTGGCTGTCCATGTTGTCCGACGATAGAGAACTTTCGCCAATTCTTTCTGGTATCCCTAGAGGCCCCAGACAAAGGCGTCCTAAACAGAATGGTTTCCGATTTCTGGAAGTTGATTTTCAACTTCCAGTCATCGCAATATTGTTTAATTTTATCGAAGTCACGTTGCAAAAGTATGTTAATGACCTCAATCTTTGGACCCGATCTGTACGCGATTAAGTCGTCTGCGTATGCTATGCTGTGGGGAAGTGAACCTATCAGATCACTTGTGTAAATGTTGAATAGGATCGGCGAATTTACCGCACCCTGTTGCAGACCGTTTTTAATGTTAAATGTTCCAGCAGAAGTCACATCGCCATTCTTCACGATGAACTGTCTACTGGAAAGCATATCAAAAAGAATATACAGCAGTGGTTTACTAATGCCCAACCTGTCCAGCTTGAAAAAGAGTCCTTCTAACCATACGGTATCGAAGGCCTTCTCCAAGTCAATCAGGCAGGCACCAGTGCACTGGTTCTTGCCTTTGTTCCATTGGATATCAGAAACCAGTTTCGACACAGCATGAATGATAGCATGCCCCGCCTTGAAACCGAATTGATTATCCGGAACTATATGTTTGTCCTCAACCCACTTAGTCAGGACTCTATTGATTACCTTCTCGAAAACCTTACTGATGTTTGGAAGAAGACTGATCGAGCGGAGATTCGCCGGATTGGAAGTATCTTTATCCCTTTTAGGTATGGGATGTACCACCGCAGTTTTCCAATGCGCTGGATAATGTGCATTATTCATTGCATTATTAAACAAGGTGGTATAAATGTTCACCGCTTCTAGAGGGAGATGTCGCAGCACGATGTTCGGTATTTCATCGGTTCCCACTGATTTCTTACTTCTAAGCGATTCGAAGATCGTTTGGAGCTCCTCCTTCGAAATGAAAGGGGGTAATACCCTATCGATTGCGATGACGTTATTTGACCTATTCTCGTCACTAAACTGGGTGAAGCCCGAGATCTCGAATCGCCAATTCTCTATTTCATTTCGAAGGTAGAAATTGTGCACAAGGACTCGATTCTCCAGGTCGTGGTTTGGGCCAATGATAACATTCGCCTTGTACACTTCCTGGAAAGTCGCTCCTATAGCTTCTACCTGCTCCTGCGGATCCTCGATCACAAAGAAGTTGTCATCATCAACGGCCTCACTTGGATCAATGCCTGCTGCTACAAGTATTTGTTCGTTGTTCGTCGTTCGGGTGATTCTAAGACATGGAAGGTCGTTCTGATTATTTCTCCGAAATATTTTATTTATTTGCGGGAACATATTCGGGTTGCTGGTGTTTACAGCCCGAATTTTATTGTTCCAATACAAACTTACAGAATTTCTGTAATTTTCCTTTATTAATGTCTGGAGGTTTTTAATCGACGACTTCAGTGTCATGATCTCAGGGTTATGTCTGTCAGTAAACTGTCTGTACAAGGTTTTTAGTCTTGATAGCAGTCTACTTTTTTGTCGGTGCAGTGCGTCAATAGTTGCGTTGCGGAATAAGTCTTCGTCGTCAGTGTGTTGATACCGAGGTATCGTTTTGTCCATTGTTCGTTTGATTGTATCGTCCATTAGTCTAAGATACCTGTCAATCTCCTCGTTTGACAGATTTCTGTTGGACGGTGGGTAGAGCGAATTCGAGGAGAGTGCTCTTGTCAGTGTTCTGGTGAAGTGTGTCCAACGCACCCTACTATAATTGTAGGAATGCCTTTGAACAAATTCATCCAATTCCGCAATCTCGTTGTGGACAGTTATTTCGGTGCTGAGACCGCAATGGTCACTGTCATACACGAAAGTGCGTAGACAGTTTGTAGTTTGTTGGTTAGTGCATGTCAGTTGTATTCGTGAGTCGAACAGCAGAAGATCCAAATAGGACCCGTGTCTGGGAAACGACGGACTATCCGTCGCCTTAAGCCCGAGTCGATACATTATGCTGTGTTGACCCCACCAATTGAATAGTAGGTTCCCTCTAGTATTTGGTGTATTATTTCCCCAATCACTGTGTTTGGCGTTGAAATCTCCGCCGATAATAAAATAGTTATCTTCCAATTCCAGCCTCAGGAATCGAAAAAGTGTCTCGAGCTCTGAGATGAATAAGGTGGATTGAGTAGCCTTAGGTGCATAGACAGACACCATGTACAGCCGCTTTCCACTACGGAGGGGAATATACACGATGCATGCTTCCAGCACTTGGAACCTACGTACTACACGACTGTATACTCTTTTAAAACGTATACCTTTTCTTACGAAAATCGCAACCCCACCTCCCTGAATGGAGTTGGGTCGGTTTCTCCGTACTATTTTGTATTTTCTGTGCCTCATTTTGTGTCTTTTGGTAAGCTTAGTTTCGCTAACCAAAAGCACACCAGGGGCTTGGTCTTTAAGCAACTTGAATAGTGCGGCTCGTCGTTCGAACCTAATCAGTGAATTCACATTCACTGCAAGGACCTTCAGGGTCTGCTCCGTCACGTACGTACCCATTACGACAAAAGGTGCGTTAGGCCAGGCAGCAGCGCGTATACTTGATCCACCCGCGCGGTCTGTTCAGTTAAATGACGTTGTAGCTGAGCCATCTGTCCCTGGATAGAGAGCAAGATAGCTAGCATGTCAGGTACTGGTTCCGGTGCTCTAGGCGCTGCGGCCTGAGATGCAACCTTCGTTTGCTGTACCGTATTTCCCCTACCTGCCGCCATTTGGGCGTAGGTAACATGGGGAGTAACGGCTGGAGTTTGTAACTGCACGGGTGGACGTTTAACTTCCACTTTCTGCTGCCGGGCCAGATTTGTTCTTTTAATGTATTGGAATTTGGGACAACCCCGATAATTTGCGGTGTGTCCCGTGTTCCTACATAGCGCGCAAGAGAGCTGGCTCTTTTCTGACGTTCCGTCCTTAACCAGAACGCATTCCTCTGACTTGTGGTTCTTTCCGCACTTCACGCATCGAGGCTGCATTTCGCAGTTCGACGCGGCGTGCCCGAACCTTTGGCAGCGAACACATTGTAAAATGTTTTCGCTCCTCTTTAATTTCTCCCAGTGTACAACCTGGTAGTCTAGGACTTTGATACTCCTTAGACCATCCAGTTTGCTGTCGGGACTTAGCTGGACCAGGAAAATGGGCAGTTGCCGCTTCTCCCTTTTATCTCTGGCTGTGGTGAAAGGCTTGACCCCCACGAATTGGAGCCCTTCGCACTTCTTCTCTTTCAGCAGTGCAAGGAGCTCCTCCGGATTAGTCGACGGTTCTAACCCCCTCAGCAGCATTGTTTGCAGCTTTTCACCCTTCGGGGTGTAGGAGAAGAACTCCGTCGTCGAATCCTTCAGTAAATTTTTTATTTTATGATAGCGCTCCACTGTGTTACAATGGATCGCATGCCTATCTAACGATAATCTTTTTATAAAAAAATTGTTGCCTATGGCCGACTTACATAATTCCTTGGTTTCCTTCAGCTCCATCTTAAAAGTATTTATCGGTGGAACCCTTTGTTTTGAAATTTGTTGCTGTTGCCGTTGTTGTGGCTGTTGCCGTTGTTGTTGCTGCTGCCGTTGTTGTTGTGGTTGCTGCTGTTGTTGTGACAGCTGCTGTTTATGCTGTTGCCGTTGTTGTGGCTGCTCTTGTTGTTGTTGCTGGTGTTTATTCAGCTTTTGTTGGTGTTGCTTCAGCACTTGTGATATTGTTTTTGTTTGCTGTTGTTGTTCAGTTTGTTTGTGAGCCAGCTGCGTCTGCTGTTGCTGTTGCTCTTCCCTCATCCGTCTTGCCGTTTGCATGTTTTTTATTGCTAGCACTCTTTGTTGTAAGAAGCGATAGCTAGTACCACTACACCACGGCCACCCCACATACTCGATCCTGAGCGATCAAGAGAAGGAGTTGCAAAGACGAAGAAGAAGAGGAACATATATTGCACCTATTAAGTAACTGGGCTATTTTGGCATGTATAAAAATGCAGTCCGTAGCGAGTTAATTCTTCCAATATCTAAATGATCTCTGGTCTATGAAAAATTGACCTCTAAAATTGAATAAAACCATCTCTTTGGCTTTGGGAGTAGCTAAAGGATCGCCCTCCAAAACTCTCCTTGTAGTCCAAGTACTTAATGACCACCATTCTAACCTAAGTTACCGAATCATCTGACATCTGTTGCTACCCTAAAGAAGTTCTTTGGCGGTTGATTGGCAGAAACACATTGACTTCTCCTCGAAACAGTGGAAATATTTTTTGAATGGATTGAGATTTTCGCTATCGGATTGGTTTTTTAAGACTAAAAAAACTGTTCTCTACTCCTCACAGAGCTGTTTCAACTCAAGTCGTACGACGGTACTTCCAAGTTATGCTCTTCATCCAATAAGAGAAACGCGCAAAAGCGTGGTCTACTTAACCGCGGCCGGAGCTCGAATTTTGGAGTCCCCACCCCACAAAGTAAAGCAACTCCTTCCCAATTTAAGCGGAGTCATCAAATTTTTCGATTCCGATGACTCCTGTGCCTCTTTCTACGACACATTTGGTAGATTTAACTGGAACGATGTAACCAGTGCTGCAGATAATAAGGGCTGCGATTTTAGTGGACAAAAATTGGATGAAGCTGACAAACTCATTGACAAAAAAAAAAGCCAACGGTGGTTTTATTTGCAAACGATGTTCGGATAAAGTTGGTGCTATAACCGGTAAAGCTCGGAGTTCTGATCGGTTGATGTGGTCAAATTTACTCCAAGGAACAAATCTGAGTTTTATAGCGTAACAGATCCGACTGAAACCAGCCGCAACCAGCAAAAGTTATAATTCGGGTGCCCGAAATTTTAATATTACAGGAAAGTCCACTTTCAAGAAAACCCCAGATGTTTCACATCACAAATATGACGAGCCATTGTCATATATCGGGAATTTGTCCTTTAATGCCGAATTCAATCTCACCATCTAAACTTGAAACTTGAAAAAAATTCGTCGTTGGTTCGGGCTGAAATCACTCAGAATATCTGATGGTATCTACAATACACTGCTTTGTCTCCTGCTTGAGACTCACCTCCCAGGTGAAGCAGCAGAAGCAGCTCACAACCAGCTCCTATTAACGAAGCTGCAAGTGAGTTGAGTATCACAACATGACGAAGCTGGTATTTGCCATCGGCCGTGGTAATGAATGAGCCCATAAAATACTAGATCCTTATTTTTATGGCTTCAAGCCGCCTGGCACCGATAACATATATCCAGTTATGCTACAAAAAGGAATGGACCAGCTACAGTTAGCTCTAAAGAGAATCGCCACTAATAGTCTGCCAGGGACAGGCGAAACCCCAGCGAATAGTGACTGCAGCCTTTTTACCGAAAATAAGGAAGGATAACCTTTGACTGATCGAGCTCAATGCACGTAGGACCGCTTTGCGACTGCATCCGCTGTCTACGATGCAGCATGGCTCGAAAGGCTGAAGTTCCTGCGAAATTTCTCTTTAAAACGGAAACAGACAAAATTTAAAACGCATTCGACAAGGAGGAATACGTGCTGGGCATTTTCATAGACATCCGGGGTGCTTTCAAAAATGAAATTTTCGACGGTGTAGACGAATCACTATTTTTTTTTTGTATAAATGCAATTCTGGTGAACAGGACTCTGATATCTTATGCTGACTGCGAGCAGTATTTAATCGCGATAGTAAATAGCGGTTGCTTCCAAGGCGGGGTCCTGTTTACACTGCTGTGATGCATGTTGCTTGTAACCGTTGAGGGTTCTTTGGATCTAGACGACTATGATAAGATCAATTATATCCTATGCGTTGGTTGTGTGATCTAACAGCCTTTTACGAAAATGCGTCATTGCAGCCATCTCCGTTTAAACTGAAGTGATCTTTGATACAATACGAGCTGAGGTTTTGATAACCTTGCGCGATGACTGTCTATTGGCTTTGGTGTTATGGACATGCCGTCTGCTGGAATGACATCGGAACTCCTGTTGCAGAAAAAACATGAAATTTGTTGTGTGCAAATCCGGCCCCAAAAAGCTTCCACTCCCATTGGTTTATACCCGCCACGGTACAGGAACCGAATACTTTGGATCCAGTTCCCTCTTTTGCCTACCGTTCCAGAGTTGACCATATAAGTACGCCGGATAGAGCCAAGTACAATACAAAAAAAAGCGAAAAAAAGCGAAAAAAAGCGAAAAAAAACGAAAAAAGAAACAGACAACCAAAAAAACATCACAAAATCACAAACAAAAAAAAAGGACAGAAACAAAAAAAACGAACGAAAAACACCCAGAGGGCAACACATATCCCGGACCATCACCAACATCAAGAAACAAAGAGAAAAAAAAAATGGAGAACTAGACAAAGAATGTGGCGGAGCATTTGCATCTTTAGCGACAACCAAGATTCACGTAAGGCCTTGGGGGGATAGTAATAACGTCCAAGTTAGTTGAGGAACGCAAGGCTTCACTGAATCCAGTCCAAAGACTGAAATCTTTGAGTTTTTTCTCAGTCCCTGGTCACAATGGAAGAGGAAATAAATGCTCCGACGAACATGGTAGGAAAGTCTCAGACGAAACTATTTCGGGGCGTAAAAGTGCATTCGGTTCGCTCCTGCGTACTCGTTTAGGGCTTCTTTTGACAGTTGGGTTTCATATGAGCATAACTGCAAATGCCATGACACTCTCTACATTGTTGGCAGACCAAACGAACCCTTTTCATTATCTCTTGGAGGTAAGCGACTTTCCAGTTGTTGTTAACCTTAATAAGTTTCCTACCAGCTTCGTTGTATTTATTTACTGTTTCTTTAAATTTTATTATTTTGGTAGCCCTGATGTGTCTTCCCGATCAGACTAAAATAGAAGTCGATTCTGAAGTTGAAATAAATCTCCCATAATCATGGGCAGATACGTCAAATCGATTTCGTTCTTATCAAATGCAATATATTTGTAGTCTCAGTTTTTCAAACAAATATATAGAGGGTGTATAAATACGAGTACATATCTATGAATACATTGTAAATCTCAAATAATCCTGAGTGTGAGCATTTGCACAAAAAAAAAACATTTCCAAATCCCTAGTGGGAAACGCTTTCAGTATGTTATTGTGAGAGTATCCTATTTTCCACCTAAACGTCAAATTTGATATGGAAATTGGGCTCATGCTATTTTTTATAGCAACCGATATTTAAATCAAAGCAAACGAGAAAAGAACCCTTCAACTTTTTTCCCTTCCAGGACGATTGGAGTTTGAGTTCAGCTCTTTTATGTCCCATAGCGATCCATGAGGTTTCAAAGAAAGGGACGGTCGGTTGACCTGAACGGTTGGTTGTTATAGGATTTATCACAGAGAGATTATTTGATGCTTATAATGCAATTTCAAAGGAATTATAGATTTCTATCTTATCGGTAACGTCGATGGTCTTTTTTTTTGCAAAAGAAAATGAAAATCTACAAACGTATCTATGTATTCATACAGAAAAAAAAGCGACGAGACCCGATGGGGAGTTAAGGAATGTTGGGAGAGTCCTTTTTTGAGAAGAAACTTTTACGATCCGAAAAAAGATTTAAAATTTTAAGCTAGTTTGCATTGCATTCGTTGATATTTTGTAGTTCACAGTTGGACAAATAAGTTCTACAGATGAATCGATAAACAACGTATTTGTATCAACTAATCCCTATTTCAAAAATATTTTCTATTTACCCAAAGTTGTACGGACTAAATTCTTAAGGAATCTTTAAGGTTTTAAACACAACTCTAATGTGTTCTCGAAGTCCATTTTATAGGTTAAATTACTGGAACCCTCTTGAACTTTATTTTGCGTGTAAACATATACCCTCTACTTGAAAGTTGGATTTTTGTGACGTCTCTTGCTTTCATCATTCATAGATTCACATAAATAATACAGAGCACTTCCGCTCAGGACGTGTTTTTTGTTCAACGGATAGTTGTGCGCAATACATAGAGATAAAATGTCTTCATCTAGCCTTTGCCTATCAGCCCCTCTCTTCCTCTCATTATAATTATTACACACTATGCTTATTTTACTTCAACTAGATATGAATTTCAAGTCCCCATGGTAGAGCAGGGGTCTCGTCCTCCGCCACTATGCTTTGATTTCATTGATATGTAAGATAAGAACTTACTTCTGGAAACTGAAATTACATATGTAACTTGCTACGCTAAATCGACATATTTAAAGCACAGGTTAGCAAAATATCCACGTCAAGGAATCTGGAATAAAGATATTAGCGCACGAACACCACTATCGTGTGATAGATCTACAACAGCGTTTAAATGCCCAAAACGTAATACTGGCTGTAGTCTGCTCCGGCCACTCATTCGATGTACAAACGGTCTTTGCGGTCAAACGTAAGTGTCGTAGTGTTAAGTTTTTTATCACTTTAGAGAGGAAAATGTTATTAAATGTTACATGAAAAAAGAAGCAGAAAATACCATTTTTTCTCTGGAGCTTCAAAAAGAAAGTTCGTCGGGTAATTTACGATACCGTTTGCATCAATGGAGAATGGAGGAGACGTTTGAACAGTGAGCTGTACGGACTGTTCAGCGATCTCGTCAGGAAAACTCGGATATCCCGGTTTAGACGGCTAGGTCACCTTGAACGCATGGACACCAGCACACTGAGCCACAAATTTGCAACTCCAACTCAGAGAGACAGCTAAGTAGTCATCTAAGGTGGCGCATACAAATGGAAGGGGTACACAACTGGAGGAAGCTGGCAGAAAACCGCACTAGCTGGAGAAACATGTTAGCTTACACTCTGGACCAACTTGGACTGTAGCGCCATCTAAGTAAATACGAAAGTACTAAAAAGAGGAGCAAAAACATTTTGCAATAATTTCGTTGCTAAAAGTTGTGGCTTAATGCGGAAAGGACCACAGACGTCTTACAAAATCTAAGAACGCAGCACACCGCAAACAATCGGGGCTGTCTTAGGTTCCAGGACGAGTACATTAGGAAAGTAAATCTGGCTCGGCAGCAAAATATGGAGGATAAACGTAAACCTATACGCGCTCCCTAAATTACGAAAAATACGGAACAACAAGCAAAGGTAGATTCTCCGGCGCTAGTGTCTGGAGCACCGGAAGTTTCAGTTTTTCTTACATGCTATATAACTTTCTCTCTATCCAAGAGCAGATGGCTTAACTTCAATGTCAAAATACAATAACAACTTACGCACGCAATTTTTTCTGATTGCGTTGTCTAGGGCCTCTATGGATCTACTCGTACCGTCAGACGACACGAGTAACCACTAGCAGCCAAGGTGCGAGTGCGGATTTTCCATCTACTTCTCCAGAAGAAGAAAAAAGAGCATGAGAATCGTGCGATCGAAGATATTAAGAGATCGTGCTCCAGAGAAAACGTATTGAAGTTTTACCAACGGGTAAAATGAAGGTGCCTATAGAGATGAAGAAGGAAACCTGGTAGTAGAGTCACAGTCGGTGCTGAGAAGATGGAAAAACTTTTTCTGCTGACTATATAACGGCAAAGAAGCCCAAAATCTACCCGTTAGTCAGAATAGACCATTCAACTTAAACGATGATAGCCAAAACTTCCGTCCACCTGACTACAACGAACTAAGGATAGCAATATCAAGACTAAAATCCAACAAATCAGCAGAACCTGACGACTTACCAAAGAGGCTCGGAATGACAACTAATTTCTCAAATCTGGTCAAGAGTGTGCATGCCAGATGAGTGGTATCTCAGAACCGTATGGTCCATCCACAAAAAAGGAGACAATCTGAGTTGTGCCAACAATAGAGGTATAAATCTCCTCAACATCGGATACAAGATTTTATCTGCTACAACGTCTGAAACCCGTGCGCTTTCAGACCAGGAAAGTCCGTAATCGACAAAATCTTCACACTCCGGCAGATCCTGGAAAAACTCATGAAGTCCAAATCGATACCCACCATCTTTTCATCGGTTTGAAAGCCGCATATGACAGCATTTATAGTGTCATGCCATGCCAACCGAGAACATTGATTTAAAAATAGGTTTTAGACAAGGTAACGCGCTTGTATGGAGATCACAAGTGAAAGTCTGTATAACTACTAGCGTACGCCGATGATACAAACATATTTAGGAGAACTATACGGGCTGTCACCGGTGCGATTACTAATATTGTAACGGAAGCTGCCAAAATGGGTTTAGCGGTAATTGGGGGCAAAACCAAGTGTGTACTTTCAATGGGAATGGACATAATATTGCTGACAGTAAAGGACTTTGTCTATCTTGGATCTACTATGAATTTTGCTTACAGCACATCGGCAGAAATAAAACGAAGAATCACCCTTGTCAATCGCTGTTTCTTTGGACTAAGGTACTATACAAGGAGAGTCTATGCTAAGCTTTCTCACATACATACTTAAAATGTTCGAAAGTATTTTATATTAAGTGGTAAGGTTTCAGTAAAAGTCACTTATATTACCCAGTCAGTATGGATTTCTGAAACGTAGATCAACTGCAACAAACTTAATTGAATTCGTAGCCTTTGCGCTTTCAGCCCTAGAAAATGGCAACGAAATCGATGTCATTGCTACATAAGGCTTTCGATGATATATCTCATCAATTGATCATTTTCAAATTGTCATACTTCCGTTTTGACCACATATTATTAAAATGGATATCTTCTTATCTGGTGAACCGTTCTTATAGCGTTCGCTTTAGGTCAGCCTTGTCAACTCCGTTTTTAACCACTTCTGGTGTCCCACAAGGCTTTTCATTTTAACTATAAACAACCCTGAGGGGATTATTAGACACCGCTCCCTATTCCTATCCGACGACACTAAGCTCTCCGAAACAATTTCTTCACCCTAAAACCCTATACTCCTTCAACAAGACCTTGATAGGTTTTCCACTTGTATTTTAAAAAATTGCTATGAGCTTTTTTATTCAAATGTCAGTCTATGACTTTGTCGTGTTAAGTCTAATAAATCTCCTACTCTACATTATTTTCTGCATGGCCAACCTATACCCCATGTCCAGTCTCTTTTCGAGCTTGAAATATTATACGATAAAGAGTTATGCTTCCGTTCGCATATTGATGAGATAATCCTTAAAGCCAATACATCACTTGGTTTTATCAAATGATTGTCTAAAGAATTTTGCAACCCATATGTTGCTTTACATTACCCTTGTCCGGGTACTCCTCGAACATACCAGCCAAGTGTGCTTCCCCTTTCAGCGAGTTCGTATATCCTGAATTGAGAATAGTCAACGTTGTTTCCTTCAATTTGCTCTTCGAGGACTACCCTGATATGGTACTTTTATTTTACCTCCCTATAGTGACCGCCTGACATTCCCTTCATTCATCGACTACTCTTTGATTCTGTGCATTGCGCCTCCATTTACAATTTTATTTCCTTCAACACTAACCCTCGTCACTTCTATATTCCAACGAGCTAATCTTCCGCATGCTCCATAAGGTTAACTCAAACCTCCCCGTTTTTGGTTTTAACCTGAACACTTCTTGTCTCAAACTTGATATCCTCCACCAATCCCTCGGTTCCTAACCCTTAATTTTTGTTTGTAAATCCTAGTTTTTAAGTTAGACAAAGCTTGTATTATGTCAAATAAATGGGGCCTCAGACCCCACCATTATTAGAGCGAATGGACAACAGTGCTCCGGCCCGCAGAGTCTTCGGATCTAACCCGGGGGAACAACGCAGTGGAGAAAGACCTCACTTTAGGTGACGCGCTCAAGTTGAAGGGGACTTCAACCGACTTGGGATGCGCAATTGGAGGCAGTTAGCTAATGATTTGACTAATTGGTTAGGCTTAATAGTTGAAGCCCAGATTCACCTCGAACTGTAACTTCACCTAAATAAGTAAGTAACTGCGAGGATTATAAGACTATCATGCTTCTGCTTGTGTCGTTTGACGTTAGACCATGCTTTTTAGGGAAGAATCAGGTATTTGAGAGGGTTTGCCTTAGCACCTACCTTCGCTTTTACAGAATACTAGAGTAGAATTATTTATAATTATGTATATCCTAGTGAAACAAGCTCCTCAAATTAAACATGGTGAAAAATTTCCTCATATGGTATTGCCCGACATCACCTCGACGAAGATCCAAATTTTCATCCAAACTTTTAACCAAAATTCACGTTCAGTAATGACTACATTACGTTCGCAGGCTAAAATTTTCAAGGGGTTTCGAGCACTTCTCAGAAGGTAGGGATCTCTCGAACGCTTTTGAGGCGTATTTTGCGAATAGACTTGGTTTAACTTGACAGGACCAACTTTTGTTGATTAGTCTCTGTTGAGGATGGAAGAAGATCCGATCAGAAGATCAGCCATCAGTCAGTTCAGTTCAGTTTATATGCATTTTTATTGTATTACTTAATTTACTCTTACTTGCTAGACAAAAAATGCTTAAAAATTAGCTTAATTAACTTAAAATTATCTTATTCTAGCTTACTGACCCCATGCGGGCACTCTAAGTTAAACCTAACACTTAAATTATGTCTTTCGACGTACCTTACTACTATACTATACTATTTCTATTCCTTATAATTAAAACTAAGAAAACATTTTTTCAAAAAAAAAACTTAGTAACATGACTTTTTTTTATATTTTATTATAAAACTTAAAACTAAAATCCTAAAAACTACCTAAAAATAAGTCTTAATCTACTTAAACTACTTACATCTAGTACATACACATATATATATATATACTTAATATATAAATATATGTATATATATATAGATGTATGTTTTTTTTTTTGAATTTTTTATTTTTATTAATTTTTTTTTGGTTTTTATATATTTTTTTTTCTTAAATCTAACTTACTCCTACTTAAAACTATGTAAGCCGGCCATGGCTAAAAGAAAAATTAGGCGACCCACTTTGCTTCACATGCAGCTACTAAGAATTGGAGGAATTCGACGACGAAGCATCCCCTCCTTCTAAAAGCCACCAAAATTGTTGGTGCTGCCGAGCAACATCCCTCATGTCGCGACTCCCTACCGCTCTACTGAACCGGAGACGCTCCGCACTGCCGTGTGCGACGTCTCCGTCGTAGTTGAGTCGCCTGTCCGCAGCTGTTCGAGCAACGTGGAAGATTAGCGGCACAGCCAATCTGTCCTGGATCAGACCTTTGCTATCAAGGTAGAGAAACGCTTCTGGAGGAACATAGCCGTCTAAGCGAACTCTCTCGTGATACATATAATTAGGGTAGTAAGCCCCGGAGATCAGGTTGTTCGATGAGGTCATTGCTCTTGCAATGTGCCTTCGAGTCAACTTAATAACAAAATTGTCCACTCTTATCAGGTTCGCCCTATTGTACAAGACCTCATTGCGATAGAATTTTATGTACTCAGACTCTGGTGTTCTGTATAACCGAAGACAAGCCCTAAGGCAAGCCCTCTCAAACACCCGAATCTTTTCCACTAAACTTGCTCTCACGTTGAACCACACGGGACATCCAAACACAAGCATAGGCCGGATAAGGGCCATGTAGCAGATCACCTTCACCCTCGTATCGAGTTGGCTGTTGTAAAACAGTCTCCTTGTAAGGGCAAAAGCACCTTTGGCTCTGGCCAGAGCAACATCTATATGTTTGTTAAAATATAGATATTGATCTAGCCAGATCCCAAGGTATCTGACTACATTTCGACAAGCAAGTGGCTGTCCATGTTGTCCGACGATAGAGAACTTTCGCCAATTCTTTCTGGTATCCCTAGAGGCCCCAGACAAAGGCGTCCTAAACAGAATGGTTTCCGACTTCTGAAAGTTGATTTTCAACTTCCAGTCATCGCAATATTGCTTAATTTTGTCGAAGTCACGTTGCAAAAGCATATTAATGACCTCGATTTTTGGACCGGATCTGTACGCAATTAAGTCGTCTGCGTACGCTATGGCATGGGGAAGTGAACCTATCAGATCACTTGTGTAAATGTTGAATAGGATCGGCGAATTTACCGCACCCTGTTGCAGACCGTTTTTAATGTTAAATATTCCAGCAGAAGTCACATCGCCATTCTTCACGATGAACTGTCTACTGGAGAGCATATCAAAAAGAATATACAGCAGTGGTTTACTAATGCCCAACCTGTCCAGCTTGAAAAAGAGTCCCTCTAACCATACGGTATCGAAGGCTTTTTCCAAGTCAATCAGGCAGGCACCAGTGCACTGTTTCTTGCCTTTGTTCCATTGGATATCGGAAACCAGTTTAGACGCAGCATGAATGATATCATGCCCCGCCTTGAAACCGAATTGATTATCCGGAACTATATGTTTGTCCTCAACCCACTTGGTCAGGACTCTATTGATTACCTTCTCGAAAACTTTACTGGTGTTTGGAAGAAGACTGATCGAGCGGAGATTCGCCGGATTGGAAGTATCTTTATTCCTTTTGGGAATGGGATGTACCACCGCTGTTTTCCAATGCGCTGGATAATGTGCATTATTCATTGCATTATTAAACAGGGTGGTATAAATGTCCATCGCTTCTAGTGGGAGATGTCGAAGCACAATGTTCGGTATTTCATCGGTTCCCACTGATTTCTTACTTCTAAGCGATTCGAAGATCGTTTGGAGCTCTTCCTTCGAAATGAACGGTGGTAATACCCTTTCGTTGGTGATGACATTATTTGCCATATTCTCGTCACTGAACTGGGTGAAACCCGAGCTCTCGAATCGCCAATTCACAATTTCATTTCGAAGGCAGGCATTGTGCATAAGGACTCGACTTTCCAGGTCGTGGTTCGGGCCAATGATGTCATTCGCCTTGTACACTTCCTGGAAAGTCGCTCCTACAGCCTCTACCTGCTCCTGCGGATCCTCGACCACAAAGAAGTTGTCATCATCAACTGCCTCATTTGGATCGATACCTGCTGCTACGAGTATTTGTTCGTTGTTCGTCGTTCGGGCGATTTTGAGACATGGAAGGTCGTTTTGATTATTTCTCCGGAATATTTTATTTATTTGCGGGAACATATTCGGGTTGCTGTTGTTTACAGCCCGAATTTTGTTGTTCCAATACAAACTTACAGAATTTCTGTAATTTTCTTTTATTAATGTTTGGAGGTTTTTAATCGACGACTTCAATGTCATGATCTCCGGGTTATGTCTGTCAGTAAACTGTCTGTACAAGATTTTTAGTCTTGACAGCAGCCTACTTTTTTGTCGGTGCAGTGCGTCAATAGTTGCGTTGCGGAATAAGTCTTCTTCGTCAGTGTGTTGATACCGAGGTATCGTTTTGTCCATAGTTCGTTTAATTGTCTCGTCCATTAGTTTTAGATACCTGTCAATCTCCTCGTTTGACAGATTTCTGTTGGACGGTGGGTAGAGCGAATTCGAGGAGAGTGCTCTAGTCAGTGTTCTGGTGAAGTGTGTCCAACGCACCCTACTATAATTGTAGGAATGCCTTTGCACAAACTCATCCAATTCCGCAATTTCGTTGGGAACAGTTATTTCGGTGCTGAGACCGCAATGGTCACTGTCATACACGAAAGTGCGTAGACAGTTTGTAGTTTGTTGGTTAGTGCATGTCAGTTGTATTCGTGAATCGAACAGCAGAAGATCCAGATAGGACCCGTGTCTCGGAAACGACGGACTATCCGTGGCTTTGAGGTCGAGTCGATACATCACGCTGTGCTGACCCCACCAATTGAATAGTAGGTTCCCTCTAGTATTTGGTGTATTATTTCCCCAATCACTATGTTTGGCGTTGAAATCTCCGCCGATAATAAAGTAATTCTCCTCCAATTCCAGCCTCAGGAATCGAAACAGTGTATCGAGCTCTGAGATGAATAAAGTGGATTGAGTAGCCTTAGATGCATAAACAGACACCATGTATAACCGCTTTCCACTACGGAGAGGGATGTACATGATGCATGCTTCCAGCACCTGAAACCTACGTACTACACGACTGTATACTCTTTTGAAACGCAGTCCCTTTCTTACAAAGATCGCAACACCACCTCCTTGAATAGAATTGGGTCGGTTTCTTCGTAATATTTCATATCTTCTGTGCCTCATTTTGTGTCTTTTGGTAAGCTTAGTTTCGCTAACCAAAAGCACATCAGGGGCTTGGTCTTTAAGCAACTTAAACAGTGCGGCTCTTCGTTCGAACCTAATCAGTGAATTAACATTCACTGCAAGGACCTTCAGGGTTTGCTCCGCCATGTACGTACCCATTACGACTGGAGGTGCGTTAGGCCCGGCAGCATCGCGTATATTTGATCTACCCGCTTAGCCTGTTCCTGTATTTGACGCTGAAGCTGAGCCATCTGCCCCTGAATAGAGAGCAAGATAGCCAGCATGTCAGGTACAGGTTCAGGTGCTCTAGGCGCTGGGGCCTGAGAAGCTACCTTTGCTTGTTGTACCGTAGTTCCCCTACCTGCCGCCATTTGGGCGTAGGTAACTTGGGGAGTAACGGCTGGTGTTTGTACCTGCACGAGTGGACGTTTAACTTCCACTTTCTGCTGCCGAGCCAGATTTACTCTTTTGATGTATTGGAATTTGGGACAACACCGATAATTTGCGGTGTGTCCCGTGTTCCTACATAAAGCACAAGAGAGTTGGCTTTTTTCCGACGCTCCGTCCTTGCCTAGAGCGCATTCCTCTGACTTGTGGTTCTTTCCACACTTCACGCATCGAGGCTGCATTTCGCAGTTCGACGCGGCGTGCCCGAACCTTTGGCAGCGAACACATTGTAAAATGTTTTCGCTCCTCTTTAATTTTTCCCAGTGTACAACCTGGTAGTCCAGGACTTTTATACTCCTTAGACCATCCAGTTTGCTGTTGGGACTTAGCTGGACCAGGAAGAACGGCAGTTTCCGCTTCTCCCTTTTGGCTCTAGCCGTGACAAATGGCTTGACCCCCACGAATTTGAGCCCTTCGCACTCCTTCTCTTTCAGCAGTGCAAGGAGCTCCTCCGGATCAGTCGACGGTTCTAACCCCCTCAGCAGCATTGTCTGCAGCTTCTCCCCCTTCGGGGTGTAGGAGAAGAACTCCGTCGTCGAATCCTTCAATAAACTTTTAATTTTATGATAGCGCTCCACTGTGTTACAGTGGATCGCATGCCTATCTAATGATAATCTTTTTATAAAAAAATTGTTGCCTATGGCCGACTTACACAGTTCTATTGTTTCTTTGAGTTCCATTTTGTATGTATTTATAGGTGGAACCCTTTGTTTTGCAATTTGCTGTTTCTGCTGTTGTTGTTGCTGTTGCTGTTGTTTTTGCTGCTGCTGTTGTTGTTTCTGCTGCTGCTGCTGCTGTTTTTGCTGCTGCCGTTGTTGTGGTTGCACTTGTTGTTTTTGCTGGTGGTTTTTAAGTTTTTGCTGGTGTTTGTGTAGCACCTGCGCTATTGTGTTTGTTTGTTGTTGTTGGCTCTGATTTTGAGTTAGCTGCGTTTGTTGCTGGGATTGCTGTTGCTCTTCCCTCTTCCTTCTTAGCATTTGCTTTCCTTTAATGGCTAGTACTCGTTGTTGTAGCATTTTGATGCTACTACTAATTGACTCCATTTCTTCCTCTTCGTCTTCCGATTCGGTTGACGCCAAGGAAGCGAAGCTGTTCCCTTTCTGATGTTGGTGAACATCTGAAGCGAATGGGTTGCTGTCGGTAAATTGTCCGGGCGTTGATTGCGCCCCTTCCCTCACTCCACCAAGCAGAGTGGAAGTTGGTAGGGAGGGGCGGTGTGCTAAGGTGGCAGTTGGCCTTAGCGCCCTCCTTCTCTTTGTCTTCGGTTCTGTTTGGCTTGAACCACTTGACGCCTCGCCTGATTTATCTGCGGATCCCGTTACTGGCATAACAGACCGCTCTTCACCATCCATCGCGTGATGATTTTATCACTCACTATCACTATCAGTTTAGTTTGTTTTTTTTTTCAATTGAACAAAAAAAAAAAAACAAAAAAAAAAAAAAAAAAAGTCTATTCGACCCGGAGTCGAACCTGCTACCTTTCACTTGGTAACCGGGCGCACTACCTCTGGGCTAATTGGAGCCCTATGTCACTTCTGTCAAATTCTTTTATACTGGTATTACTACCCAACCGAAAGCCGAAACACGTCAATACTCTACGGAGCTCAATGAACGACTGAGAAGATCAGCCATTGTATACTTAAAATGGACTGGTTGGTATGGTTTTCATGGCGGAGGTGTCATTGTTTCGTACTTCTTCCAAGAGTGAATGGAGACCGCTGTCGCTTCATGTTAATCTGATTGAGATAATTTTGAACTGAAAATCTGGATATACATATAGTTTCAAATGGCCGGTGCCATACAGCGCATCCCAATTGACATATCGAAGAGAAAGTTTGGTTATCGTGTTATAGCTAGAATCAGCTGTATTAATTGGCCGCCGATTGCGATTTAACATCTTTAGGCTATTATCTTTAGCGGTTCATTAAGTCTCTGGTCTATACCAATAAGTCGAGAACTTAAGAAGACTGTGGGGCGAACATTCAGCATAAAATTTCGAAAATATCGGTCGATTCATGAGAAAAAAGCTATAGAAAATTCCAAAGGTAATGGTTATTTTTCAATCCAAAATAAAAATTGAATTGATACTTTCAACATCCGTATTTTTATTTAAATAACAAATTGGCATGCATCTGATGAAAAACTCTGTATCCTCATCAAGATAGTAATGAAACATATACATATACATATAGCATGTTCATATCTACTTCTAAACAATGCACTAAACCAAGAGCTAAACAATCTGCAAGTAACTCCCTTTGGAAGTAATCAGTGTGGTTATGAAAGATATTGTCTACTAATTTTTTTTCGTTATCAATCAAACTGTCTGTCCAATGATAAGCGACCAATTTTGAATCACCAGTGAAATTTATATAAAAGTTTATCTAACTCTTTGTTCGTACTTCCGCGCACAAATCCAAAACCAAAATGAAAATTTCCTGTTCCAACATCGCTCCAGAGTGACTAAGCAACGAAAGATTAAGTATCCATAAGGGAAATATGAGTATCTGATCCATGAAGTTTGTACGATTTTGTATACATAGGTATACATGTGCATACATATTCGTATATCGGTACACATAGTTATGGGCATATGCTGGAGTTACTGAGTGAGAAATTACCATGGCCAGATGCTTCCACTACCATCGACTGGCTTAAGTTCAACGCCTTGCCAGGCGAACGTGATTGAGCATTAAAATTGCAGAAGACCATATTCCTACCATTGGACAATGGGAGCCGAGTGCAGGGATATTGTTGACAGTGACAACGCTGATGATATATTGATTTTGCTCCTTGTATTGTTGGGAATTGACCGGATGTCATTTCTGCATTAAAGGGCTAAATTGGGGGAAAAGTTGTTGCGCTGTTTAATTAAACTAGAGAAGATGATATTTATGTCTTTATTTACTGCTGGAGTGTAAATAATCGCAATACGTAAAGAGAAAGTGGTTGAAAATGTAGAGTCGCTTTGAGGAGAAGTATTGTATTAAATAAAAATATTCGAAGAGATCAAATGTAAATCTACAGAGTTCTTTATCATCTTTCGAAGCTTCACCTTCATATACTTCGCGAATCTTTCCGGAAGGAAAGTGGTATGGTGGTATGGAACAGAGAACTTCACATGGATTCCGTTTAATTTGATAAAGTCTTCGAACTGCACCGAGATTTCCAAGCAAGAAGACAAAAGTTTTCGACGCTGACTAACATCTTATTGGTATTCGTACATTCATTGGTTTCTTTGAATGAACGTCGGCAACGATTACAATTTATTAATTCATAAATGGTCGAGCTGAGTCTATATTAACCATCTATAAATCACTACTAGGTTACTATCAGGGGTGTTGTACCTTTTTTGTACATTGCTGATTTACGCTGGTCCATGGAAAACATTCGCGAGCCATTCATATCTTCTAAGTCTGTATCGATGCGCTGCCAGCTCCTAATAAGTGACATCATTTTCATGGTACCCATGTGGGTCATGTGTAGCTTGGTTAGGAACAGCTTTCACAAACTTGTAATTAGCACCACCAATAATTCTTAAAGATTGTTCAACTCTATCTTCAAACTCCGACTCCAAGGGCCTCATCCCCGTACCTCAGTTAAAACTTCATCTTTGGTCGAAGGTTGAAATTTCCTTTTGCATAAAACTGTGATAAATTACTCGTTTTGGTAGCTCCTAAGGTTATCCATTTCATCAAGACATTTCAACTATAATCCGCAATAGGATGGTCACCTAAGACCTTAAAAAGATTAAGCATAAAGCTGCATTCGAGTTGTTACCATATTTGACTGATTTTTTCTGGGATGAGAAAGAGAAACCACGGGCTTGTGATAGTAACATATGTTCGTAACTGTTTTGAAGAAATCGTAACCAGAAAGTCCTTGTTTCTTCTCACAGATGCCGATAAGCTATCCGGTAAGAAAAGTGTTCGACCTCACTGCTTCCGTGCCGTACGAAATTGCATCATTGAGTAATAACAAGTATACTCGTATAACTGAAGTGACCTAGTCTTTGCTGAGAAGGCGTTTCTTGTATTCTTCATTGCAGTTGAAGGCAACGTCCTTCTGTAACAATGCAGTTGGTGCAGTTTCTAAAGTTGGCCGATGGATACTGAAGGAACCCCAATCAAAATTTGCCAACATTTCTCCTCCGTGATATTCTTCAGAACAGAGGCATCAATAATTGCATCATGGTGCACAGTTGCAGATATGATGGCATCTTTTTTAGGAGTGTCAGTGAGTATCCTTGTCTTTGCTTTCTTCTTTCCACGACGAATATTCTACTGACGTGGCACTGTGTTTGGAAAGGGCTTTATCGCTTCTGGAGCTATAAACATGGAACTTGACGGAAGGACCCCGCTGTTGAATGGTCCTGGTAAATTGCTTGCTTCCATGTTGTCCAGTTCAGCAACTTGAATGACAACATTGTTTGATTCTTCATTAGAAAATGGTCGATCTGTAACAAAGCTGATCGTCAGTAAAGATGTTTTCATTGAGTGGGTGAATACCAGTTACTTGGAATCCCTTAATAATATTCTGCTGACCATATGCTCCCGGATATGCCTTGCCAACAATTTGATCAATATTATATATAGTCATTGGTTTTCCTGGGTTCGCTAGCATCCATTCATTTGCAGCTTTGTTGAAATGTGTCTTATATGGTCCAAAAACAGTTCTGTCAAGAGGCTGCGTTTTACGCGAGGTGTGAGGCGGTAGGGTTAATAGCACAATTCCAACTTCTCTTGCAAGGTTAATGGTAGAAAGAGATATATGTGAATCATGATTGTCTATAATTAATATACCTTTTTCTCCTGAGAAGGTTTGATATGTTGAATAAAGTGCTTCAAAAATTGCACAAAAAGCTTCTTAATTGACCACCTGACGGATTACAGCCCCCAATACGTCCTGGTGGTGCATCGATTAATATAGGTTTCATGAAATGCACACTTGGAAAGATTAGCATGGGAGTCACATAATTTCTTATAGCATTGATAGCCACAACCTAGTGACATTGATGCCACGTTCGCTTGAGGTCATACTCCCAATTTGTTTCTTTCCCTTGGGTGCCAAAACTTCTGGTGGAATATGGACAATCCAATTCCCAGTTTCGTCAAGATTATATGTACTGTCACGTCCAAATTTAAAGCGGATTAAGCAATCCTTTAAGTTGTCAAAAGAAGCGGTGATGTTTGCCCGATTAAAGCTTGTTGATCTTGAGAGGTTAGTTGCTTCAGGCTTCCTTAGCGACAAAACTGGGTGGCGTTTTTTCTTGTCCATGAATCTGAAACTCGTTTCTCATTAACTGCTCCAAAACGAAATGCCAGTTTTCTAGTTGCAGATTTTAAGAGGCTGTGGTTAAATAATAACCAACTAAAGCAAGTTCCTCATAGCTTTGTCTTACTGCAATTTTTGAGCGATATTCAAAGTCATCATTGCCAGCGGTTCTATGGTATTTGAGATGACGGAGCGATGTTGTCTTCGAAATGTTATGTGTTTTGGAAGCACGATACACAGTATGGTCATTATTACTATATCCAATATAGCCTCCTTCAGTGAAGTTTTAGCCACCGGAGGTCTTTTAACGCCTAATTGACTGCGAGACATAGTAAGACTAGAATGAAAGGCAGAAAAATCAAAATGGTTATAAAGCTGAAGTAAGAATCAATGGTACATCGATAGTGTTGGACCAGGGTACACCATGTGCACTTTATTTACTTTAACACTCGTAACTATTTTTAATTTTAATAACTTCAATTTAAAAGTTGAATAACTTATTTATCTATAAAAATTATCCGGAGACTCCTTCTACTTGGAACTTTTTCACAGCACGCTTCAAAAAAATACGTACTTACGAGATCGACGCGTCGCACTTTCAGTTGTAGAGTGAGTAAACTTGTTGCAACACGGTACGTAAATTGTAGCGGGATTTTTGTCGGAAGAATATAAATATACTAGAGAAAATACGTTCGGACTGAGGTACACTAGGTCCAAGGTGAACAACCTTCCCCTAAACAATGCATTCTTAATAGTTATCTGCAAGGTGTCAAACAAGAGCATCACTAAAACTACTCGTATGATGAAGCCATAATATATTAAGAGGGAGTGAATACCAGAGACGAATAGCATGAACAAAAAATTGCCGATCCGCAACTTGATATGCAATACGCGGTACAGTTAAACTAACGAATGATTAGATTGCGCGAAACTTAGTTTGTCATATAGTTGTTGAGGCTGTTTACTGGTTATTATCTTTTTTAAATATTTAATTGTGTAGTAGTCTAAATATATATTAAATGTGCATCCAAGAATCTTTTTGATGTACGCCGACACACGAGCTTAGCGTTTCAGGCCACATACGTAGCGTCCAACATTATTAAAAGCAACATTAAGCCTGCGTTTAATAAGAGCACCAGTACAACAAGAAACGTCGGTGTTTGTTCTTTTGTGTTTGTCTTTCTTTATAATGACTCGGGAATTTAGAGTGGATATTGTCAATATACGCGGGCTAAAAAGTAATGACTTTTCTGCGAATGTCCACGTCTGTAAGTACAGACCAGCTGTTTTGTCACATAGTGAAACACAGGTAGATCCCCGCCCACACCTCTCACATCACTCTGATCTGAACACACCTGGCTACGAATTAGTGCCATTATTCTCTCACCGCGGTCTCGCCATTTACGTGCGTAGTGCTGTAGCTTACCAAACTCCACCTGTTCCAATCCGGAATTTAATTTCATGTGGTTAAAATTCCATCTCCGTAAGCAAATTATCTACTACTGCTTTACTTTCAGAAGCGCAAACTGTGTAGCAATTCGACCTCTAACGAATTTGATGCGTTGTCTGACGCCATACAAAGAATTGTATTGCTGTATCCTCATACTGAAATCGTCATTACGAGCGATTCAATATACACAATTCTGGATGATTTCGAAATTCTGGACAGACAACATGAGAGGACGGTTGGTTGAGATCTTCGCTGCAGAAAACAATTTAACGCAGTTTGTAAATGTACCCACGCGAGTATCAGAAGTTGGTAGTCATACCGCCAACACCCTGGACTTGTTTTACATTTCCCACCCCGATAACTACATCGTTGATGTGCTCTCTCCTCTAGGCTCGTCGGACCGACCACACAGTTAGAGAAAAGAGGAGAAAGCCAACTGGAGCGGTCTTAACAGCTTCTTTAGGAATTTTAACTGGTCGTTATGTTTCCTCGATAACGACTGCCGCTGCTGATATGCTCACTGACACCATTCTCTTCGGAATGAGAAACTTTATCCCTAATCGGATGAAGAGTATCAAACAAAAAGAAAAGGTATGTAAAGAGGCTGTAAGAGTTAGAGAAATGTTTTTTCGATCATTCAAGACCAACCCAACAGAGGAAAATCGAAAAAAGCTTAAACGAGCCAGGAATGACTGCAACGTCTTTCTTAAGCGTGTAAAATTCTAATACGATCAAAAACTGAGGCGGAAAATACTACTTACAATATCCCAAAGGTAGTACAAATTTTTGGTAGTTCGTCAAAAATATTAGAAATTCTGCCTCATTCTCCATCCCAACGCTTATTTACAATGACATTCCAGTTGTCAGCTTCACACTTGGCAGCCAGCTCAACACTCCCAGATTGTGCTTCGTCTCCGCCAACACTGAAGTGCATCGTATCTTCAATGGGATAAATCCACTTTCGCACTGGTGTGATTCACAAATCCGTTAGTCCGGATAGTATATTTACCCCCTGAACTGGCCTCAATATATGTATAAGGCATTCATCCGCCCAAAATTGGAGTACACATCTGGCCAGGTGCTCCTAAAACATCTCTGCACCTGCTAGATAGGATTCAAAACCGTGTGATAAAACTCATAGGTGACACTAACATCACTCAAATAATGAACACCCTCGAACACCGACGCAATGCCTCGTGTCTCATTCTGTTTTATTGCTATTTCCACCAACAATACTCCATAGAAACCGCCCATTCAATCTTTTAACCGTAACACCTGCCCCGCTATGAATGCTCATCAGTATACCCTCAAAGACACTTCGGACGTAGTCTATATTATTGTGATTCATTGCCAAGCCGTACAACTCGCTTATGGAATGCCCTGCCTAGCTCTTTATTTCGTAGTCGTTATAACCTTCAAATATTTAAAACCAACGTTCACCGGTACCTCTTTTTCTATCCTCCCTGCTTTTCCTTCGCCCGCGCGCGCAAATTATAAAAAAAAATTAAAAATCTCGCAGCCGTACGTTATCAAGCGAATCATTAAGGTCTCCAGCAATAGTATCTTCGTTTTAACTGGTGTAAAGCTTTGGGACTGAAACAAATTTCTAAGGCAGCCAAATATTTTACCGATGAGTGAACGGATATGGTAGTTCCAATTTCATGATGAGCTAAACCAGACGACGAGATTTTCAGCTTTGCTTACAAGTTCAATTGGTACATTTACAAATGGACAAGGGAGAGGCTAGTTGGGATAATACCATTTCGATTTGGAAATATGAATTTCGTTTCTGTCGCTTGAGGTCATGATTAAATTGTTAAGTATCGTGATCAATGAGGTCATTTTTAAAGCTTAAAGCTGAACATCGTCCCAAAAAATGTTAAAATTTCAGCTCTTAATAACATTAGGGATATAGTTTATTAAAATTGCAAAAAGCCGGGGTTCTAATATTGATCCCTGTGGAACACCTGCTGAAATTTCAACACTGTCTGACCTAAGATTGTTCGCGAAACCGCTTGTTTTCTTCCAATTAATTATGAGCGCATGAGATTACCGGCTGATGCGGAAAAGTTATATAAACTTGATAGCTTGAATATAAGTAACTCGTGATCAACGGTGACAAAGGCCTAAGAAAAATCTAGTAAAGCAATTGCAACTCGCATGTCGTCCGATACCTTACAAAGGACTGATTTACAGCTGATCGGGCCAATGATGCCATTCGCCTTGTACATATCCTGGAAAGCCGCTCCTATAACCTCTACTTTCTCCCTCGGATCTTCCGAGGTTGGTTAATGCCTGTTAGTTCTGTTCGAGTGTCGAACTGCAGGAGATCCAAATAAGGCCCGTGTCTAGGAAACGACGGACTATCCGGCGCCTTAAGGCCGCGTCGGTACATTAAACTGAATTGAATAGTAGATTCCCCCTAGTATTTGGTGTATTACTTCCCCAATCTCTATGTTTGGCGTTAAAATCTCCACTGATAATAGTTCTCCTCCAATTCCAGTTTTAGAAGTCGAAAAAGTGTTCCGAGTCCTAAGATGAATAAGGTGGATTGAGTAGCCTTAGGTACATAAACACACACCATGTATAACTGCTTTAATCTACGGAGAGGCATGTACAAGACACATGCCTCCAACACCTGAAACCTACGTATTATACGATGGTATACTATTTTGAAACACAGCCCTTTCTTAACAAAGAGTGCAACACCTGCTCCTAGAATGGAGTTGGGTCGGTTTCTTCGGAATATTTTATATCGTCTGTGCC
>OZ014530.1:218899733-219346506 GCA_963966105.1 Volucella zonaria
ATAAAGATGTTTTAGATGCTGTGCTCAAAATCAGATCTTCGTCCACTGGTTTTGATGAAATAAACCTACACTTTATCAAAATGATTTTGCCTCACATTCTACCAACACTTATCATTTATTTAACACAATCATAATGACATCTTCTTTCCCATCCACTTGGAAAATTGCGAAGGTTATACATGTACCCAAAAAAATCTGCATCGCGCTCATCCTAGCAGGAGTTTAGACCAATCTCAATTTTATCATTTTTATCTACGGTTTAGGAAAAAATACTTCATCATCAAATTTCAATCTTCTAAAAAACAAATAAGCTTTTAAGTGATAAACAATCCGGTTTTAGACAAAACCACAGCTGTATCACGGCCGCATTAAAAGTCTCAAAAGATATCAGGAATGCACTGGATAAGGATCTAGTATCATATTTAGTTCTTTCAGACTTTTCTAAAGCATTTGACACTGTGACTCATAGAAGACTTATAGCTAAACTAAAAGAGCAATTCAGATTCTCAGACACCGCTGCCAATCTTATTCCTTCCTACCTTAGTAATCAGAGTCAAGCTGTTGTTATTGATGAAAAAACATCTCGCCCTCTGAATCTTTATTCGGGGGTTCCGCAGGGATCAATTCTTGGACCATTGTTATTCACAATATTTATTAATGATCTCCCATCGGTACCCCTATACTCATCTATGGACTTGTATACAGACGATGCCCAAGTTTAACTTAGCTGCATGCTTAGAATGGTCGAAGATGGAGCTTATAAACTAAACTCCGATCTTAGCAGAATCCTGACTTGGTCCGATGCAAACAACTTGTACCTAAATCCAAGAAAGTCAAAATGCTTAGTAGTTTATAAGAACAAACTTGATCATAACTATTTTCCTGAATTGCATCTCGGAAACGAACAACTTGAGTATGTTGAGAAGACTGCAAATTAGAGTACACTTTTTAATTCTACCTTAACTAGGAAAGATCACATCCAAATGATTATCGCTAAAATATATGGATCACTATGCAGTCTTTCCCTATTGAAACACACACTCGTTATGTATATAATCTCCGTCGATTTGATCATGTATCTCATTATTCAAATAAAATTCTTGGCTGTAACCTTTACACATATATAAAATATTTATCCCTGAAAACATTGAATACCATAATGATAAATAAAGAACCAAATTGTCCTTTTGAAAATACATATAACGTTCGCAAATTCTTCTCGTTCTTGTACGTTATTACAACCAAGATTTACTTGCAGAAACTCAGAGCATCAATTTCTTGTTTGTGTCACGATGCAGTGGAACAATTTACCTATTTTCATCAGAAGGCTTCGGGGCACCACGCAGTTTGAGAAGGTTTTATTCAGATACTTGGCATTAGATTGATATATCAATAAATTAATAAAAATATTCTTTTCCTTTTTTTTTCTCTCTGTTAAAAGTAAAATATTATAATAATACTGGATTATTTTGCTTGTTTTATTGAAACGACTGTATTTAATTTTTAATCAAATCTTTAATTGATTAACTTTCACAAATTATTATAGGGTTTTTAGCTCGTTGTAAAAGATTCAAATAAAAAAAATGAAATGAAAAAATTAAAAAATGTACGAGCTTGACACTTTCAAACTTAGAAATGGATGTAATTTCCAGACCGCTAAATGCTCTCTCCTTACTGTTACATCAAGACGAAACGACGTGTTTTATTCTAAACCGCAATTTTCAAATCCATATTCTACCCTAATCTAGTTAACACAAGCCAATGTACAGGGTGTATTTTCTCCAGAAAATGCCTAATTAATATAACGTTTTAGTATTTTTTTCTTATGAAAGTAACAATAATAAAACAAAAAATCATCATCAAGTTTGCACAAAATCCCACAGATTTTATGATACCTGGAAAAACGTGCAACAGGTAAGAAAAGGAATTTATGATTTTTTACCAACGTTTCTAACAACAGTTCACAATACATACTCGTAAGGGTGGTTTTCCACGAATTACTAATTTTCCAATATTTCTTTAAAATTGCAAAGCTATTAAAGAGTTTTAAAGCGTGCTCTTTTATTTGACAAGCTGTCAAAACCCTCATTTCCTTACCCTGTTCCATAAAAGTTTTCAGAAGAGTTAGGTTTAGGGTATGAAGGCATATTTGGAAAACAAACCTTACAGAAATGGTATAAAAGCTTAGAAAAAAAAATTAATTCATCAGTTTAATTTTTTACGCTAAGGTTACAGTTGCTTAGAAACGCTGTTTGAAATGTCACCATTTAAAAACCAAGAATACGTTTATGAGCTATGCAATGGAAGTTCAACTAGTGCTCGACAAAGACACCATGACCTTTATCCTAACCGTCGACTTCCTAATAAAAGAGTATTTATAAATACGTATCGAAGGCTTCCATAAACGGGATCAGTTTCGAATACACGACCGAAGGCGTGAGCTCCAAAAGTAAGAAGGATTTCGGCTGATGAAAGAATACTGGATGCTCTTTAAACTGATCCATCAATCAGCATCAGACGCTTAGCTTTGCAATTCATTGTTTCCAGACATAAAAATTCTAATGTACTGCATGGATAAAATCTTTATCCATACCACCATACATCTGTACAATAGCTCCTTCCCAATGAGTTGGAAAAGAAACTTGAGTTTCCTAACTGGTTGGTGGAGCGGAGCTTGGATGACAAAGAGTTTATTGGCAGAATTCTTTGGTCGAGCGAATCTCACTTTAAAAGAGATGGGATCATAAATTTGAAACTACAGGTTGAATTCTACAAACTATCTAGAGTTTTTGCGAAATGGTTTACCAAAACTATTGGAGGACATTCCACTGGCTGGAGTACCGTCCCAGAATTGGCTAGATTAAGAGTACGGTAAACGATGGATAGGAAGAAATGGACTTCACTGGCCCGCAAGATCTCCTGACCTTACAGTATTGGATTTTTTTTGTATGGGGAGGAATGAAAGAACTTGCTTATTCAACCGAAATAGCAACTTTAATTGAATTGGAAGATCGTATTCTCGAAGCGTCATAAAAAGTGAGACAGCGGTTAGCATCAATAAACATTCGCAGTGCAATCAAAAACGGGATCGAGCATGCATACAAAACCAAGGAGGATACTTTGAGCACCCGTTATAACTATTTTAGTATACACATAAAACAAAAACTACGTAAGACCACACAAAATCATTTTTTATTCATAGCCTTCGGAGCTTAAAGCAAAAAAACTCTTTTTTTTTTATAAATTTTAACTGCTGCAGGTTTTCCCAAGTATTATAAAATCTGTGGGTTTTTCTGCAAACTTATTGATGATTTCTTTTTGATTATTGTAACTTTTATAAGAAAAAAATAGTAAAACGTTATTTTAACTAGGCATTTTCTGGAGAAAAGTGATTTCAAATTCGAAAATTAGCATGGGCAATGAAAATGGAACAGGTTTGGAAATTGGATATATTAAGACTCAAACAAGATGTCAACTTTATTTAAACGCCGTTATAAAGGCCGGTATTTCTTCTAAAAACAAAGTCCTACACGAAGTTTTTACCATTAGTACCAACTGAGCAATTTCCGTTAACATGGGTCAGGGTACACCAAAGTAGGCCTTTTCTTAAATCCTCGATAAATGATGTCAACATTGGAGATAGACCCTTACTGTAGAACGATTTTTTTCTAAGAATATGCCCAGAAATCATTTCCCAAATTATCGTCAATGAATTAGGGGTCTCCCTATATATGTAAACCCTACACACCCCATCATTTGGTCCTTAGAGCCGGATGATATACTACGCAAAACATTAAACATTTTCTTAAAAAAAACTGTACTATACCTAATAAATACTTGATGCTTACATCGAAATTGTCGTCGGCTGCAGATCAGAAGGGTGTTCTAGAGCAGATTCTTCGACACTATTTTAACTTCAAAAAGACTGGAGCATCACATCGTACAGCCAGCTATCTTTCATGTCGTCTTCTTGTTCTGGAAGGGAACTTCAAGAACGCACTTGATCATTAAGCGAAGATTCGACGAGAAGAAGTAGAAGCAGGTCTGCAAGACGAAGATTTTGATGAAATTTTCGACATGTTACAAGTACCATATTTCACTTATCGGCGTTAATTGACCGATGCTGTCGACAGTGCCAAGTCAGCATCTAAAGACAAAACTGTGGAAAGTGAATCCAGTGGTGCTGCTTGTAATGAGCTTCCGATACCCCAAATTCAAATTGCATATTTCGAATGGCGGGCCTTCCATGATGTCTTTTTGTCTCTAGTGCTGTAAAGCTGGGTGAAATTTAAATATTGCATTATAATAACTTTTCTCACAGGTGCAGCTACTTGCTTGTTGGAGCATTTATGGCTATTTTCTAGCAGGTCTTCAGGTACGACCACAGGCGAGTTTTGATAAATGCCCACTTCCGACTTTTTTTTTAACTGCAGCAGTTGACAAAGGAGGCGGCAAGTAATATAAAGTCTCTATTGTACATGGCCTATGAATGTTTCCAAGCCCTTGAAAATTTAGGATTGCCGGTTAGGGCTTGGTACAAGAATTGCCTAGTTTTACTCAGCGTTCGTGGGAAGACAAGTTAGCTATTTTGAAGGAGTTGCCCACACTACCACAATTTACAAAGTTCCTGAAAATGCGTTTTCGAACCCTGGAAGCAGTAGCTGGCACGACTTGCATAAAATGCAGCGGTTCTTCTTCACCCAAAACTGATGCTGTAGGGAAGTAAACGGTCTTGCACGCCGGGAAGAAGCACTTTTAATGTCAGGTATGAGGTCAAAACTCTCTTCGGACTAGTCAAAAGTTTATTGACATGGAGATCAGCGAATGATCCCAAACTGTGGATGGAATAGGTATTCTTCGGAACCCTTTGGCGTATAGCCATAAGACTATTTAATGCCAAAACAGTATGCACTTCTATTACTGCAAGCGGGCACACCATTCTCTGTAGCATGTTAATAGTAACAGTTCTAAACCTACAAGGGATTCTACAAGTAAAAAAATTAAAATTAATTACCGATCTAAAGTTGTCTCTCCTGGGGTCCATAACCAAGTGTTCTTTTTGCAACAAGCGTTGTTAAAATCAGGTCTTCAAACGGGAACTATTTTCATCTTAGGGCCCAAGTCGACTCTGGATCTGAAGCAACTTTTATTACCGAATCAGCTTTACAATTACTAGGGCTTCGTCAAGGGCGAACACTCATTATGGTGTCTGGACTGGGGAAAAAAAAGTATGTAAGTCTTACCTTTGGGTCGCTGGTAACACCATTCGAGATAAATACCCTAGTCTATGTGTTCAAGTCCCTGACTGGTCTGTTGCCGTTCAAGCCTTTAGTTCTGCAAAATTGGGAACACATCCAGGACTTAAAGTTAGCTGATCCACAGTTCGATAAGTCTGAAACTGCTCATATTCTCCTGGGAAGCGATGTATATTCTGAATTTATTTGAGCATTCATTATCCGCGGTGATAATGAAAGACTCCCAATTGTACAGGAATTAGAGTTAGGTTAGCTTCTGCTTGTTAAAACAATTTCGAAAAATAAAGAACCTGTCCATAGCTTCTTACAGGTTTTCGATAACGAAAATCAGCTGGGAAAGTTCTGGAAACTGGAGGACTTGCCTTTCGGCATAGTCCAACCTTCACCTGTCGTGAAGACTATACATCCATGGGAGCAAGGATACGCTTTGCCATCGCTCTGCCGCCTTCCTGAGATACCAAGGTAGAACTTGTGTCGTAGGCACAAGTTGCATTCTTGGTATGGGTCGAGGCCGATCTAAAACCTCTTACTGTTCTTAGGGTCACAGAACCCAATACTTATTGCAACTCTACATTGGGTCAAGCCAACAGAAAAACCCTTCTCGCAACTTTGGGTTTAAACCACAGCCTCCATGACGCTCCCACACGGGTGCCTTCCTTAACAAGTCAGGCCCGGACCGAGATCCGGGGGGCTCCTGACTCCCATGGTACTGTGATTTAAGTCCTGGTAGGGACTACTGCTGGTCCTGCCGCCAACAATACCTATGACCGGCAATTTGTAACTGGTCAAATCGTAGCAACCTTCGGTGGCGTCATTTGAAATTGTTTACGATAAGACCAGTAATATGTTCTGCCCCCCTTTTTATTAGACAAACTCATTAATAGGCGAAGCCTTGATATTGGGCGGGGGCCCTAGCCTTTCGATACTAAGCAACCTGCTGGAGACAAATTTTTTGAAGAGAATTACCAAATGGTATATCAACACAATAAGAAGATTGACAGATGGACGATATGAGGTACCGCTACCGTCAATCGATGACCAACTACTTCTGGCGTAAATGGAGCGGAGAAAATCTCTCTCGGATGCAACAGCGCCCGAAGTGGATGAGACGGAAGCCGGGACTAAAACGCGGAGACTTATTGTAGTTCTCATCAAAGATGTGAGACTCCTCCCATTATCACGCCGATTCAGCCGGATCACCGACACACATCCCGCGAAGGACGGACATATTGGAGTGGTTTAGTTACAAACCAAAACCAAAGAACTTAAATGGTTACTTGAGAAAATTTGGTACATGGTACAAGAAACACACTTTAAATAAAATTACAATTATATAAAATATAGATTCGATACGGTGTTAGTTTAAAAAATAGCCCTGTTGCATCCGCGTTAAAAATATCTTCATCTTTGCATACTTTTATTATTTCCGGAAATACTGTTTTTATCCACTCGTCAGTTACGACCTTTGGAATTGCTTGGGACTCGCCGCAAATTTTACGAAAGACGATATTGTGTCTTTTTCGGAAACATTGTATCCATGCATTCGAGATATCAACTTCTTTATCCATCATTTTAGCAAAGGCGTTTGCTTTACTCTGTAGGCTCGGCCCGTTTATTGAGATATTATTTGCTCGTTGTTGCTTAAACCACTCTAAAAGAACGTCTCCTACTTCTGAATGTTTGCTATACCTGGCCCTTTTATTAGTTGTACATCCCTCATTAACTGAATTTTTAATGGCCTTTGTCTGGGTCCTCTCGGGACACAAGAATGAATTGGCGAAAGTTTTCTATCGTGGGACCACACGGGCAGCCATTTTCTTGTAATCAGATACCTTGGGATCTGGCTAGCTTTATATATTTTAACAAACATATAGATATTGCTATGGCCAGAGCCAAAGGCGGTCTTCAATGCCGGGTCTTCCGGGACTTATTACCCCAATTATTTATATAATGAGAGCGTGGCGCTTTAACTTCTTCATTCCCCCAGAACCCTTCCTCTATTTAGATAGTAATCGGCAGATTCAGGACAAATTAGCGATGCCACGTCGCTCGAAAAGCTGCTGACAGGCGACTCAACTACGATGGTGACGCCACATATGGCAGTCCGTACCGTCTTTTGTTCAGTAAAACGGTAAGGAGTCGCGACATTGGGTATGTTGCTCAGCAGGACCATGAATTTTGGTGTCTTAGTGAAAGAGAGGAAACTCCTTTGTCGTTTCCTTCTAATTCGGTGTAACCCCAATGGAGCGCAAAGTCGGTTCGCATAATCTTTAAGCCATGGCTGGCTTCCACAGTTTAATTAGCTCTAAGGTAGCATTAACTTAACATAAATATAAAAAACAATAATAAAAAAATAAAAAACAAAAAAAAAGAAAAGAAAAATAATAAAAAAGAAAGTACGTAATTAATTACGTACGACTAAGAATTATTTTATAATTATTATATAAATTTAGTTTTAGGTTTTATAATTAGAAAACGCAGAATTAATTTCCAGTTACTAAGTTTTTGTTTCTGTATATTTTCTTAGTTGTTAAAATTAATAATTAAATTAATAAAAAACTTAATATGTTATTTATATATGTCGCGTTCGTCGAAAGACTTAGATTAAGCGAATTATGGTAATTTTTAAGCATTTTTTGTCTAGCATTATGGTACTATTGAATTGAATTGAATATAAACGCATTTGAATGAGAAACGAAATGACACTAGATCTGTCAATAGAGGATGTCTTGAAGCGTTAGTAATTATGGTTCTTAAGCAACTGCCGCGTTTCCTCGTCACCATTTTCTACAATCGTTGGTTACAAGTCTTTCTTACTAATATGGTGCTACAGTCTAATTTAAGTTCGTTCCTTATTCAACGAATATCTCCAGTTAACACAGTCCTTAGATGACTGTCTCTAGTTCTGTATTTAGAGAATAAAATCCCGGATCAGGGGATTCGGGACCGTTTTTCAACCTCAAAGATCCCCGGATTATATTTGGCCAGTCCCGGGATTTTCGGGATTGCCACGTAGACACAACCTAACAGTTGTATAAAACAAAATTCAGACGGCAAAACGATTTGTCATAATATTGTTGCAAGGTATTGCCTGTACTGTATTAATATGCAAATTAGGATAAATTTTTTTCATTATTATTCGCAGATTACGTAATTTAATCTGAAAAGTTACTTAAAATGGCGGGAGAGTTTATTCAACATAGAGTAATTTTTTAATTGCTAAAGAAGAGAATAGTGTTAAATGTAAGAAAAGCCATTCTCAAGACTTTGGGTGGATCGACTAAGGGTTACATACGCATTTGTCATTAAAACATAATGTTAAGGTTCCCACTGGCGTTTATCGGTTACCATCTTCAACTTCAAAAATGCAAGGTTCTGAAAATCTGAACACAGCACCGCCGCCAACTAACCGAAATTTAGAAGACTATTTTTCCAAAAGTGCCGACGATAGCCTGGATGACGTTTTGGCAACATGAATTTCCATTCATCGTATTCACAACTTCGAATGATTTGAGAAAACTGCTCTTAGCGAAATACAAGGATTTACCAAAGTCAACTGTCACAATTCAAAAGCGTGTTATGAATTACAGTGAAAAAATCAAAAAGCAAGTAACTGCAGAATTAAATCAATTAAAAAATGCGGGCGAAAGATTCATTCTATCTTTTGACGAGTGGACATCAATTTCCAATAAAAGGTTCATGGCTGCCAACGTTCATTCATATAAAAAAAAATTGGAGCTTATGACTCGTTACTATTCATGGAAATATGAAATTATCTTTGGATATTGAAAAACCGTCTAAGTAAATTTGACATTTCACTGAAAACTGATACACATATTTAGTTGCTATTGTAACCGATGCCACAGTGCGTCGAATGTATGGAGATGGTGTATAAAAATCTGTATTTAATAAAAAGATAGATATTTCGATATATTATTTTTCTTTTAAGAACTTATAAACATTTGTATACAAAAAATCGTTAAAACATGGCTAAGCCGTTTGCCGTAGTGAGTTTGTTTAAGAGGATTCATCATCCGAGTCTTCATTATCTATATAAATTTGAGTTTGCGATGATGTATTCACATTTTCTGACATTTGTATGTGTTCTCTTATGTCCTTATTGTCTTGTTTCGACAATTTTGGAATTGCTTTCCTGTATTGTGAAATAATAGGATCAGACCTAAGTAGTAACACAGTCATTAAGTCTTCGTTTTTGTATTTTCGAGATGATTGTCTGATGTGAGCGAGACGATGGCTTCGGAATTGTTTATGACTTGCTTCTAGTGCTTTTTCTGAAAACTGGCCAGTAGGTATTTCGAAAAATGAAATAATATCCGGACCGTGAATCAAGAGTTTATGAATGCTAATTGGTATATAATACCAACTATAAAGTTGAAGGCATAGTTCTTTTGATTCAGCGAGCAAATCGGATAATTTCTTTACATCAATACTGAGTCCAGAAGCCAAAACTCTTAAGATAATAGAAAAAATCTGTATTAGCCTCTCATTAACTCCAGTTATTTCTGCAGTGGTCTTTTAATCTTTAAATAATCGTCGTGCAGTGTTTGCATCATTTGTACATAGATCCGAATCCTAGCTTAGGCTTGTCAACGATAAGCATGTTATCCAAGAGTGTAGAGTGGATAAACCAAAACGGTAGTTTTTTTCTTTGGAAGCTTTTCGTTTATTGTTACCCTATTCATTTCCTTTGGAGTTGCACCGCAAATATAACATTTAGATGTAGAATTCATATTTGACAATATATTATAAATACTCCAATCAATCATTGTGAACAGAAATTTAAATGAAATGTTTACTCTGAAGCCATTTTTGTCTAGAGAGAGGTAAGCAAGCTGATCTATAAAAATAATATTTTTTTTTTGTACATGTCGAATAAATAGATTCAATATAAAATTGGCACCACAATTATTATTTTCAGATTATTTTAAATTTTATTTGAGTATTATCGATATTAATGTTAGGTGTCTTGTCTACAAAACTTATATTTTATTAACTGATAATTCCAAGAACAATGCCAATTTTGTTTAACCTTTAACCTTTTTTTTAAATTTAAATGAAACTAACCTATTCATTAATTTTGGTCTCCTCATATCGAACAAGTTGTGCACATTCTTTCATGAACAAAAATTTTATTGGTCCACAATAGTTAGCCGAAGAAGAACGAAGAATTTTCCCAAGCTCTATACCAGTACTGTTCTCGACAATCTTCAAAGGAGATAGCGCTATCTGAAAAAGGAATTCGTCTGTGTTTTCTGAATCAATAACTTGCAGGTTAACGTAGCAGTTGTATGACGCTGTATTTGAGAAATATCAGCAATGCTTTCTACAATCTTGTTTAGGAGTTCTTCCGGGAGGTCCCCGGATGCAGTTGTTTCTGTTGCCTCGCTATTGCTTGGAAGCATTTGTTTTTTAAGTTTTCTTAGTTTGTATAAGCTGGGAAATCAATCTTTGTGCAATACATTCACAACAGATCTTAATACATTGCACTTATTGTTTTGAAAGATCCAGGCCTAAATACAATGCCAAGGCTTCTTGCGGAGTTAAAATAGTTTTAAGTTCGTCACGATTGATCCCACCACCAGACAGCTTCGCTGCGAACTTAAGCTCTCCACTTGTGTTTGAGACCAAAAGATCCTCTACTCTACGTTTCTTGGTCTTGTGTGAAGCTTCTTCGAATGGTTTTTTGGATCTACTGCGACTAGTTCCCGGTTTATCATTGCAAAACTTATTTGCCAGAATACTTAAAATACCACAAAGAAATATAAAATCACTTCTTAACCACTCTCCATGACGGTTGAGAAGTAGAGCCCGGTTTCGCGAACATTGTTTTCACCGCCTGTCAAGATTTGAGTCAAAAATCTTGACTTTTTGCATCAAATCACTTTTAACTGAATTAGAACAATTGTATATTTGTAACTCATTTAATATGATGTCAGCAAGTTCTTCAATCCTTGAACTTTTTCTAATAGAAAACCATTTTCCAAAAATGTTATAATTCTCTATGGTTTGACCTTGTCCTACAAAAAGTTAAATATTTTGTAGGTTAGCAAAAAGTAGCAATGATATTTTATACTTTTAAAAAGCACCTAAATACAAGTATACATATAATGTGATAAAAGATTTTGCTATACTTTAGTAAGCTCCATTTTAAAATCTCAACTTGAAGGAATTCGCATGCCTTAAAACAGGACTATTTTTGATCAATCAAAGGTAAGTCTAATTACACTAAACAATTATTTAAAAATCAATCATACCAGTTCCGGAGTAATCCATAATTATTATTCACAAGAAAAAAAACTAATAACAGCAGTAACTTTTTAACATGAGATCAATTAATGCGCACAAAAATCTTACTCCAAACTCGAATTGGAGCTGATAATAATGCCGCTAATCCACCAACAAGAAATGAACAAACAATTATAAATAACAAATAACTGTTATTAAACATACGTATATGTATTAAATGAGCTCCATAGCATTGCAGCTTGAATCATACATTCACTTTTTTGATTCATGTCGTTAACCCATTGTGCGATGGACGACAGCGATGATGAAGATTATTTAGAAGACTTAGACTGCCCTGAATCAGGTTTAATCTTAATGTTACAAAATGATATTGCGCGAGAACACATACCAGAGTTAACAGAAGGTGAAAACATTAATGAACTGATAAAGAAAATCCGCAAAGTTGTAGTGTATTTTAAAAGATCACCATTGAAAAATGACACAGTACTTCAAAAATATGTGAAGATTGAACATAGAAAAGAGCTGTCACATCTTTTGAATTGTAAAACCAGGTGGAATAGTCTTTTAACCATGCTGGAGCGATTTTCTCTTTTATAAACTTGTATTCAAAAATCTCTCATAGATCTGATTTAGAGGACAGTGATTTTGACTTCACATATAAAATTGTTGATGTGCTGACCCCAATTAAATTGACAGTAGAAGCAATCTGTCGCCGAGATGCTAATTTATGCACAGCTGATGCGGCTTTGAAATTTCTTATAAGACAATTGTCTAGCAAAAACTCAGCACTCGCCAATAAATTGAAAACATGCATAAAGCAACGACGAAGTGATTTAACTGGTGCATTAAATTATTTACAAAATCCACGAAAAGGTGATGAAAGTCAGTTATAATCGTATAAAGAATAGCTTGACTTATTTCCAGCTCTTACAAAGGCTTTAGTGAGGAACCAAATAAAGACTATAGTACAAAGACTAAATAGCCCAGATGAAACGGAAGAGGAGGAAGCGTCAGGATCACAAACAGATTACGAGCCAAGTTAGTAATACCCTCTTGAGTGTTAAGTTCTTTTTAAAAAAAAAAAAAAATCCCAATTGACACTACAGGAAGAGTTACAGCTGGGAATTGACAAGAGCATGCAATCCCCAGATCCTGAAGTACAAAAAAATCGGGGTTGGTTAATAGTATTAGACGGGAAATGAGCCTGTTTGGAAATGGAGCAGTTCTTTTACGAGTATACCACTTAGAATTAGCACATAAATATCTATTGTCTATTCCTCCAGTCAGTGTAGAACCTAAACGAGTGTTATCAGCTGCTGCTTATATTGGCAATAAACTACGAAGAAGGCTTGGAAGTCAAACATTGGATGCCTTGATATTTTTACGGTTTTATTTTCAAAATAGTTTTTTTATTTAGTCTTTTATGTTTCTCTTAGTTTAGTGTAACAAATTTGTGTAACTAATTAAATAAACAATTTCAAAGTAAGGTTTGTTTTTAATTTAGACCAATAAAAAACCACATAACCTAATCCCGGGATTACTCATCAAAAATCCCGTCATCCCGGGATTGAGGAGCATATTCGGGATTATGTTCTCTATTAGTATTCCAAAAGCGCGCAAGTCTTTCTGGAATGGATTGGAAAACTTAAGGCATTGGGACGTTGGTATTCATTGGTATACATCCGAGCCAAGGCGAGCTTGTAATCCATTGGGAACGATTGTTTTGGTAACAGTCCGCTAAATTGTGGTAGTATATGCAAGGGCATGACATGATCTTGAGTCCTGGCAAAAAAAAAAATGAAATAAAATTAATAATACTCGTACATCCAAGTCAAAGTTAGGGCAGCAGTGAAACGAATCAACCGGGGCTGAAGACGAAACCTTATATTTCAACGGCTTGCGATATTGTTCAATAGATTGTAATGAATTGGAGGAATCGAATACCTAACCTATCTATCTTGTTTCAGCTTCACCCAACCACCGATCGATAGAGTTAACGTCACATGCTATAATAAATATATGAGACACTTTCAGATAGTCCACAATGCAATATTATTAAACTCTGCGGTGGTCAACGCGATTTGGTGTGAGGGAGCTCAACAAATGACAATTTTAGGGGATAATGAGACAGAAAAATCGCGAAACTTCAAAAGATCTGCACGCAATCAATACGTACAATAACCTTGAAACAAAAGAAAAGCACAAAAGGAATAACTGGAGATTTCAATAAAGATCATTGCTTTTTATGTCGGGCATGGTTTTGTTGAGTTCGGAATGACTTCGGCCTTCCAAACAACTCTTTTTGATTGAACAAAATAACGGGTTACGAATCAGCCGCTCTAAGACCGAATTGCTTTTTTCTGAACCCGGCGAACCCAACTCCTGACATTTAGAAGGAGTCATCGTTTGGTTGACCACATCAGCTGATATTACCATGTTCAACAAAGGCCGTTGGAAAACCCGTTTCAAAAATACAATCGAAGCAAGTTTCAACCGAGGTTCAAAGAAGAGGTCCAAGAAATAATACAATAATTGGAAAGTAATCCAAAACAGTATGTCCTGTGAGATGACATTGTGGTCTGAAAAATTATTCAAACCCGCAAGCGGCGCAATACTCGAAGCAATGCAGATCTATATGAGAAATACATATTACACCTATTATATGTATAAACAGCATTGCATGTATTTATTATAATTATTCATGTTAGTGTTTTCAATGCTTAATTAAAGTAGAAGATAGAAAGGAATTAAGTGTGAACCACTTTTGAGATTTATCTGTTCAAATATCTAATCCAGTCCACGTTAAAATTCTCGTTGCTTGGAGGAATATGTTTTAAAAAAAGTCCAAACCTTAAATTTCAGCATAGTTTGGTGGTACTGTAACTTCTCGACACCCTTGATCTTAAGTTTGGGTTGCAACAAAGCGGAGAATAAATCGCGAAGCCGATTCCATTGGTTAAGCCTCCTACTGAAATCTGGAATTTTGATTTCTGGAAAACTCCATAGCGTTTCTTGTTCTGCAATTATCATTGACCATCGCGATATGTCACATAATTCACATAACTCATTTACGATCTCATTTACAGTGCACAGACGATCTACCCTCGAGATCGACTCGATAGTCTATTTCCTCCGGTATATGATTGTCGTCATCCAAACTTGAACAAGTAGACGTGCATATGGTGCTCTAATTTGCTCCTTGTCACCCTTATATTTCCTGCTGATCTCATATCATTTTGAAGTAAGAAATCCTTGCCATTGTTGTATAAATGCAGACCCAGAAGGGCTAAGGAAAAAAGATCAAGGTTCACAAGAGAAATCTCAGAAATTTTGACTGAAATATTTCCATCGATCCCAGCAACTTGGCTAACGATAGCCTACATGACGAAGTACAGCTCAAGCTCCTATTTTTCGATAATTACTGACAACATTTTTTTTGTTATTTTTCCATTGAAAATTTAGATGCACAAGGTCACCTCAATCCAAAGAATTGCTTCTGTTTCTAATATTGTGACCATTAGCACGTTTTCACCTAACCAGCAATTTTCTACATGAGTGCAAATACTCGTAGCATAAACATTCGGCAATGACTGTAAACACTTTGAATTGATTTGTATAAAAGACCCCGCACACAGTAGTCGTGTCATCAGTTGCCATTTGAAACAATTCTGTTGAAGATACTTTGACACAAGTTTAGTGAAAATGAAAGTAATTGCGTTTGTTGTTCTGTGCTCCTTGGCTGCTGCTGTTAAGGTTTCAATTCTATAACAAGCTTTTGAACAGGAAATTCTAAAAACTAACTATTTCTTCATAGGGTGGGCTTACCAAAGAAGAAGCTATTGAGGCATTTCGTGCCGTTTCGGCCGGATGTGTAAGTGAGACCGGGGCCAGTGAAGGTAACTAATTCAAATTCATTCCAAAGTCTAAAAGTATTTAGTGGTACCGAACTTTTAGCCGATGTTGAGGTTGTGATTCAACATCTGCCAGCTAAAAACCAGGAGACCAAGTGCTTGCGTGCATGTATTATGAAAAAATTTAATTTGGTAAGAAACAAGAATGCTGATCTTTAAACACATCAAGTGCTCATCCATCCTTTCCTCCCTTGTTTCAAGATGAATGGTGATGGAAAATTTGATAAGGCTGTCGGACTTAAGATGGCTGAAATTCATACAAAGGGTGATGCAGCTAAAATGAAAATTGCTGAAGAAATTGGCGATGCATGCAGTGATATTGCAGTTCCAGATGATCAGTAAGAAATTTTGAAACCACTCGTAACTAGGTGTGCATTCGCTAAATTATTTATTTTTTTTTGTTAAATAGTTGTGAGGCTGCTGAATCGTACAAAATGTGCATGTCGGAGGAGGCAAAGAAGCATGGTGTCAACGCTATGTTTGAATAAGTTCGAAGAATTTTTACCTTAAAAAAGTCTAGCAGCTGCAATGGAGGTTTATGAAGTACTTATTTCTTTATTGAAAATATTTTGAAAATAAACGTAGTTCGAAATTTATGAGTTGCCCTCTGTAACCGGTTAAAGACAATGCAAAATTGTTTTGATTTCAAATTAAAGACTTCGACTTTGATGTTGTATAGTAAGACAATACGCATCTATTTGACTGGGTTTAGGACAAACATTCAGAGAATCTCAAACTGCACGCAAACAGTATCCCGTCTAATTTATTAATGGACTCAAGTTTTGTGAAGTTGCTTTGGAAATATATTTCAGATCTGGGCGCAAAGTCCGTCAAAAAGACTGAAGTTAAAAACTAAAGAAGATTGGGGAGCATTTTGACTTCATGATCTTTTCGGCAAAGGTCCCAGCAACAATAGAACCAATAACATATCCTTTTCTGATATTAAATGAAGGAATTGTATTTGGGGAACTAATAAAATAATCATCCTGCAAGTTTGGGCGAGAGTACTACTGGACACATTACAGCCGTGAAGGTGCTGTTTATTCTTCATTATTATTTAGTATGGAGGCTGGATATCAAATGAAGTGCTTTTGGCGGTATGTTATATGTGTACATCGTTGAGGGTATTCTTGAAATTTCGCACCTCGTATTATACTTATCAGGCTGATATAAGTACACCTTGTGTAGACGATGTGGATATTGTAAAACTGTCAGATTGGACCGAAACAAACCACATCCCCGCTATTTTTGACACCAAACAAAAGTAAACTTCCAACACAAAACAGTAATCCAGGGATCTCTATCCCGATCTCTATGTTACTTTTCTACATCCCACCATGTGGGACGGCAACAATAGGTATCATACATCTCTCGCATCCAACGTCGGTCAGTGATTCGTAATGTAGCCATACAAATACCATAAATAAAATTCGAAACTTCATGGCAAACTTTCACCCCTGTGTCCATTGGATATGTTACTTCTGACTTTTGAAAACTACGGCAGATTCTTCAGAGCTATAATAGCAAATGCTAAGAAACGCATGCCGCTTGGTTTTTGAAAAGCAAACATTCCTAAATGGAGTATAGAAAGCGGCAGACTATACCGTAGTGGTTGCAGAGGATCTATTTTTGTTTGTAGATTGGCACGTGCTCAAGGGATGTTTACCCTAAAAATGTTTGCCCACAGTACTCACAAAGGAAAATTAGAGAGGAAAGAAGCAGACATACAAAAGTATATAGGTCTTAAACATTTACAGATTATAATGACAGTATTGAATCTTTGGGCAAACAATCATTTCGGTCGGAGACCGTGGACATTTCAACAAGACTCGGCACTGTCTCACAAACTGCACGCCAACCAAGATTAGTTAAAAAACAATGTTCCGCACTTCATTTCTTCGACACAATGGATTGCAAATTCTCCGGATGCTAATCCGTTGGATTTCTCTGTCTGGGGTATTTTGAAGGGGATGGTTAGCACTAAAAAATACCAAAGTTTGGACCACCTCAAACAAGCACTTCGCCGGGAATGGGCCAAAATACCGCAGAGCCACAGCGTGTAGCGTGCGATACTTTCTTCGGCCGTCTCAAGGCCATTATTCGCGCCAAAGGTGGACATATTGAAAACTACTGATTGAAAATTGATTATAACATTCTTTGCTTTGGCACAATAAAATTTATTGGGTATATAACTTAATTCGTGTAGTTTTATTTAAGAAAAACATGTACAATAGTATTATTCAAAGTATTGCCCATCTGACGCTATGACTTTTTCCCATCTTTCTGGCAAAAGAACTGCGCCGGCTTGGCAGCCAAGAATGAATCAAGGCAATTTTTGATATTCTGCTCTGATGTGAACCGTATTTCAGTGAGGACGTTCTGCATAGACCGGAACAAATGGTAGTCAGAAGGGGCAAGGTCTGGGCTATAAGGCGGGTGGGGTAAGACTTCCCATCCTCTGTTTTCCAAATAGTTCTTAACCGGAATAGCAACGTGGGGCCGAGCGTTGTCATGATGGAAAATTATTGCCTCGTGTCGGGCGTTTTTCGGCAACTGCTCTCTTCAAACGGGTTAATTATGTTCGGTAGTGTTATCCAATGTTGCTTTCACCCGGTTTTAATACAGCACACGCATCTGATCCCACCAAATACAGAGCATTACCTTGGCGCCATGGATATTCGGCTTTGCCGTTGATTTGGCTGGTTGGCCTGGTTTCACATATGATTTTTTGCGCTTGAAGTTGTCGTAATGGATCCATTTTTCATCACCAGTAACAATCCGAGGCAAAAATGACTTCCTTTTGTGGCGTTCCAGCAGCATTTCGGACATGCAAAACCGCCTTTCGACGTCTCTCGGCCTCGGCTTGAGTTCATGTGGAACCCAATTTCCTTGCTTTTGAATACATCCAGCTGCTTTTAAGCGTTTTGAAATGGCTGCTTGAGTGACACCCAAGGATTCTGCGAGCTCTTCTTGTGTTTGGCAACAATCTTCATAGAGTAATGCTTCCAGTTCTTCATCTTCAAACTTTTTTGGCTGCCCAGGACGTTCATCGTCTTCCAAGCCAAAATCACCACTTTTAAATCGTGCAAACCACTTTTGGCACATTCGCTCAGCTAGCGCATGTTCACCATAAACTCCCACCAAAATACGAAGACTTTCGGCAGCAGTTTTCTTCATATTAAAGTAATGAAGAAGAACTCCCCGCAAAAACACTTTTTCAGGCACAAAGTTCGACATATTTGAGTGAAAAAAAATTATTGTTGTTTACGCTTCAAATGAATGACATATACTGAAATGACGTACAATGAGAGTAGCTTTCCAACGCATGTTCCAATGGAATAATAACAATGGAATAATACAAGTTACGCCATCTCTTAGCAAACCGCACGAATAGACCCAATATCAAAAAATAAAAAAATTATAGCATTTTAAAAAGTTGGAGTTCGAGTCATTCACCCTGTATATATATTAAACAATATCGGTCCTAGGACCGATGGTTGAACCACACCTGAAAGGACTGAGGAATAGTCTCAGTACTCAGTACCTATGATAACAGAGCTAAACCTATCTATTAGAAGGCTAAAAATTATACAAATTAACCCCTTACGAAAATTTAGGCGAATAAGCTTATAAATAAGCCCTTGTGCCATACGGAATTAAATGGTTCTTCTAAATCTATATCAAAGCCTACCGTATATATCCTGTTTCTTAGATTTTGAACAATTTTATTGTGCAGTACCGGTGAGGCATGTTCCGTTGAATGACGCTTTTTGAAACAAAACTGGTTAATTGGAATAATGTTGGAGTCCTCGCAGATGATATTTAACTGCCCTGCTATATGCCCTCTCGAACAGTTTTCCCATATTAGATAGCAAGGATATTGGTGGAAAGTCGTTTACCTCTTGCTCTCTTACGCTTAGCTATTGGAAGTATTTTTCCATTTTTCCAAATTTGAGGTAAATAGCCATTATTCAGGCAGTGGTTAAATATAGCAGAAAATAATATGTCAAAAGGACTAGGACATTTTCCAAGAATAAAGTTTGAGATATTATCTATTACAGCCGAGTTTTTCTTGTTGAGAGGTTCTCTCTACAAACTGACCATATTTGAGATGTAAATGCTTCCGCGTTGCTGGGTTTTATTGCGAAATTTGAAGGCAAAAAGTTTGTCAGCATTTGATTGAATTCATTACTGCAAAATGATTCTACTGTCAAGTAGGCATCATTTTCCTCCGCTTGATCTCTAATTGTTTCTAAACCCGAATAAAGGTGTGAATAATATTTTTGAAGAGCGATCAATTTGCTTTTCACATTATTTAGATTCCCTACGTTGTGGACTGAAATGTCTTTCGAAATCTTAATTTCGAAGAATTTTCTTCCTGTTATTCTATCAATTTCTTTAAATACTTGAGGCGAAGGACTTGTTTTATTCAATCTTTCCTTAAATGGATTGTTATTATCTATCTTAAACCTTTGTTTAATAATTTTATTCAATCACTGATTCTTAGCATGAAGTTGCTGAAATTCATCATTAACACTGTTTATTTGCCGGTGATACAGCCTTTTCAATTGAGTTAGCCAGTTAACGCGTAGTTTTAGTAAGTTTTTGATAATGTGTGAAACATTGAGGTATTTTAAATTTTTCACTTCGCGATTGGAAGAATGCAATTGAACGCCGACGTTGATTTGTTGACGTATAGTCGATGTTAAAATCCTATTCTAAAAGCTTCCCAATTAGAGCTTTTGAAATATCTGTACGTAACCGGTGGTTGTAAAATTTGTTGATAATCGACCATGCTTAGATGCAACTTAATCTCAAAATGATCCGGATTCGTTGGAAGTGTTGAACAAACTGTAGGGTTCAGGCCTTTACAGAGGAGTGTTGGGAGCAACTAAGTTTACATTCAAATACGTCCAATTGTAAAACCAGTTGTGTATCAAGTTCTCATTTTGGTTGTGGACTGTTACACCAATCCACATGGCGTGCATTAAAATCCCCTTTAAGTAAAACTGCGTCAAATAAACTGATAAGAGTGTTAAATCTGTCAAGCTTGTCGGGCAATCGTCGACCGGCATTAGAGGGAATGTAAACGCTTACTATTAAAATATTCTTTCGTAAACCAGTACTGCTACGTGGTGGAAAGGAACTTCAGTATACTTATACATTTGGTCTAAAATAACTATTATTCCTCTATCTGAGTAGCATGCGATTAAATTGAAGCTTATAAAAGTGGGCTTATGGTTCTAGAATAGCCTTCTTTCCGAAAGGAGACATATTTGCGGCTAACGGGGGAAATTATCCAGTTACAATTTATCGACATATTGAAAGTGGTTGTCTGTATAATACCACTATAAAGGCCACAAACTCAAGGTATATGTACACTTTTTCTTCTGCAGTTGTTGATATGTGGGCCAAAATCATCTGATTTTCATTTGCAGCCCTTTAAAAGGTGTGTTGAAAAGATTTTTCGCCTCATTTAAAAAAAATTGTTAAGAACACCAGATTGTTTATTTATAGTAAAGGCCTGTTTGTCTATTTGCTGATTTTGAGAATATTTTACCTTAACCTTGTCGGCATATGAAACACGGTAATCCATTAGTGCATTTATAGCGATTTGTACTGTTTTTCCTCACACCTGCAAATATCGCATCCAAATATCGATAAAAACTATGCGCAATTGATGCGCAATTCGCCCAATCAATCAACACAATAAAAAGATTTATTTAATTTTGTCAGGCTATAATAAGTTACCACAAATAAACTACTATTGGTCAACAAATCTACCAATTTGAAGTGAAGAACATCTACGAGTGCGGGTCAATAAGTCCGTGACTTTTGGATTAAAACACAGATTTTTTGATAAAAAAATAATTTTATTTTTCAACGTAGTCTCCCTTGAGCTCTATACACTTTGTCCAACGCTTCTCCAATTTTTTTATCCCTTCCAAAAAAAATGATTTGTCGAGGTCCTCGAAATAGGCCTTTGTTTGCGAGATGACTTCATCATTGGAGTCAAATCTTTTTCCACCAAGCCATTTCTTCAGGTTTGGGAACAAGAAGTAATCGCTCGGAGCCAAATCTGGAGAATAGGGTGGATGAGGGAGCAATTCATAGCCCAATTCATGGATTTTTGCCATGGCAACTGCACATGTGTGCACCCTTGCATTGTCTTGGTGGAAAAGAACTTTTTTCTTGGCCAAATGAGGTCGTTTTTTTTTCAAATCGTCATTGAATCGGTCCAATAAGTTGGCATAATATTCCCCATTGATTGTTCTTCCCTTTTGAAGGTAGTCAATGTGGATTATCCCGCGTGCCACCCAAAACACAGTCGCCATAACTTTATTGGCTGACAAACCCACCTTGGCCTTCTTTGGCGCCGATTCACCCTTAGAAACCCACTGTTTTGACTGTTGTTTGTTCTCTGGTGTGTTGTGATGGATCCATGTTTCGTCCACGGTTACAAAACGGCGCAAAAACTCCTCCATATTGCAATATAACAACGCCAAACCTTCCTGTGAAGTTGTTACACGATTGCGTTTGTGGTCGACTGTGAGCAAACGCGGCACCCATCTTGCGGAAAGCTTTCTCATGCCCAAGTGATCATTCAAAATTGAAACCACTGAGCCATGCGAGATCCCTACGGCTTCCACAATCTCTCGCACTTTCAATCTTCGGTCGGCCAACACCATATCGTGAATTTTTTCGATTGTTTCGGGTGTAGAGACCTCAACTGGGCGTCCAGGACGTTCGGCATCTTCAGTGCTTGTACGGCCACAACGAAATTCAGTAAACCACTTTTTTACCATTGAAATCGATGGTGCAGAGTCCCCATAGTATTTATCAAGCTTAGCCTTGGTCTCGGTAATGGTTTTTTTTTTTTCGCAAGAAATAATGCTTAATAAGCACACGAAATTCACTTTTTTCCATTTTCTCCTCAAATTAGTGAGTAGTCTGATAAAAATAGCTGTCAAACACAAACTAACTGACGCAGCAAGTTTAAATTTTGACAGGAGTCAACTGACAGATGCCTGTTGACAGGAGCAGTGTTGCTGTTTCAGTAAAGAGGTCAGAAATTCAAAAAGTCACGGACGCCCTCGTATCTAACATATTGACGAGCAAATGCTTCCCTATTTTGGACGTCTTAGCTGCAAAATGTATTTAAAAAATAAACCTATAAAATTTGGATACAAGATTTGGTGCATGGCTGTCATATGATGAAGCTTCCGATCAATATGACAAGAATCTCGGACTAGGCTGCTCTATTGTGATACATATGGCCAACGACATCAGTTATATTTTGATAACTTTTTCACATCGCAATACCTGATGTGTCTATTGAGGGATCAACTGATTTGTGCCTCCGGAACTATGCGCAGTAATCGCTTGGAAAAGCCTGCTCCAGACTTGAAAACAGCCAAAGCATTGCCGTAAGGTAATTTAAGCTTCCATGACCATGCAATAAATATTACATAAGATTATGATTATGTATTATGTCGTCAAGACAAAATTATCCTAATTGTATTTCTAGGTGAAATTGATGCTAGATTCGATAAAGCAAATAAGATTGCCTGTTGTGATTGGCTAGACAAACGTGAGGTGACATTGCTATCAAATTTTACTGCTGTTTAGCCGTAAACTACTACAGCGCGAAGGGAATAACAATGTAACGGACAGCCGGGTCAAAAAAAAATTGTGGTGGCCACTTTGGTTGTCTATTCTTGAGTCTGCCGTTGTCAATACCTGGAAACTAAATTGTTTAATTAATAAGACACTCGTGTGGCCAAAGATTTCGCAGCTGGATTTCCGAGTTGACCTCGAGAAAAATTTATTGCTAATATCAGATGAGGTGGAAATGGAGGATATTCCAATTGCACCTTATTCCGAGGATGAAGACATCTTCATTGACAAACTAGCCTCATTTTCTCGTATTCCTCGTGTCTCTCTGGCCAGCATCATCTTATAGCAGAGGCCAACAAAAAGGCTCGTCGCTGCAAGGTTTGTCACAAACCCACTATGAGAATGTGCGAAAAGTGACAAGTGCACTTGCTTCTAAAAGACTGCTTTACTGTACACCACAAAAGAAAAAAAAATTGCTGTTAAATAAAAATTACATGTTGTAATACTTAACTGACTTATTAAAATATTTTTATAATTTTTTTATTTAAAGCTCTTATGTGTGGTATGTACTCATAGCGAACTGACATTGTTGGACTTTTCAAACAGTCTCACCTGGCGAAACTATCACAGGTAGAATTTTTTCGACAACGGATTCGGATTCCTTGGGTGCCAATTACTCTAGAAAAGTAACTTTGCACTGTAGAAAAATTTTTTCTTAGAGCGGGTTAAAGGATGGGATGTATGATTTTGAATTATGATATATTATTATAAGCGCAACATTCACCGTGTCCGAATGTCCGAACCTTTGAAGCCTGTAACACCGAAGTACCAGTTTACTAATTTTTTTCCGCAGCTGTAGCAGTATTAGATAGTACTAATGAAATCTTTAGTGGACTCACCCCATTCTAATTGGACGATGAACATACTTATATAATTTTACACCAATTTCTTTGGATTTAGAAGTAGAAAAGGTGTGATCTTCCTTGTTTTAATAGCTTTCACAGCATGTTCTATAACCTTGATAGGGTAATTACGGTCTATCCTCTTTCGCATAACCGAAACCGTTTTCTTCTTCCTGGGCGAAACAAAAAAAATGCACCAATACCCGTTTCGCGTAATCAATCTATAATAATCGAATGAATTTTTTATTTTCCGGTAGCTGAAATTTAAAAAGTTTGTATTCCACTCGTTCATCCGTTATTTTAGACTCAGCTGCAGCGAGTTTTATAACTTCGCTTATAAGTTCACAATTGGCACCAAATATAAATATTGGTGAGCAGAAAGATACATACATTGTTAATGTTTTAAATATTAAAATTAAAATTAAATTTTACTCTGTTAGTAATTGCAGTAGCAGTTGTAAATGCCATGACGCCTTGGGATGCCTGTAGATCAAACAATTGACTCCTGACCAGTGACCACTCGAAGTGGGTCAGCGACTTTCCTCCTGCCTCTCTCTGTAAGTAAACTCTTTACTGTGGTCGTAACGGGGGATTATGCTTTTGATTAGCACCTTATTTTGCTAGGCATTAGTAAGACATCTTGTGCTTGCTTACTATGATAACGACCCCGGGGAACATTATGTATGTCAGAGTCTGGCCTACGCTCTCATAAGGCTGCTCTATACTCCCCACTGATAAAGATGGTACTGGTACTGTTAGTGCTTTCCTACTGAAGCCATTACACAACTTTTTACGAATGATGTAAAATTGTAATAGATGGAATATGCAAGGAACACAAAGATTTTTTTTTCGGTTCTGACAAAGAAAAGCTGGCTCTTTCTTGCTTTGAATGTTGAATTTGTTCTACGTAGGACTTAAGCATGCCTCCAGCTGATTTCCCAAGTTAGAATAAGATGGCGCTACTTGATGCTGAAGAATAATCACTTTCATGTCCATATTTTATTTTAAACTTCTCAGATCGAGCCGTTGGAATTCATTGGTATACATCCAAGCTGAAACGGTCTTCTAACGATTGAGTTGGCCACAGCCCTCTAAATTGTTATGGTATATGGAAGGATATGACATGTTTTTTTGTCCTGACATACAAAAACATACAAAATTGAAATACATCCAAGCCAAAGCTGGAATAGCAGTAAAATGACTTACCAAGGCCATGCGTTTTGTATGGACCACATAACCTTTGAAGATGAAATATTTTATTTAAACGACTCGTGATTTTGATAAATTTATTGTTATTAATTGGAGGCGATCGAATGCCTAATCTATCTTTCTTGTTTCACCGTATAAAGGCAACGGCGCCACGAGAAAATGCAACACCCAACGAACGATAAAACGAATATCACATGCTATAAAAAAAATATACGAAAGACTTTTAGATAGTCAATGCAAATTCATCGGAGGGAGCTCGACAAATGACCATTATAAGGAGTATTGAGAGAGAAAAATCGCGAAGCTTCGAAAGTTATGCATGCCACCATGATGTACGATGACGTTAAAAATAAAGAAAAACTGAAGAGTTCCGATTCATACTGCTCAGTTTGTGCTTTTTCAGTTTACGCTCTCGTGCTATTTGATGAAGTTCCTTCGGTTTTATTTATTCGCCATTCCCAATTCCATAGCTCTTGTTATTACAGAGGTATTTCCTTTGTGAAAATATAAGAATTTTGCGATAGTTGAAGATGTATTAGATTTAATTAATACAATAATTGCTGGCATGTATCCAAAAACTGATGACCAAAGAAAGTCGTTATCAATTTGTATGAGTATTGCGAAGAAGTTTCAATAATGCAAAAAAAATTATTAGGTGCCCAACTAAGTTGTCGCTGTTTTTTTTTTTGATGAAAATGCAACTTTATTGTGAAAAAATGGTTACAAATGAATCATTCAGAGTATTGCCCATCGCTAGCTACAACTTTTTCCCATCTTTCGAGCTCGAATACCGTTACGGTAAAAGTGTTCATATTTTGAGGATTTCCACAAATCAATCCATTTTTTGATGTCTTCATACCTATGAGCGGAACTGCTGATCAGCCAGACCATGTGCCATCGAACGGAACAAGTAATAATCGGACGGCGTAATATCAGGGGAATATGCCGGGTGTGGTAGGACTTCCCATTTGAGTGTTTCCAGGTAGGTAGTAACGGGTTTGGCAACGTGAAGCCGAGCGTTATTATGCTGTAGAATAAATTTTTCGTGCCTCTGTTCGTATTATGGCCGTTTCTCGATCAGTGCTCGCCTCAATCGCCATTCCCCAATGATGGTTTCATTCGGTTTCAACAGTTCGTAATAAATAACACCGCCCTGGTCTCACCAAATATACAGCATAACCCTCGCAGCGTGAAAATTCGCCGAGACGACGACGTAGAAGCATGACCGGGCAGTCCGATAACTTTCTCCTCTTTGAGTTGCTGTACGCTACGCAATTCAGCGACATTGAAGAATTTTGGCCTTCCTTCATGCTCACGGTCGTCCGCATCGAAATTGCCATCTTTGAAGCGACAGAACTAATCAGGGTACGTTGTTTCACTTAGAGCAGCATCTCTGTAAACTTTCTGGGGCTCTCGATACGCTTCAGCCGCCGTTTTCTTCGATTGAAAGAAGAAAATCAATACTGCCCGCAAATGACGATTATTTGCCACAAAATCACATAACCAAAAGTACAATATATAACGTTAAAACAAAATCACTAATGTGTCAAAACGGTTTGTTTACCATATGTTTCAGCTTGGTTTTTGATGTATTGGATATGTCAAAATTGCTGGAGCTATCTATTACTTAGTTGCGCTCCTAATAGAAAAGAGTGTGGATAAAGCCATGGAGGAAGTACGAGATTCAAAAGGCTCAAATTTTCATCAAATGTGTGCTACATTAATAGATTTCGACTAATACCGCAACAATTTCGAAAAGTCGAAAGAGTAAAATCCTGCTGAAATGGATTTCAAGCTGATGCTACAAATGTCCCCGTCCCGTTAAAACCTTGACAAGCCTCAAAGAACGCTCGATGTCTCGTTGCCATTAAGTTGATGGTGTAAGCCAAGATGTAGCATTCCTTGTTAGAACAGATCTGGCTCTGGCAGATCACCCCATAAAGGTCTCACCGCTTGCATAGACAACCATGGGATCGCAAGGTTGCACATATCCGGGCATCGATAACGACTTTCAGAGGAGACGCAACAAAAATGAATACAAACAAACAAAATAAAACAAAGAAGAGAAAAGCACGGCCGCCCCAAAATCTGGGGTAGCACAGCAGCAGGGAACCACCAAGCCATCTGTTTTCCACAAATTCGGAGAACAGATAAAAACACTACTGGAAAAATGGAAGTTGAGAGGCGCTCTATCCGCTAGCCAATGAGAGATGCCACCGAATCCATCAAAGTGCTCTACGAACTGTCGGCGATTAATATGCACGATGACTGACCCGTGCATGAATCACAAAGGGGAGTCCCAGTCTCGAAGTGGAGACAGCTCCCACCTCCAGCTTTCCGAAAGCATCGAAACAACGCGGGCACGCACAGCGAGGAAAAAATTGTGAAAGGTAAAAAAACCTATCAGACAAAGGCCGACATAGCGGGCACAAGTGGTGGAAAACCGACCACAAATGACGACAACAACACGTATACAAAGATCGTTAAAAAGAAGAAGCAAGTCAATAAGCATAGGCCGACCAAGGAGAAAACTCAACCCGACTCAATTTCCCATGCAAAAATACTCCCGAAAGAAAGGGGACCTGCTGATGCAACTGAAGGAGACAGAAGAAAAAACGGACCAATTTAAAAAAGGTAATTAGTAAAACCATTGGCAAGAATATGAAGATTCGGATTCCGTCACACCGTATTACTCTGGAAGTAGAAGTAGAAGAAGAAAGAGGAGATCTGCGAATCAGCCAGACAGCAATATTGAATGAAATAGGCAGTGCAGACATAATTGGTCTGAGAAACGCCTAAGGGCATACCCAAATTACAACCATTAGCTTTCCTGCAAGCTGTGCCGACAAAATGCTAAAGTCAGGCAGGTTCAAAATTGGATGGGTAAGCCGTTGCGTGTGGAAATGAAAGACACTAACTACATGTTTCAGATATCTTGAATTCGGCTACACTATATGCCAATGCAAAAATTAAATGAACCGCTCCAAGCAATGTAGAAGATGTAGGGAAGAAGACCATATAGCAAAGACTGCAACAAAGATTCGCTTTGTATCTTCTGCAAGAAAGACAACCCTGAGAACGCTAAGCAGCAAATGCCCGGTCTCCACGAGAGCCATTACCAGCAAACAGCCATGAAGGTAATACAGATTAACTTTAACCACTGTAGGACAGCCCAGGACACAAACAGCTAGAGAGCGGCCATCATTTGGATCTGTGAGCAGTCAGCAACTTTTCGATCTGTGATAAATAAGGCGTGCCGCAATTTGGACATGTAGGAAATATGCCTTCCAAGACGTCAGCGGTCAAGCGAATGGCTACGTTCGTGTAATAATACACGGGATTAACTTCTACACCTGTTACACGCGGCCAAGTTGGACAACAGGTGAAGTAGGTGGAAACTTTAATCCCTGGGAAACAATACCCCACTTTGCGAGCTCACCAATGCAAGAGGACGTATCCGACCAGAAACATTCTCATCCTTGGATGTAAGCATTGCAAATTATGGTAGAGCAAATACTTTTAAGAAAGCGGCAATGAGATTAATCATCGATATTACCTTCTTGAGTAATTCACTACTGTGCAACACAGGCTGACCACAGTGACCGTCAGGCGATAATAATTGATGTTAAACAGACAACAGGCAATACCACGCCCTAAGCTAGCGGGCAATGCCCAAACGACTAACCAGAAAAATGGGTACACCGTGCTACTGCTGGACCCAAGAACATACTGCTTACAAGCCCGGTGGAGAGTGCAGCATTCTAGACCCGATTTTCAAAAACGACTAGCCACATTCCGAGTGGCCAGAAGGGACCTGAAAAAGGCGGTGCTTCAACCGACTGTGCGACGAAGCGAGCATAAACCCTTGGAGCACGGCGTACAGAGGAATAACGACTAAGCTGAAGCGCTGTAGGTCTCCACAATTATCAAGTCCAACAATGCTAAGTTCAATTGTAGAGCAACTATTCCCAGAGACACCATCGATTCTGTGCAACATAATCAGGGAATCCAGCACAGAAGCAGTTCCAATAACAATATCAGACGAACTTTCAATGGATACTAGAAGATAGCATCTATGAAGCGTCTCGACGCGAAAATCCCAAATAAGGTAGTGAAAGCTGCCTTTCAAAAGCGACCGAACATATTTATAACAACGATTCAAAAGTGTCAGGAAGAGGGGGTTTTCTAAGAACAGTGGAAGCTGGAACATTTTGTGCTTCACCAAAGGGAAACAAACCACCTAAAGAACCACCATCATATCGCCCAATATGTCTATTCCACACACTGATAGATTGGTCACTATGACAGAAGAAAAGGGAACATTATCAGATCAACAGTTTGGATTCGGAAAATTCTGCACCACCGTCTAGTCGGTGGTAGAAATAGCACCCAAAGCAATAAAGGGAGAAAGATGGCGATGGGTACAAAGGAATAGTGTACAGTAGTGACGCTGGACATAAAAAATGCCTTTAACTCAGCAAATTGGTCATTTACGAGTATAAGAAGCTGACTAGTCAGAATAGATATACCTTACTACTTGCGGATACACCGGCTACTTCAGCAATTGAAGGTTAACATATGAAACCGACGAAGTGGAAAAGTACTATAAAATCACGGCGGGAGTTCCACAAGGATCGGTACTGGGTCGCCTACTCTGGCATATAATTTACGACGGAGTTCGGCAATTAATACTGCCAGCAGGAGTAAAATTAATCGGATTCGCTGACGACATCGCCATTCTAACTGTTGCAAAGTATATTTAGAAAATAGAGTCAGCCACGAACAATACAATCAACCTTATCAAAGACGGGCTTATACCCGCCGACCTACAACTAGCAGATCACAAAACAGAAGCTGTTCTAACAACCAGACGGAAAAATGTGGAATAAGGGTAGGAAGTCAAATCATTAGATCAACAGACTATATAAAATACCTAGGAATAATAATAGATTTTCTCGTATATAACAAATGTGCAAAATGATCTGCGAAGGATAGAGGGATTAAGACGCGCTGATGCAGCAAATACAGAAACATAGATGCTTACCAGCCCCGCGAAGTAATACTTAATGGCAGTCCCAAGTGCTCAAGGTGTGTAGGGTGTGGTTTAGTACTTTGGCGTATTCCTGGAATCGAACAATCAGGTAAGCGAACCCTGCATGCTGTTAGCTCAGGTTACTGGTATCTATGAAAATTACACATCCCAAAAAAAACAAAAAACATACACAGACATTTTGTTAAAAACTGCCTAAAACCGCTATAAACACCTTAAAACATAAAGATATCACAAAATTTCCATTTTTGATTTTCGTGGTGAATGCAAGATCTTCCCTGCCAGGAAGTTAAAAACGTTCTAATATTTGTTTTGCTTCTGCACAAACGTACATACCTTCTGGAAAAGCGATACAAGAATAAAAAATGCAAAAACTAGCGAAAAAACCACAAAGAAGAATGCAGGAAGTGAATAGAAAATTAGAGACCATCCATGTTTCACATTTCCCGCCACTTCTCAATATTTTTAAAAACGATTTCAGGAAATGCTCAGCAAAACCTGAATAAGGGCATCGTATCTCAGAAATTTTGAGTGAAATATTTCCATCGATTCCAGTTACTTAGCACAAGGTCACCTCAATTTAAAAAAACACTTCTGTTTCTAATACAGATGACGTTTTCAGCTAACCAATAATTTTCTACACGAGTGAAAACAGCATAAACATTCGACAATGACTGTTAAAATTTTGCATTGATTGTATAAAAGACCCCGCACACAGTAGTCGTGTTATCAGTTGTCATTTGAAAAAAATCTGTTGAAAATACTCTGACACAAGTTTAGCGAAAATGAAAGTAATTGCGTTTGTTGTTCTGTGCTCCTTGGCTGCTGCTGTTAAGGTTTTAACTCCACAAAAAGGTGTTGAATAGGAAATTCTAAAAACTAACTATTTCTTCATAGGGTGGGCTTACAAAAGAAGAAGCCATTGAGGCATTTCGTGCCGTTTCGGCCGGATGTGTAAGTGAAACTGGGGCCAGTGAAGGTAACTAATTCAAATTCATTCCAAAGTCTAAAAGCATTTAGTGGTACCGAACTTTTAGCCGATGTTGAGGTTGTGATTCAACATCTGCCAGCTAAAAACCCGGAGACCGAGTGCTTGCGTGCATGTATTATGAAAAAATTTAATTTGGTAAGAAACAAGAATGCTGGTCTTTAAACACATCATGTGCTCATCCATCCTTTCCTCCTTTATTTTAAGATGAACGATGATGGAAAATTTGATAAGGCTGTCGCACTTAAGATGGCTGAAATTCATACAAAGGGTGATGCAGCTAAAATGAAAATTGCTGAAGAAATTGGCGATGCATGCAGTGACATTCCAGTTCCAGATGATCAGTAAGAAATTTTGAAACCACTCGTTAGTAAATTATTTATTTTTTGTTATATAGTTGTGAGGCTGCTGAGTTGTACAAAATGTGCATATCGGATGAGGCAAAGAAGCATGGTGTCAACGCTATGTTTGAATAAGTTCGAAGAATTTTTGCCTTAAAAAAGTCTAGCAGCTGCAATGGAGGTTTATGAAGTACTCATTTCTTTATTGAAAATATTTTGAAAATAAACGTAGTTCGAAATTTATGAGTTGCCCTCTGTAACCGGCTAAATACAATGCAAAATTGGTTTGATTTCAAAGTAAAGACTTCGTTCTTGACGTTGTATAGCATCGAAATACGCGTCCATTTGGTTTGATTTAGGGAAACATTTATAGCGTCTCAAAGTGGCCGCAAAGAATATCCCGTTTAATTTATTAACTGACTCAGGTTGTTAAGTTGCTTTGGAAATATCCCTCAGTTCTGGGCTCAAAGTCCATCGAAAAGGCTTCACCTACGGTGGAATATTTTGTCTTCATACGAGTAATCTTTTCGGCAAAGGTCGCAGCAACGAAAGAATATGTTTCAAAAAAATAGGACCAATAACCTCTCCTTTTTTGATATTAAATGAGGAATGGTATGTGGGGAATTAATAAAACAATTATCCTGCAAGGTTTCGGCGAGAGTACTACTGAACACGGCTGTAGTTCTGCCATAATTTAGTATTGAGGCTGGCTATCAAATGAAGTGCTTCTGGCGATGTGTTATGTATGTACATCGTTAAGGGTATTCTTGTAATTTCGTACCTCGTATTATGCTTTACCCAGCGATATAAGCAGCGACTACACCCTTTGAAGATACAAGTAGACGATGTGAATATTGCAAAACTGTCAGACTGGACCGAAACAAACCACATCCCCGCTATGTTTGATGCCAAGCAGCGGTAAACTTCCCACACAAGGTAGTCATCTCAATTATGAAACTCGTATTTTGAAGTAGTATTCGTGTCGTATTATCGTATTTTAAAAGCATATTATTAAAGTAGTATGTCGTCTATACGACTCCTTTCAAAATCAACGCATATCAACGCAGCTTGAAATGTCAAAACGGAACAAACAAAATTTAGTTTTCTTCGCAGTAGGTTTGAATTTTCGTTTCGCCTCCGTACTAGCAATTTTGAAAGATTTAATGTAAAAAATTAACTCAATTGAATTGTTTATTATTGAGGACGACATTGAAGACCGTAAAAAGGACTTGATTTTGATTCGTCGGTCGATCCGAGACAAAAGTGATCCAATGAATTTAGAGGATTCGCGGTAGGCAGTTTTTTTTTCACATATAAATATAAATATATATATATATTTATGCATATATAAATATATGTGAAAAAAAAACTGCCTACCGCCGTTATTAAATTTTTAATTCCTAGTTTTATAAAGCTGTTTCGTTTATCAAAATATCCTTTTATTCAACTTTTAACTGAGATAAAAATGCATTTGAAAAGTCGTTCAAATTCGAGGGGTGTTCCCATTATCCTTAAGCTTTTGGCTGTTTTACGGTTTTTTACTGAAGGGAGTTATCAAACCGGTCTTGGCAACGATTTCAACTTAGGAATATCTCATCCAACATTTTGTGTTATTTTGATGAAACTACTATCGATATTTAAACAATATCTGCCCAAAATGGATAACTTTTGAGATGACAGAATTCGAAAAAGAAGAAGCAAAACTCAGTTTTTATCAAAAAACAAGATTTCCAGGAGATATTGGTTGATGGCACCCACGTAAGAATAAGATCTCCAAAAAAACAGATACAGCATCTTTATTACAATAAAAAGGGTTTTCATTCATTGAATGTTATGCTGGTAAAATCAATTTAACCGTAAAAAAAAGCATACATTTTTAAATGCGAATTTTTAGGTATGTGATCATAAACTTCAGATTAGATACATTGATGCTAGACATCCTGGATCATGTCATGATCTGGATCTGGAATAATAGTGAGTTGCGGAACTTTTTAAACAAAAATATAATGATGGAGAAAGAAACACTTGGCTTTTAGGTAAAAACATATATTTTTTGTTTTCATATTAAGTTTCTAAAAATCTTTTAAAAATATCCTTAGGGGATTCTGGTTATCCACTAGAAAATTTTTTGATAACTCCTTTCCGTTCCATTTTAGAAGGATCGTCAGAAGCAGTTTTCAACACTATGCATGCTAAAACACGCAATCATGTCGAGAGGTCGATTGGCGTTTTGAAAAATAAATAAAGCGAGAACTGCATTTCGCTCCAGATAAAGCCACGGACATCATCAATGCCTGTTGCGCTGTTCACAACATAGCGATAAGTTTCATAACACGATACGACATTGAAGAAATTGTTGATCTGGACAACCATTCTGAAGTGTACGAAACAAACAACGATAATGAAAGTGCAAATGAAATCCGAAATTCAATAATGAACTCAATTATAAACTAATTAATTATAAACTAATTTTATTTAAAAGAAAATAAACTTCGTCTTTTTATATCAATTAGACTCTTCAAAATCTTTTGTCAGATAATTTACTTTCCTTACCATTTGTTCAAATTTTTGCTTTTTTATTTTAAGAACCTCATATCTGAAACGTTTTTTTTTCTGCAAACTCCTCCTTGAACATATTTAATTTTTCCTCCTCAGTCTTTGAAATTTTTCTCAAATATCTGTTCGTGTCCTTCTGCTCTTTTAGAATTTCTCCTTGGATTTTGGTCTATTCCTTTAAAAGGAGTATTCTCTCGTCAATTTCTTTATTTACCCTTCATTTCCTTGTTCCATTTGAAAAAAATGGACCCGGCTCATTAAAATTTTCTTTATTGATATCCTCTTTATTGATCTCCTTATTTATATCCGCCTGTTTATTGCTATCGTGTACCTCTTCAGTTTCTGGGTCCAACATTTTTGTTAGTCCGGAAGTTGGACCAGTAGGACTAACCACATGCTGCAGCTGAAATATTTCCGCAATGCATTCCTCCAACTGACTGAGTATAATTGTTTTATTTGGACCACCTCCAGTGCCACTTAGTAGTTTCTGTTTTTTTTAGAGTTTTTTTTTACTAAATATTTTTGGTCATTTCAAACCCGTTTGATCAAAATCAAATGAAAATTTTTTTTCAGAAAAAAAAAAATACAATTTTATCTTTAACCAGCCTGCACCATCACGAGTTGGAGGCCGTATGCTATTAAGTTTCTCGGCCAAAACACTCCAAAACATTTTTGAGTCTTGTTTATACAGACCCCGTTTCCCATGCCCTCTTGTCATTTCTACATTTTGTTCCATAGCAGAAACAAGTGCTTCCAGTTGGTTTCTGTTTGTAAATTTCCTTTAAATTGATATGTTAAAAGTTAACCTTTAAATAAATAGAAAAGATGTTCTTACATTTGTTTGCCTTCCATTGCAAAAAAAAAAAAAAATTCGAACTGCTCAGAATAGATAGTCGTACTCAAAATGCCAATCAATAATAAAAAAATGAAAATACGACTAGCGGTGAATTTCATAATAGGGAAAAAATATAGCGATTTCCATAATCACGATATACGAGAATAGTCGCATGCGACTCCAAAATACGAATTTCATAATTGGGGTGAGTAATTCTGGGATTTCTATCCCGATCCTTGCTACATCTAACCATGTGTGACGGTAACAATAGGTATCATACATCTGCCGCAGCCAACATCTGTCAGTGATCCTTAATGTAGGCATACAAATACCATAAATAAAATTCGAAACAAACTTTCACCACTGTGTCCATTGCATATGTTGCTTCTGAATTTTGTGAACTGCGGCCGAAGCTATAATAGCAAATGCTAAGAAACGCTTCCCGCTTGGTTTTCGAAAAACCTACTATCCTAAATGGAGTATAGAAAGCGACAGACTATACCGTAATGACCGTAGTGGTTGCAGAGGATCTATTTTTTTGTACATTGGCACCCTTAAAATGTTTGCTTTTGCTTTGCAGTACTCGCAAAGGATACCAATGTGTGTAGGTCTTAAAAATTTGCAGATTATAATAACTAAGAAAGAATCACGATATTTCAAGTTACGTCATGGAGTGGGAATTAGGGTAAGCTGATGGGCATTCAAAGCGAGACGGGTGTCACTGTTGAAGGTCTGGAATGCTACTACGACATCAGACAGCAGTATTAAATTCTAATATATTAATGATTTGAGAATTAGTTATGCTGTTATTATCAGAATTTAGTGAGGTTAACATAGTTCATTGAAGAAAAAATTCATCGATCCTGTACGCATATTCGGCAAAAGAACGTAAATGCAAGGGGTCTATTGGAAGAGAGAGGAAGCTATGCCGTTTTTAGGTGGGGGCTGGGCAAATACTGTCTTCCATTTACCCCTAGGGATCAGGACTGTTGAAAAATCTTATGCAGTGTTTTTCCTTGTGTGGAAAAACACGTCTTCAGAAGAAAGTGAGATATAACATCTGGACCGGATTTGTGTACAGTTTACAGTCTTCCTCTGTTAAGTGCTGAACAGAAGCAAATTAGGAACAGCATAAAACGCTGTCAGAAATGTTTTACCCGTAGAAAGAGAACGTAGTGTAGAAGAATTCACGTTACTGAATCAACTGTGGTGTCAACGGTCAGCATAGCAGAGTACTTGTATGAGCTACTTCAACGCATTTGAATCTGAGATCAATAAGTATTGTTCAGGACTACAGTGTGTGCTGATATAGAGATTGCATGATTGCGCAATTGCGATTTTGATCACTATTTCCAGAATTGACTAACCTGGAACACTTTCTTGCAAAAGGGCAATGTTTTTGCCAGTTCCATGGCACGTCGTGCCGTCTTCTGAGAATGAAGTATCGCCCAAATTCTTCCACAACTTCAAGTTCCGGCCGTAATCATTTATTTATCATTTTTTGATCGCGCAATCTATTCAGGGCAACAGCCAAACCCGCTTTATTTTCGAAAAAAACATTCATAGATATTGACCTTGTGACTAAAAACCATAACACCTTGTGAACGGAGAAACTGCATCATTCTTATATTTACTAAGTCCCATATGCTGTAACTCAGCTTATTAACAAAGTCCTATCGATGAAAATGTGCCTCATCGCTCAAAATGATTTTTTGGTCAAATTCTTGATGATTACGTAAGTACATTTCTAAATCTCAATTGGCAATATATCGTAGGAAGGCTAAATTTCTTGCAAGATTTGAACTTAATAGGTGTTATGACCCAAGAGTTTAGCCCAAATCAAGAGAAAATATACCTGGATTTTAGGACACTCTGCGAGCTATGCAAGCAATATTTCTAGTGGTTCTTGCACGACGGACAGTATTTAGTTTTTCACATCACTAACTTGTCTCAATAGCTCAAATATTTGAACCAATTGAGAAAACTTTCAATTTTTCGAACTATTTGAGGAATTCCACTCTGCATTATATGAACGCCAGAAACTGTTTGTCACAAATCTGATTCTCCCCTTTCAGCGCGGTTTTAATCTACCAAGTCAACAGTTGACCAAATTCACAATACGGCAGATCCTGATACAGACCAACGAACTCCAGATCGATTTTTACCAGCTCTTTCGTTATCGCTGAAACCTGCGCTGCTTTTTGACTTTGTCAAGCTCATTAGTACATCTTAAGAACTGAGCGCAAAACTAGTTTCCTGCGCAATTAAATCGGGTAGAACGTTACAAGGGACAGCTTTAAATATGAAGCAGCTAGTAATTTGGCCTATATCTTCTTGGCCATCAACATAAATCTATCTTTGCCCTAAGAATGGAATAGAGTAGGTATTAAAACCTAGTAAAGTAGCACTAGTGATGCTATTTATAAAATCTTACTCTATGACACAGAATTACGAAAGTTAGCAAAGTCGGATTCGTAATCCCATTTCTGTTGAAGAGCTTTAGAGGTAAAGATACGAGTGTAACAATGAAGTCTACGAGAATTACATTATCGACATTTTCAGAAAACTGCGAGCGCTGAGAGAAATCTCATTCCGAAGGAAAGGAGCTCGTATTGCAGTTAACGGAGGCATTGCTATCAATACCGGTTAAGGACTAACTAAACTTCTAAGAGCTTATCGATTTTGTGCGAATCCCGGTTGTGATTTCATTAAGTGAATATGTATGAAAGAACTACAATGAACTTCCTCTGATCTTTTTTTGCTGACAAAAGTCTAGGCGGCATCATTCCTGACATTTATAAACAGCGAATTCTTCCTGTTTTAAGCCTTCATAAGTGTCGAAACTAAAATCTCTCAAAGTTGTTGACATAGGGTTGCATGTGTACACAGAACAGAGAAAAGTAGATTGTTGAAAATACTTATTCATACATATGTATGTTATGTAGTTGATGCAATTCGGAGGGTCTCTATTTATGAAGCCTGTTCAAGTGATGCTGTAATTTCACTCATTTGTGGTCCGTGCCAAGGCAACACCCGCTGCTTTAAATATTTTCATAGTGTCGCTCTCCACACCAGCAGCCAAATCAATAAGGCTTGCTTTGAATAACTGATTTTGCCCGACAACAGAATGTTACCCATTATCTCCATTAAATAGTCTGCTGAAGTAATACTTACCAGACTGCTCTTTAGGATTTGTATTCTTTGCATGTCTCGCTTTTTCATTTTTGGTAAACTATCCAAACAATGTTTGCCATCGATTAGACTTTCTTCAAACTTGGATCTGTTTCTAAACACAGTTTCTTCCTAGCCTAGCTTGGATTATATGTAGATAGACATAAATTCAGGGATTTACTGCTGATGAACGGCTTAAGCGTAAGACGTCAGCTGCGTGGATTTAATAACCTTCGTTACCAGTAGGACTTGTTGAGAAAATTTAAGGTACAAAGATGGAAAAGTCTATCAGTGTATTTTGCAATATCATTGTTTCGATTTTGAATTCAGAACATTCAATTCAAAACACGCATATTTCAGAGTGCACTTTCATTGTATAAAATCTTTGAGACCAATGTTAACCATCTTCGTCTATTATTCTATTGACAAGCGCTTGAATCCACGAAATCTGGAAATCGTAAAGGCAAACTTGGAAGGCAGCTCATATAAACGGAAAAAAGACCATACTTAAAGTCTTAGTCCAAAGAGTTTTTTGGACTTTCAAACTTTTAAAATAAAATTTATATCAAATTGATATATGCGGTAACCAATGCAAGAGTCCACCAAATTTTCAAATCAAAAAAAGAGAAGGGTTTTATTTCGCTATTGCTTCGCTCTTATATACTACATATTTATTTACATATATTAGTATTTATCGTACATACAGCTTAGATTCCACAATTTTCAAACATTGAAAGTTAATCGAAAAAAATTGATTACAATCTTAGTTAATAGAATTATAGCAAATAATTGATAAGCATACATAGGTAATTAGTATATTATTAATAAGTATAACGTAAGGCATCAACAAATCCTTGATGAATTACGTGCATTACGACCCGCCCTGAAGGGTCGAACGGGAAAAGGGGCACTTCAGCAACTCGATAAAGGAGTCAGGTGATGAATCGGTCTTCTTATAACAGTCGCTTTGACTTTTTCATATGCCACACGAATCTTTCCATCTGAACCAGGGATAAGTCTGTCGATACTTCCTAAGAGCCATTGCTAAGACGGAAAACTGTCGTCACTGATCAATACTGCTGTACCCACGGTAGCGTTCTCGAAAGCAGTTTTCCACTTCGTCCGCCGTTGTAACTCTAAGAGATATTCTTTAGGCCATCTCGTCCAGAAGTGATGTTTTATCTGTGTTATTCGACGCCCTCGCTTCAAAAGAAATATATCTGCTGGAATGGAAGGCTCCGGAATCGAATTCGATGCGGTCATTTATGTTAGATCTGGCCCTAGGACGCAAAGTAAGCGAGAATTCATGATTGCTTCTATCTCGGCGACTACCAGTCTGTATAGATAGGATATTGTCGACTTAACCCACGCTTCCCATAAGCCACCGAAGTGTGGCACTCAAGGTGGTATACAAGTCTGTATAAATATAACCCAATATAAGGTGCACCATGATGAGATGATATTCTCCTCCTGCTGATCCGAGACCATAGTATGCAACTTCTGCAGCTCATTTCGAGCTACGACGAAATTCGTTCCGTTTTCGCAATGAATTTCCTCACATAGTTCACGTCGTGCAACAAAACGTTTTAGGGCTGCTAGAGAACCTTGCATCGAAAGGTCCAACACGACTTCTAGGTGAGAAGCCTTTGTCTCAAAACAAATAAACACTGCTACATAGGCCTTACTGAAGGGGAATGTATTCCCCTTCAAAGTAATCCCCATCGATTACAACGCACTTATGCCAGCGCTTGATCCAATCCTCGAAACATTCTTTATATTAGTTTTTCGGTATGTCCGTCAGTGCTTCCTGCGATTTTTCCATTACTTCCTCTCGGCTGCTGAAACACGTTTCCCGGTTTTTTAACTCGATTGAACAGAAAGAAGTCACAGAGAGCCAAATCAGGTGCAATCGGTGGCTGTTGGATGTTATTTGTTGCATTTTTTGTCAAAAAATTACGAATAATAACGACACTGTGCGACGGTGCGTTGTCATGGTGCAAAATTAACGAGTTTTCTGTTCACAATTCTGGTCTCTTTCGGCGAATTGCTTCACGCAAACATCTCATAACGCCCAAATAATACCCTTTGTTTACTGTCTGGCCTTCTGGCAAAAATTCATAATGCACTACACCGTTGTAATCCATGAAAACCGTGAGCATTGCCTTCTTTTTTGACTGAAAACGACGTGGTTTTTTTGGGCTCGGCTCATTTGGTGAACACCATTCACTTGCCTGATGTCTGGATTGCGTGTCGTACTCATAAACGCACGTCTCGGCTCCAGTAATGATCTTTTTGATTAATGTGGGATCGGATTCAGCCTCGAAAATCATTTCTTTGCGACGTCAACATGGTCTCTTTGCTGCTACACGACGGAAACCCAAATCATTAACCAAAATGTCTTGGACAGATCCATAGGTAATGTTCAAGCCCTCCGCTATTCTCTGATGGTTAATTTGCGGTTATTGAACAACATTTCTTTTACTTCATCAATTTCGGTTTCCTATGTCGATGGTCTGCCACTGCGTTCATCATCTTCGATTGACTCACGACCACTTTTGAACCGTGGTGGCACTGGTAAATGACCGTTTTCTTTAGAGAATCGTTGTCGAAACACTTTTCCAACATTTCCAACGTTCGCACACCATTAAATCCGTTTTTACACAAAATTTTGTATTAAATTTTGTTGTTGCAAATTTAAACCCATTTCTAAAATTGTAAAAAATCGCCAACAACACATAGATAGATGTACTCTTGGCTACGTAACTTTTGCAAATGTCAAGCTATGACGCTAAGATTTATAGGGAATGTCAACAATAGATTCACCAACTTAATAAAAAAACAGAACTCAAATCGGAATAATGGGAGCGCCGTACGGTGGTGTGGTGCGGGAACTTCTTGATCAAAGTGGTGTGTCAGCAGTAGCCTCGACGCCCTTATGAGATTTGGAAACGTCCACAAAAATTTACACCAGTACTGGCAAACGGTCTTGATATCGTGATTTCGTTGGCTGGTAAATCACCCATAATTTGCTTCAAGAGCTTTGGCTTGTATCGAAAGCAGTGACAGCATGCATATATCCCCTTCTTGGCTATACTTCGCGCGTTGGTGACCCAGAATCGTTGTCTCATAATGGCCGCCAGAGTTTGGATACCTGCATAAAAATTAGTAACATGCAAATGGGCAATAAGATTATTTACAAATAGGGTATTTTTGGGTAGGAGAATAAGACATTATAGGGTATGTTGGCATTCAGCAAACGCTCAGTCACACAACCACAAAACTACAGGGTTGTTGGTTTCTAAATTGACTATCGGGGTAGTTACTTTTTGTTTTGGCCAATTCGTGATGGGTAAATATAAAAATAATGAATCGTTGAACCACATGATTTTAATGAGTTCCGAAACACTTAAGCCCCTAGATACTACTCGTATGTATATCCGTCAGTTTGATTTCATCCCTCCAGATCGGAACTGGCAGTTTAGTCTGTATCTTTGAAACCCTGTTGGCAACGAATATTTCCTATGAAGCAATATACCGATACCCAAAGTCTTTATGACGTCCTTATCGTTTACGCGCAACACATCGCTAACCGTTTCGTTGCCAGAAATCACGTCTAAGAGGCTAGGGTCGTTACTGCACCACTTCCGCAAATCGAATCCAGCAGTCTAAAGAATATCTTTAGTCTTACTATAAACAGACTCCAATGAACCTGCCGCTGTGATCATGTCATCCATATAGATGTCTTCGCCTATAACTTTCGACCCAAATTGAAATTGTGTTACATTTTTATCTGCCAACCATTTCAAACAAGGTAAGGGGCTTATGTAGTCTCGTAGGTTATTGCTTTCAATCAGTCATTACAAGTCACAAAGCAGTGACATGTATGTTCCATGGATCCATAAGTCGTCTTTCCACCGGTATAACCATTAGAGTGGGCAAAGACCAATCCTTACCCACACTCGTATTTTCTTATTCAAATGGAAACATCATTAATATCATACACACTCGTAATACACTTTCGTGCTCTATAATTGTTGCTTATGGCTCAAACACTTAAGTGGACGAGGTCACCTTCACTCAAAGGTCTAACTTCTAATACCGTGACTATAGCTACGTTTGCCTAACATACAATTTTCTACATGAGTGCAAACGACATACACATTCGGCAATGACTGTCAAAATTTTGAATTGATTTGTACAAAAGACCCGGCACATAATAGTCATGTCATCAGTTGTCATGTGAAGCAATTCCATTAAAGATACTCGTACTTTGACACATGTTTAGTGAAAGTGAAAGTATCATAATTGTGTTTGTTGGACCGTGCTCCATGTCTGCTGCTGTTAAGGATTTAAATCTAATTAAAAAGGCGTTGAACAGGAAGTCCTAAAAACTATTTCCCTCTAGGGTGGGCTTGCAAAAAAAAATGTATTGAGGCTTTTCTTCGATATTCCGCTTATTATGCAACAATTGTGAGCTGAAAATTAGGAGACCAAATGCTTCCGTGCGTGTTTAATGAAAAATTTGTTGAAAGTGCTGTATTAACATACGAATATATCATCTATCCTTTCTTTTATTGCATGATAAACGCTGATGGAAAGTTCGATAAAGCAGTCATATAAAGGTGATTCTGCTAAAGAGAAAATAGCTGAAGAAATTGGCAATGTGTGCAATGGAGCTGTACTTCCAGATTATCAGTAATAAATTTAAGAACTATTATATCTGTGCATTCGTTAAGCTATTATTTTTTTGTTCAATAGTTATGAGGCAGCTGAATTATATAAAGTCTGCATGATAGAAGAACCAAAGAACCTTATAATGAAAAATGTCTAAAAGGCGTAAATATTTCCAGATTCAAGAAGGCTGACAGTGACCAATTTCGTTATTTTTCTTTTTGTTTAAAAATACACGAGCCTTGAAAATTACAAATATGTTGAATTCCATTAAAATTCACATACGAGTGCAAAATAGCTTTATTTCCAAATTTGAGACTTTACTCAACATCTTAAGTTAGGTTAGGTTTGAGTCAGGAAAAATTAACCATAGGCTCAGTACATCAGGATGCCCGGGTGGCAAAAAAAAAAGAACTGGTTGGAAAACCCCTCTGATCACGTTCTTGGTTTACCTCTCGGATGAGCTCTGGTAACTTTCAAAGTTCTATTGACACTTATGTAAGTGCTTATAACTACTTTTGTTTAAGATTGATTTCTAGCGTTTGCACATAACGCTTCTCGATTCAGTATGGTCACCGAAATGGCAGATACGAAGCTAGGTTTCTGACGTCCACAATCCGGACCAGAATACGACGTGTCAATATTATAAAGGGTTACTCGCCTAATGATGGAAAGGACACCTTCTCTGAACTGCTGAACACCACTTTGAACCTTACAGCTGATGTATGCATTGTAAAACATATTTTGTTTTTGTGGCTGTATATAGAAGTTTTCACAATTATATCGAAATTATCATCGAAGGCAGCATTTGTCCAGCCTATCCATAACATTTTCGAATTTTCTTATCCCTCCTCCTACAGTCATGCAGTTGGACTTACGTTCCTTCTAGTCAAGGGCATGAACGCGCTAATAAAAAGTCAGCTCAAGAAATACTTTTACACAACTTCGAAACGACCGGCAATACGGTTTTTGTAGTAGCTGGTCGACTGGTGATTTGATGGCATGTCTCATCGAAAAGTCTATAAAACCTATACTAATCTGATGAAAGGAAGATAATTGCACTAAATATTTCAAGGGCAGAGTTACAAATGCGAGTTTAAAACGCGTGCCAGTGTATCACTTCTTTAATGGTTTCCTTTCGGAACGTTGTCTAGGGTGGTTTTAAATCTGTTGACCGCAAAATAAATTCTGGTGTCCTCAGGGTTTCGGTCAGTCTTTGATAATGTTTTCATTTTTCATTAATGATCTATTGACCGCTTCTTCTTATCTTGTATAATTCCCTGATGACGACAGTACTTTCTGCTCTTCACATCCGATCCCGGTCTCATGCTCCTCGGCTAAAGAGCCAGCGATTTCTTAGCTTATTCCGGTATTAACAGTACAACTACCAGACAAACATCAACCGAGTCTGCCAACGACAACTAATGTTGGAACGACAATATGGTCAATGTCTTTAGAAATGCAGCAAAACGTCAAGTTTTCCACAAGCAGTGTAGGAAATTATTTACCATGCCTAATCTGCCATCAATGTATTTTTTTTTGCCAATATTAATTTACAATCCACGTCTGATAAATAGAATTAAAACTCGTGAAATACACTTTAGTTTACGTCCGTTGAAATCAGCCAATACCGGCGACAGCAATTAATAATTTTAAATTTATTATGTTCTACTCTAACAGAGTGAGAGAAGTTATCGTCAGTTTGACAGCGTTCAGGTACGACACTGGTATTGTATTTATACTATCTTTCGAGAACATTAGCCAGCTGTCATACTGCTTTTCATTTAGCCAGAATATTAGCTATAAGTTGTCAGACACTTTCATTTGTCCTTCCAACCGATTCCGCTTTTGAAATATAGATGGCGCAGTTCGCATTTCAAGTGGCTGGTACAGAGGTTCTCGAAAGTTGACATGGAGTATAAATACCAGTACGAATGGAGGTGTAGTTCAATTTAGCTTTCAAGTAGAATTTGAAAGATGTCCTTTCTCGTCGACACCATATACTCGTAAATACTTTTTTTTAACTTTCTTTAACACTAAACCCATCTTTGTTGTTTTTACTTCAATGCCCGCAAACATTCCAGTGACATCTCTTGTATGCGGTGTAAGCGAAACTGATTTCAATATAGTCGGACCAGTTTCAGCAGGTCATAATTACTTTCATCCGACCATATTTTATAGATGAGTTCATGTGTGCACCATGCCAACTCAATCGCCGATGCTTTAAATAGTTCTGCAGGTAGTCCGTCTGCTCCTGCAGTCTTATCGGTTTTTAATTTAGATATTGCTATCCAGACCTCTTCGACCTATCCGAATTTTTTGCCCAGAGAGTTCGTGAGCTGAGCAGCTGAGTTTGACTGCACTCTTCGTCAAACCAGAGATTTCCTTATGGTGATTGGAAGCAACAGATCGGACTTCCCTCATAACTTGCATATAATGCCACCACAGATCTTCTGCGCTTGCTTCTGGAGCATAAAAACTTTCGAAAGGTTTTCGGAGACTCAATCACAAAGGCTCCAGCAGTCTCTAGCAACTGTAGCCATTCGATGTAAAATATGTTCACAGTACTTGTTTTCCTATCCTTGGCTACCACAAGGTCCGAATCGATATTGGCTTCTCAAAATGTTCGGATATCTAACCATCGATTCTAATGTGATCAATCTGGTTTATGATTTTTCGATCTAGTGACAGCAAAGTCCTCTTGAGATGGTAATTGATGTGAGCCAAACGTTTGGACATGGACGATCTTTACATCGTGCTTAGAAATTGTTTATGCGTTTTATCGAAGAGCTCGTGAGTGGGTGGCCGTTGCTTAAATGCCACCCATTAAGTGTATTGGCTTCCAAATCGTATAGTTCGGGGTTCAATACCAAACGCGCTCGAAAGATATTCCTTTTTCGAGGCAACTAAAATTACATAAGATGAGTGGTTGCCTAGACTACAACTTGTTCAATTACACAAATAATTTAGTCTCCCCATTAAATGTTGGATACCACCCATAGAGCGAAATAGCCACTAAGCCCAACAATCTTTCTTTCTCACCCTATCCCATTTTCCTAAAAACTTAACATGTGCTCAGGCACTTTAAGCGTAGTCATATTATGTTCTTAAACAAAAAACAAAAAATCGTTGCCGTTGTCGTTTTTTTTTTCTTTTTGGGGTTGCATTTTATGCAATATGCGTTTTGTAGAGCCTCAACAGCTCCATTTATTGTTTGGCTGCATATACAAGGTGTCACAAAAGTTATCACCTGATGATCTTTAGCTGTAATTTTTCCTATGAATGAACAATGTAAGTTCTGCTTTCGGATTAAGTTTAACTGATGTCTTGCATTTTTTTTCCATTAAGTCGGGAAAATGATATCGGCTAAGTTCCCGCCGCGAGACTTGATGACCACTCGGGTCCGATTTGTGGCATTTTCCATCACTCTTGTCAGGATTTCCAGCGATAGGTCCTAGCATTCTTGACGGATATTCTCTTTGAGGCCTTCTAGAGCCTAAGGCTTGCTGACATAGACTCGTGACTTCAAAAAAACCAACCATAATATGTCTGGAACGGTCAAATCAGGCGATCTTCCCGGCCAGTGCAAATCGCCAAAACGAGAGGTTAGGCGACCCGGAAATGCAGTCCTCAGAGGATATGAGAGCTGACGGTGAACTATGGAGGGTTCATCCAACACCATTTTTTTTCAGTGGTCCTTCCAAATTATTTTTGAACTCAGCTACCAGTTGTTGGGAAGTTCATATAAAGAATCTGATATTCCAATCCGTTGAACCCGTCACGCGATTTTATACACCTTACGTCCTTATGTTCAGTAAAATCTTACAAGCTCCAATGTTACTATTTCGCCTTGCTTTTTATACGTGTATTTTGATTTGTTGGGCAAAACGTGGTGCCTAATAGTGAACCAACGATGAGAGTATGCTCAATCCAGCCGTATATGTGGAGCTGAACCCTCGAAACAACGCAAGCTCAGCCAGGTCTTATAGGGTGACCAGTTAAGAATGAAAGGAAAAAACAAATAAATAAAACAATAACGGTGTGAGATATAAAATTGATTCTGGCTTTGTTTTGAAGCTACGTTCATTCCTTTATGCGTGGAATAGCACTTATTCAAATGGCTGCCTTAGCATCGCTGGCAGTGCTTCAAGCGGTCGGTCCAATTTTTGATGATTCCGTCAAATATGTGCGGCGTTATTCTAGCAATAGAGTGTCGAATGTTGGCCTCGAGCTCATTCAAAGTGGTGAGCTTGTTAGTGTAGACTAAGGACTTGACGTAGTCCCAGAGAAAATAATCGAGTAGTGTTAAATCTCACAATCGCGGCGGCCATATGATGAACGCTCGCTGTGAGGTGACCCACAGCGCCAAATTTCTCCTTCAAAACTTCAAGCGTTGCCTTGCTTGTATGGCATGGCAGCTCGCATATATTGATGTTGTCGAGCTTCTGACTACAAAAAGTCAGTTAACATCGCTCTATACCTGCGACCATTGACGGTAATGGTGTCTTCCTTCTCATTTCGAAAGAAATAAGAAAGATGCCGCCATGACATAAACCGCACCAAACAGTCAATCTGTGTGGATGCATTGATGTTACGCCGAGCACTTGTGAATTGTGTGCACTCCATTAATGGCAATTTTACTTGTTGACATAGCCGCTAAGCCAAAAATGGACCCCCGGATTTCCGGCCAACATTTCAAGCGCCCAATTTGCGAACTCACGGCGTTCTCTGTGGTCATCCGGCTTCCATTCTTGCGTCAGCGTAGTCTTATACAGATGTAGGCCCAAATCTGACCGCAAAATAACCCGAGCTGACTCTGTAGCGATGTTCAATTCAGCTAATCGCCACTGAATCGTCATTTCTGGGTCTTTGTCGATACTGGCCGGTAGGCGGCTTCAGATCCAAAAGAGTGTACTCACGCTCAAACTTTTCCACGGTGCGACGAATTACCTGCATACTGAAGCCATGATTACGACCAACCTCACGACGAAATTCACGTTGCGTATTTACAGCTGAGCCGGAATTTCGATAATATTGTTTAATAATTTTCGCACGTTCGGCAAGCATAAAACGATGGATGTCTGGCAAAACTATCATTCCCATCCGTTCACTACTCAGAAGGTGGACAGTAGAGGAATTCCCTCTCGAATCAATGGCGACGTTTACATCCAGACTAACGGAAGCTTTATTTGAGCTACAAACTTCGACATATTCGGAGCTCATGTCCGATTGAGTCGCGGTCTTGAACAGAGAAGCCCTTGATGTGCCAACAACAGAGCTCGCATCGCCGAAGCATCCGGTCCCTTGCCCCAGCGGTTATAACCAAGAACAGGTTGGGGGTTGTGGGTCGGAGTAGCTTCGCTGCCACGGAAAAACCAAACGAAACAAGGACAAAAACCTTCGGTTCTGAACATGTAATATTCTGGCCCTATATAGACCACATATAGCTGAACAATTAGCAGAGGCCCTTGACTACTATTAAGCAGATCCAGGAAGTGCGACGGAATTGATCAAGCAAAAGAAGGATGAAAAACTGTTACATCTACTGTGGTGATTGCAATTAGGAAAAGGCAGAGCGCTTATTCGGGTACGGATTTGTCATACGCGGCTAAAACAAGAAGTCTTGAGCTTCCGAAACGAGAACGAGAGCATTATGAAAATCCTCATCAAGGCTGAGGAAGTCACCAAAGCATTTTTCTACGAGCCCTTCGGCAAGGCAAATGAGCAATATCCTATGACGTAAGAATCGTAACATACTAGGTGATTTTAACGCCAGAATAGGAAAGGAAGACATCTTTAGTAGGACAATTGGTAAACAGAGACTATAAGAAAACAAGTCTGTCAACATAATATAAGTAATCTTATTGAATTGTTCTTAGACGAACATCGGCTTCTCCAGAAGAAGAAAAAAGAGCACGAGAGGCGCATGATGGAAACTATTGACAGGTTGTACTAATAACAGAAGCCTTACCGACAGGTTGAAAGAACGTGTCAAGGCAATAAGACGCGCCTGTACAGATGAAGACATAAACCTTGTAGCAGAGTTACAGCGGTTGCTGAGAATATGGAAAAACTTTTTCTGAAGACTTTACAACGGCGAAGAAGCCCAACATCTCGCCGTCGGACAGAGTAGATCATTAAACTTAAACGACAAAAGCCAAACCTTCCATCCACCTGACTAAAATGTAATAAGGCTGGATGGAATCTCACTATCGTTTGCCTGATCCACAATAAAGAAGAACCTCTGAATTGCACAAACTGTAGAGGTATAAGACTTTTCAACGTCGTACACAAGATCTAGTCTGCCATATTTTGTGAATGTTTCAAACCCTTCGTCAACAACCTGATTGGCCTCCATCAGAGCGGGCTCAGACCAAGAAAGTTCACGATCGACCAAACTTTGACATATATCCTGGAAAAATCTCAAGAAGTCCAAATTGGTAATCACCATCATCAAAATGGTTAAACGGTAAATGAGCGCAAAATAAAATATAGGCTTGCAAAAACAACACAACACAACAAGTGAATTAGACATAACGTCGCATTCGACATCTATAACTTTGAGGTTGTATGTCTAGACGTACACCAGCAGAAATAAAACGAAAAATCATTATTACCAATGGCTGTTTTTTTGAGCTAAGAAAGTATTTGAGTAATAAGGCACAATCACGAACAACTAGGATGGAAATATCCTCGGTCGTTTCGAGAAAAATTCTTCATAAGGCATTCGGTTTGTTTGCCTCGACGTATTTTAGAGGGAAAAATTCGACGACGAACTGAGTAGTTAGAAGGATGCTTATCTGTCGCCTTAAATGATTAGGGTATGTAGAGCGAATGGACTCCAATACTCCGGCCCGCAAAGTCTTATAACTCGAAGGGACAACCCCATAGAGTAAGACATCATATAGAAAAGGATCTCTCAACCGACTTAGAGTGCGTATCTGGAGGTAGTTAGCTAAGGACAGAACCAACTGGAGAGGCTTGTTATTGAAGCCCAAAATGTTTGATTTTTTTTGATCTATGAAGTCTGTTCGGAATGCTTTTGTGCCACAGAGCTGTCAATTATGAACGACAATTCGAGAATATGTTCGTACCACCTTCCAAAAATATTGAGGGTTTTATGCTTCACCCCAAGAAAAAGCATTTAGCAGTATTAGAATCTTTTATTTCTATTCCAAAGCCCAATGCAGAATCTGATGTAGAATCTACTTCCACGTTTCATGGCTCCGATTACAATTGCACTATTTGTGTGCCATGTTCGTGATTGGTTAAAATTTGTTTATGACTTTCCCTTAAAATCTGCTTTAAATAGTCTTCTTCTCTCCTCGTCTATTAAGTGGTCTCACCGCAATAAGCTCGAGTGGAATTCTTACGGATCTTACCCTCCAAAAAAAGGATACGAAAAAAAAAACTCCCTCAAGAGCCCTCTTCCAAATATTTTTAGAGCTTTGAAAATTTCCTTTCAACAGAAAATATAGACATCCTCATACATTACACAAGCCTTCCCTCGAGTGGGAATTTCCACTTTCTTTTTCTGTTTCCACAACGTACTCATTCATTCGTGTCCTAATTTGCTACTTAACCTTTTAGATCGACATTAAGAAGTCCATTACCAACCCTTGCCTGGCTATAGTCTCAATTCTCAGCTTCAGTCTTGGTCTCCGACTCCGACTCCAACTCAATCTCTGTACCTTTTAGTGGCCCCAACCAACCGAGAACCCACCAAACTCTATGCTCTTGAGCAATTGAAAATGAGCATTAGGGATGGCAGGATATCACGAATCTTGCGGTTAGATTTTACATTTTTTCTTCTTTTCTTCCTTTTTTCCGTTTCTTTTTGTATGTTTTTTTGTTTATTTTTTTATAGAAAAATTCGTACAAGAGAATATCCGCAAAGGAAACAAAAAGCAAAACCATTTGGTAATTAAAAGCAATCGGGATGAGGCAGTTATTTCTGTTGGTTTGTTTTGAACCCTCCATTCGGAGTTCTGTACGAATAGGTATGGCTGGAAAATTTCATTACAATCTCCGGGTTTTTCCTTTTCCTTACTTTTGTTTTATTTTTCAGTTTTTAATTATTTTTTTTTCCTCTTTTTGTGCCCCTTGGTTTGTATAGGGAAGTTGAAAAAGAAACGAAATGACGATGAGCCTTGATAATGACTTTCATTTTGCCGAAAGGCTTGCAATCAGTCCTGAGAGTTTGTGCTCTGCGGTTTGACTGGAGAAGCGCCCTTTTTTCGCCATTGTCCGTGCATTTTTTTTTTCAATTTCGGCTCTTTTTTGGCTACCGGAAATGTGTTTGTTTTAAATGGCATTGCGCTGGTATATTTTTGCAGGAAATTCTCCCCAGGGTTTATTAGTGGTATTGAAATGAAACAGAAGTTGTTAGGCCATAGAAAGAGTGGAAAAGTTCGAAATAAAAATTGGATGTTGCCGCAGTTCGCAGTTCGCAGTTCGCGGAAAAACACAAATTTACAACAAAAAGGATTCGCAGAAGAAGACGAAAAAAAATTTGTATACGCTTTGGATGTTACGGGTAGAAACACGAAGGACTTTTTCACCAGCTCTGAGAGGCAGATAGATGTCCCCAACACTTAGGGATTATTGTTGCTATGGGCCAATTTAATTTATCCGCTGGTATATAAGAACTGCGAACGCGAGCTTGTTAACAACTGCAATGGCAGTAGTTTTATATTTTTGGCTCCTGTATTCGGGCGAGTAACCTTACCTGTACAGTTTTGCAATTTTTCTTTGCTGCACACATAATTTGATGTTTCAAGGCTCAGGCTTCTAAAAATTGAATGCTGCATTTTCAAGGGACTAATCCCAGTGACAAGACGCAGGAAATTTTTGTAGATAACGCTGGTGAGTATTTCGGATGGATAAAATCTGGATCGAAGTGTACTCGCAATATGCAATTTATCAGGGCTGGCTGGGTCAAACAATTATCGTTGGCCATCGCTACTGCGACATGCCTTCGAATAACGTTACCAGGAAACTGTCAACCCCATCGTAAAGAGCCTTGCTGGTATAATATTTTACGAACTTCGAGTTTGATGTTTTGTAAGGTCGGAGTCCGGTCCTAAGACATATCGTTTCACATACCCGAATTGAGCTACAACAACAAAAACAATAAAGTCACGAAGCATACGAATATAACTTTTATCCAGTCTTTCTATTAGAGCTTACGCATTTCTGGCATCAGCAAGACCACCATGATCATCAGATACTAAGTTATCCAATTTTCAATTTCCAATCGTTGCAGTACCCCTGAGTACGATCGAATTCACGATACATGAGAGTACTGAATCTGATCTGTACGCCACTTAATCATCTACATGGACTAAATCGTGTTAGAGGAAACCTATTAGATCACCCGTATAAATGTTAAATAGTGTAATTTTCCTATACTATCACCTCTTTTGTAAGCAACTTTCAATACTAAAGACTTCGCTCGAAATGACGTAGCCAAATTTGAAAACGAGCTACTTTCCTATGAGCGTATCGTTCTATACAGCTTGGGTCTTGCGCTCACTCCATTGTATGTTGGAAATGAGGATCTGCGCAGCGATTGATCGGAAACTGCTGACCGTCATATGACATAGATTGGGACAGTAGCGCAAACAAATTCGCACAGTGAATTTATGTATGTAGACCAAAACTAGTCACGGTCTTAAAACAGACCCCTGTGGTACACCCAGATTAAAGAATTTAATTTCACTCATTGTGTCATCTATCCTAACTTTTAATGACCTATTTCCAAGATAGGATTTTAAGCAATTAGCCAGAAAACCTCAGCTGTACATTTTTTGTCATAACATAATTTGAGAACTAAACTACGAGTATAAGAGTGCATTTTCCGTTGCCTTTTGTTTTTGAAATCCAAATTGAACTGGATTGAAGAACTTGGTTTTATTTAAGAAGTTCACTATCCTGTTCATCATGAGTTTTTCAAATATTTGGTGAAAGCCTTTTGAGCAATGGGAAACATCTGCACATTTAAAGCCATGAGGAAAGACTCTTTCAAATAAGCAACGACCAAAAATATTAGCTAGGACATCTATTACAAAATATGAAATATTTATACATATTAAAGAACAAAGCTTGAAATTCGAGTACCTAAGGAAACGTTCGGCCATCTTAGAAGTGCGATGGAATATATCGGACTAAAAAAAAGAGGATGAAAACCTGTGATGTCGATTTACTATGGAGAATGTTGAAGAAAACCGGCACAACAAAGACAACGATCGCAAGCATTTATTCGGATGCGGATTTGCCGTAAGAGGAAGACTTAATGAACAAGAATGATTTGCATAAAAGGTAAATTCGCCAGCACAAGCCTCATAAACGCCCATGCTCCGACAAACTAGAAGGTCAACCTTATCAAGTACTGCTTCTACTAGCTCCTCACCAGAACTTAGGAGCAATTGCCTAAATATGATGTGAAAACCTTCCTTGGCCTTTTTAATGCGAAGCTGTACTGCTAATTGATCATGAGGACACCTCTGTGTAATATTAATAAGGATCCCTTAAATATAGCACTTGTGTAAATATTCCGTTTGGATGTAAATATAATAAAGAAGCTTCTAAAATTGCATTATACAGTAACGAATCTAATCAAAACTACAAAACTATTCATCAAATTATTCGAATTAAGAAAGAACTTTGATTTATTTTTAGTTCATTTTGGTTTGGTTGGTTTGGCATTTTTGTTAAATGCCTGGGTAGGAATTATATCCTAAGTGCAATGATTCTCATTCGGCTGGAATTACTGCAGTATATTTAATTATACTGCTTATATAAAAAGCTCCCCTGAGCCCATGAGTTCTGCTATGGTTAAAAACACTTGTATTAAGAGTTCATGTTCGAAATACACTGAAATGTGATACTTTAAATGCAAAACAAGAGCATAATGGTTTCGGTGCTACCAAGATTAAATTTTTTTTTTAATTTCCTAGTAATCTACATTCTGACTGTATTTACATGTATTTTTTCTATACTACGTGAAGATTTTGTGATATAGCATATACCTAAATATGTAATGCTAATTTTATAATTTTTTAACAGTTTATTTTATCTTATTATTCTGTAATACATGAAAAAAGAAATTTTGAGACTTCCTTGAACTAGCGTTCTTGAGATACGCTCGTGTGATGTTCCAGCAGTAATCAGCCATTATTTGTTCATCCCATCGACCTTGTTACCTATCTTCCATGACTTTTAAATCCTGATGGAATCTTCTTTTTTTGTAACAAAACATAATTTGCTTAATCTATCATTACAACTTAAGGTATAGTTATATAGTAATAAGAACAGTTAGTAACGTTTTTTATTTGAAAATTCAAAAAGCACTAAATGCTTCTCCATAAATATAACAAAATTCAAGAATTAGCTTGCAATATTCAGATATTTTTTTTTTGAAATTTTGATGGATATATTATATATATTACACAAAACGAAAAAAGAAGAGATGGAAAATATTTTGGATAAAAATCATTAAATGGGAATTTAGTAAATTATTGTAATCTTAAGCAATGTAGGCCAGCAAAATTTGATGGTGACCGAAATCCAGAAGCCAGAGTTTGACTATCTTTAAAAACATTGATAAGGATGTAATACATCGAAAAGTTTGCAAAATATAATGGAGTACAAGTTTCCTAAGTGGATGGTACGGAAAGAGGGAACAGTAACATAATTTTACAGATTACTTCGCAGAGTACGGGAGTCAGAAATTGGACTCTGCATGTAGCCACTTCTCATAAAACATAGCTTGGAAACTTTGAAATAGTATAAATGTCTCACCGGTAGAATATTTAAGGATCTAAAGTGGGGCGTAGAGCGAGTTAAACTGTTTGCACCGTAAATTTTTCTAATAGCACACTTTTGTAAGGCGACAAGAGGGAGAAGTATAGCTTGATAGGTACTCCCCAGCAACTTATACCATATTCCAGTTTAGAATGGGAATTCTAAAGTAGGCTGTGCTTAAAATTTTACTATCACAAGGAGTGCAGATAGTGTTTAATTGTCACAATGTGTTTGGACCAACTCATATTTTGACCAAATACCCAAGTATTTAAAGTTATTAACTTCCCCTATCTTAAAAAAATTTGTATTACAAACATAACCCTCATTGAAAACCGGAAAAGAGTCATCCCCTCAACATGTGCAATTGAGAATTTTAAATAGTGGGCAATTTCCAGCCTGGAAATATATTTCTGGACTAGGAAAATCCTGTTTTTTCATGCAAAAATACATTAAGTTGATTTTATTGCTTACAATAAGCTTGTGTTTGGCACGCCAGACTCGCAGTAAATGAGCATTCTGGTTATTCTCAGCCAATAAACTCAGAGGGCTAGATGAGACGTATGCGATTCCGATATCATCTGCAAAAGCTGTTACTTTACCTTCGAATGGAATATAAAACAGAGAGTTTATGTACACAAGTAAGAATATCGGACCAAGGACAGACCCTTGTGGTACACCAATGTTTAACACCCTAGTACCACTGAGATAGTCTCCCACTTTTACTTTTTGAGTTCTATGTTTTAAATAGGATGCAAACCAATTGTGAATAGTACCAGAGAACCCAACGGAATGAAATTTGTCAAGGAGAAGCCCTTAGTGATATCGGCGAATAGACCAGCGCAATGTTTTTTTTTATCCAAACTTTTATTAATAATACAGCAAAACTCTAGAAGAGCATCTTCGGTAGATAGCCCCTCTCTAAATCCAAATTGCAATGGTTGAGGTAGCCCAACATCCAAAGAAATCGGCCTGTAGTTGTTAACCTCTTTTCGACTTCCCTTTTTGCATATAGGTATAACATTAGCTGATTTAAGTTTGGAGGGGAAATATCCTGTGGAAATACTAAGATTAAAAAGGTGAGCTAGGATATCAGCAAGGTTCAAGGCGATGTTGGAGATACCATCCTCACCTTAGCCCACTGATTGGGCTAAACCAGAAGCTTCCACTACGTGCTGTATCCTCTACTAAACTGCCCCGGTACACCTATAACAGAAATCACTTGAGGAAGACATTTGTTCAATACATGCGAAAAAGTTGTTAAATTTATTTGCAATCGTAGTAGGATCTTCAATTAAAACACCATCACTATCCAGTAAATTAAAAATTTTGTTACAAATTTTGCATAAAAACTGGATAGCATCTGAGGACGACAAGCAGTGACAAATAAGATTATCTCCCAAAGAATCGCTCACGAAAATTCCAACTCCCCCTGCAGAATATGATTCATTTGTATTAGGATAAAAGATACGAGTATGCTGGAAGCTACATAACTTCTTTGGCTTCAGTGAACAAGCTGTTCAACTTCTTAGAAGATATCCTTCCAACAGATCTCAAAAAGTTGTCAAAATAATTAGACAAGGCGTACCACAAGTAGGGATTCTTGGTCCTATCATATTCTGTACATTGATTAATGACTTGCCATCGGTTGCCAGTATGCAACAGTCCACTTATGTATGAGCTGACGACGTTTAGCTTTATCTGTCTCGTTCCATGAATTCGAGCGTTGGATTTGCATTAAAATTATCGAAAATTTGACATTAACAATGTATTGTACCATCATTTTAGCTCTTTGGCTCTAGGCTTAAACTTGTAGAATCAGCAACAAGGCTCGAGACTCATCCTGGTACAATCACACAAAGCTTGTCGTTGGTCATTGGTCGTATTTACAGATGCTTACAAAAGCACTAGCTAACAGCTGTGTTTACTCTTAATAGCGCCTCGACAGAAATTGGTATAAACTATCCTGAGGTGGGTTTCGTCTACCATACTTTTGCGCATTCAAAAACCAGGTCATTAATATTAAATCCGCCAAGGGAAGATCGCGCTTGCTGCAGACGCTTGTTGGTTGAGGCCGAGGTCCTACCCGGCCAAATTATGTAAGTAAGTAAGATACAAAAGTGGAACAATATTAGGTAAACCTAAATGAACTTCTGAATCATGTACATAGTACTTACATCAAATGAAGCACCAGCAAACGAAGTACTTACATAGGTACATAAAAAAAAAGCGGTACACTTTTAAAAATCTTTACGCTCTTGCATACAAAGAATTTAAATTCCATTGCCACGGAAACAAAAGCAAATGTTGAGTAACAAAAAATCAACGCCCTGAGCCATGTCAAAATATTCTGCGGAATTTTAGAAAGCCGCTAAACACATAAGCTTCTCTCTTCCTAGATGAATATTTATGGTAGATGCACCATTTACTTTGAGTGACGTACAAAGTGCAATTATGAACTCAAAGCAGAACAAGGCGCCGCGAAAGGAGCGTATATCTTTCGAGTTCTATAAAAATTTTACAATAGTACAATATCTGAAACATTCCGCGCAAAATATCTATCATATTTCCATGACACAAAAAATGCGAATACGACAAGCCAAAGAACTACAGCGGAATTCAGAACACTTCAACTGATTTACTTGGAGCATTGTTGTACAAAAGGCTAACTCAATGGTACAATGTACAAGAACTCTAGAACTCTATTGATTTTAGGGCAGTCTTCGACGCCATAGCTCGCGAAACACTATTTTATAAATTCTACATATAGAATGGGAATTTCGAGAAAAATTATTAATTGCTTAAAAGTACGAGAACATTATGGCAATGATCTGAGATGGGAATAGTCTATCTGAGGAGTTTACTACAAATATGGAAGTTAAACAAGAATCCGTACTAAGTGCACTACTGTTCACTCTGTTTATCAACAACATAATAGACAATATTGGAGGTGGATGTGCGGATACACGGACGAATGCAGATGATATTGTACAGTATTTCTAGCCGAAACAGTGAGTACTTTGCAGATTACGATTAACAAAATGGAAAATTACTGTATCTCATGTAGTTTTGCTATTCATTTAGAAAAAAACTTAGATCTTGATAATCAGAAACGCACGCTACTTAAGAAATGAATTTTGGATGTATAGAAGAGAGAACATAGAGATCGTTACAGAGTACAATTATCTAGGAGTATTAATTTTGTCTTACTTATTTTTTTTTTGTTTTTTTTGCGTGTAGCTAGGCGAAAATCGTTGAAAGACATCGCTTGTGAGCTTTCCGATAGTATGGGACTGGAATCACCCACTAAAAACACCAGGGGAAGGCATTATGTTACCATCCTTCCAGCAATCGCACCTAGTCGTCAGGCTAATCAGCAATTTTGTTCTAGTATGTACTTATGTACTGTTTTAAGGAACTAACTTTGGTTTGTTATCTTTTGTTTTTTAATTCATTATCACTTTGTTAGTGTGATTATGTTGTCACATTTATATTTCTTTTCATTTTACCTAATTAACTAGTTCAAAAGGTTTTACTCTGCTTAATCTTCTAACTAAATTGTTATTATTAAGTAGTTAGACAACTTCTAAATTAGCATGGTTGCGAAGCTAAATTTCATGTCTTCTTGCGACCTTCCGAACCTCGTCCTCTGTCATTTCAGTTTTTAGATCCCTATGTAGATCAGCGTTACGTATGTACCACGGCGCATTAACAATAATAATACTTTGTTTTGAAAGCATTGTATGCTTTGAAGATTTGTTTTACTTGTGCACCCCCATAACTGGAGGCGATATGTCCAAATTGGTTTTAACATTTGCTTGCAGAGAAGCAGTTTATTGACAATACATTTTATTTTATCGTATATTTAGTTCATTACGTTTTTTCTTGACATGAGTTTTCCAGCGCATCTTTGCGTCCAATGTCAAGCCGAAGTATTTAGCTGAGTTCGAATGCAGAACTACTTTATTATTTATGTACACAGGTATGTGTTGTACGTTTTTATTTGTAAAGCTAACATTAACCGGCTTCAGTTCATTTAATTTTATTCGCCATTTGTTGGTCCAATTAGATATATCATTTACTGTCATTTGCAGTTTTTCTGTAACTTCCTGTACGGTTTTTCCTACTGCAAGTACAGCAGTATCGTCTGCGAAAGTGGCAACACAAGTTTCGTCATTTTGTAGTCGGTCGTTCGTGTATAGGAGGAACAAAACGGGTCCCAACACACTACCTTGCGGTACTCCAGCTTTGATGTGTTTCAATGCGGAGTACTCATCTTCTTGCTTAATTCTAAATAATCGTTTCATTATATATTGTACGACTCTAGTATTTCATAGTACTGTTTTGGAAGATGTTTTTGTAGCCTACGGACTGATCTTTGTGCCAGACTTTATTAAAAGCCTGTGTTACATCAAGGAAGAGGGTAGAGTATATTTGTTTTTCTTCTAAAGCTTTTTCTACTATATCAGTTATTCTGTGGATCTGATCTATAGTTGAGTATTTATTTCTGAAACCAAACTGATGGTTTGGGATTAGTGTCTTTTCTTCTAGAATCGGATGGAGTCGTTTTAGAAGGATTTTTGCGAATAGCTTAGACAGGATTAGCAGCAATGATATCGGCCGATATGACGTTAGTTCACTGGGCAATTTGCCCGGCTTAGGTACCATAATAACTTCCGCTACCTTCTACCTACGTGGAACATACCTTAGTCTGAATGCTGCATTTGTTATCTGTGCTATTTTTTTCATACCATTTTAGGCAGTTTTTTCAGAATTTCACCCGTTATTAGATCAAATACCTTTTTGGGTTGATGTTTTCTTTTATTTCTTTGGCTATTTCCCTAGAGGTTACTGCTGAAATCGATCTCTCGTCTTCGCACATTTCTTCCGTTTGTTGGGAATTATCATTATCGTCGTATGGCTTAAAGACGTTTTTAGGAAGTTCCGCAAACAATTCCGCCTTTTGTTTGTTTGTTTTAGTGCAGTTATCACTGCTGTTTTTCACTGGCGGAATGTATGCCGTTGGTCTTTTCATTTTTGTTTTTTTTTGTAGGCTTCCACAGTGAGTATTCTGTACTAGCATCGTTTGTCAGATTTGTAAGGTATCTTTCCACCGATGAATTTTTAAATTCAGCAATCCTTTTTCTGAGCTTATTGCTTAAGCTATTAAGCCTACTTTGATCGCTTGGAGCTCTTGACAGTTGCCATCGTTTGTGAGCTTTCTAATTGCTCTATTGTATTAATTGCTGTGGATAGTTCGAAGCGTTCATCTATTAAATATCTGAAATACGAGGGGCGTTCAACATATTCTTGATATCGGGGTGAAGCTGTGGTTGTATATATAAATTGACTTATTTATCAAGTAATACTATTATTTTAGTGCATTCATGTAAAATTTCATATAAATGTGATTATTAATTCGCGTTTTATCTCTAGTTAAACAGAATCATAATGGCAACTGAGACGATGATGGTGAAAATTGAGCATCGCGCTGTAATTAAATTTCTCACTAAGCAAGGAAAAAGTCAAAAAACTATTCATGAAGAGATGGTGGCTATTTACCAGGGTTCCGCACCTTCATTATCAACTGTGCAAAAGTGGTCAAGTGAGTTCAAGAGAGGCAGAGAGAGCATTGAAGACGACCCCCGCTCCGGCGCCCCGGCTACTGCTTGTACGGGAGAAAGCATCAAAGAAGTCGAAAAACTTGTTCTTGAGGATGCCCGAATAAAGGTGAAAATGATGGCAGAGATCAGCAAGCTTTCAATTGGTACCATTCACACCATTCTTCATGACTATCTTAACCTTTCAAAGGTCAGTGCAAGGTGGGTGCCACGAATGCTCACAGCGCCTCAGAAAAAAGTGAGAATCGCATGCTGTAGAGAGCTTTTGGAGATGTGTAGTGAGAACGCGGACGGTGTTATGGATCGAATTGTTACTGGGGACGAAACATGGGTCCACCACTATGACCCTGAAAGCAAACAAGAGTCCATGCAGTGGCATAAAAAAGGAACAGACCCCCCGAAGAAGTTCAAAGTCACTCCGTCTGCCGGGAAGCTCATGGCCACAGTTTTTTGGGACTCAAAGGGAATCTTGCTCATTGAGCACAAAAAAAAAGGTGAAACCATCAACGCCACATCCTACGCTTCCACTTTGCATAATTTGCGGGAGGAAATTAAAAAGAAAAGGTGGGGTAAACTCGCAGCGGGTGTGTTGCTTCTTCATGACAACGCTCCTGTTCACACGGCGCGAGTTTCCAAGGCTTCTGCGCGAGATTGTGGTTTCGAAGAAATCCAACACCCACCCTATAGTCCAGACCTTGCCCCTAGTGATTATTTCCTGTTTCCGGATTTGAAAAAATGTCTCCTGTATTTGTTAATCTTGATCCCCAAGATTTGTTTTTAGCGTTGAAATCGGCACCTATTATGAATTTATTTACGGAAGAGGCTTTCAAAATTGTTTTGTTTCAGCCTATAGCTAGGAGAACAATATGCCGCTAAACTAGACATATATCAATTTTGTTTATATCGAGAGTCGCTTGCAATTCGTCTTTGCGATTCTGGAGGCCATTGGCATTCCATAATAAGATTTCCATGTTTTTAGCAATTATGTTCTTTTAGGTACAGTTCTTTTATTACTGTTTTGTTTTTCAAGGAAAGATATTCTTCCAGAGTTTTCTTATTATTCTTTTCCATATCTTCTATTCTGTTAAGAATTCTTTGCATGATATCCTCCATAACATTGCTGGGAGGCTTGGGGTTTCCGACTGGTTTTACAACGTTTTTCGAAGCAACTTGTGCATATGTTTTCTTAGGACCGGTTATGAGGCTTAAGTTTTCATTTTCACTTAAGGGTAGATTTCCTTTAGCTCTATCCAATTTTTTATTCATTTGGGGCTTAGATTTCGCTCTTCAGTCTTTTTTGTTTCGTTTTTCTTTGTTTTTGGTTGCGCCTTTTTGAACAGGCTTTTGTCTAACTTATGCGAATATGAAAAAACATCTTAAAAACAAATTAAAAGAAGATCAGCGGGAATTTTTTTCAGTTTGAATCAACAATAGTTCGAAACCAAAACAATTCATGCCACGGTTACATATATGGAGCTCAACTATGGGATTACTGCACCTTCATCGGCGTTGAAAAATACCTGCGTTTATATAAAAGTGGTTTTTAGGTTGCCAAAAAACACCCCCAATTGCATGGTTTACTTAAAATCCAGTACCTCCACCCGATTTTTGGAAACACTAAAACACAATTTAGCTATCTTGTAAAAGTAATGCATTTTGAGCAAGAAAGACTATCACAGACAATACTTTTCCACATAATTCCCATGAAACGCGGTTTTTTGAAAGAATGGCAAAAATTAAAAATTATTGGGTTTTTTTTTTTTGATTAAAATGAAAGACGATTTTCTTATAGTGAATAAATATTTTATTGAATTGTATATTGTCCATTCTCGTTCAATATCTTTTGCCGTCTTTCCAGCAGTAGCGTACCTCATTTGAAATAAAAGTTTAACTGTCTAAAAAAATTGTAGAGACCGCATCCAAAACGTAAAAGTTTTTGGCGATTTACCAAAGTAGTATGAGGTTTCGCATTATCTTGGTGGAACACTAGACCTTTTCTATTGATCAATTCTGGCCTTTTCTGTTTAAGTGAATCAATTAATTTGTCCAGCTGATTACAGTGCCCTTCGGAATTGAAATCGCTCCAAACAGATTGCATAATTTTTTTTATTCATATCGGCTTTTGAAGTACTTTGAGCCGGTTCATCTTTTTACTCTTGCACTTAACATTGTTGTAGACAACCCATTTCTTGTCCCTATTGATGATGCGCTTCATAAAGGGATCATTTTCTTGAAGCTTTAGAAGAAAATCAAAGAAATCAACGCGGCGCTCAAATCTCTTTCAGTAAGTACATGAGGAACCAGATGCCAAGCTTTGAGATTAAACCTAGGCGTTTTAAACTATCATGAACGGTCGAATTCGATAAATTTAATTTCTCAGCGATCTCATGAGTTGTTTTTCGCCGATTTGCATCAATTAATTCAATAAAAAGGAAATTACTTTCCGAACAACGCAATATAATATAATGTTGCCACTATAAGCTATTAAGAAATATTATTTTAAGTGTTGAACGCAAAAAGGATATTTAAAGCAAGAGAAGAACTGTTGCTTCTGAATTACATACCGCAGAGCTACCGATAATCTGCGATCTCTGTAATCTAAGAAGATTTAATTTTATTGCTACAATAAATGTACAATTTTAGGACAGTTTCATGTTTTATTCTTTGGATCAAGAATTCTTGAGATGGAGGACGTTTTAAATATTTTAAGTGGTGACCCTGGTTGGGATGTACTAAACTAGTTTGATGTAAAAGTTTTACGCTATGGAAACGCATGATGGAAGGCGATTTTTAATAAATAAACGTAAACAAGATTTTTAATATATGTATGCATGAATAAAATAAAATATGTATACTTTTCATTGTTAAAAAATCTGGTGGAAGGCTTTAGCCAAATCAGTAGACTAAGACAGTTATAAAATGTATCCGAGTGTCTTGGAATCAAAAGGAGTGTGATCTGGTGCGGTTTAGATATTCCGTCGAGAGATGCGTGACTATTTTGGCCTCTTCGATTTATAGTCCAGATAAGAGATCTCATCCCTTCCTTCTCTTTGACTGCCTTGTCATGGCAGATAGGCTTAAGAGCCAAAGACCCCAGAGTTCTGAAAAGGATCCAGGTGAGATGTCGAACTAATCGCCAAAGATATCTAAACTAGACATAAAATTGATACTCCAGGTCGTACCCGCGGTAACAACAATCCATGGGCCATGGTCTTTTCGACTGCGAGCGGAAGATGCTGTGTTCCATAAATAACCCCCATGTGTCTGCTTTATAAAGCAATAAAGGTTTCACAGATATCGCCACAACTGTTCGCTTTATTTAAAAAAAAAAAAAAAAACAATTCTTACACTTCTTGCTGAAACATCCTTTATAACCTCAACTTAGAGGTATGCCAGGCAACAAGCGGATAATGAACTACGGCATTTACTTCGGCTACTGATATAAACAAGGAAGAAAACGCTTATTCGGACGTGGATTTAATATTCGAGGGAGACTCAGGCAAAAAATCTCACGCTTTTCCCTTATAATAATCCGATTCAAAGCCTTATTTGCTATCATGCCCTAACAGGGGATAAGACTGATAGCATTAATGATGAATTCTATGGCATCATAGACTGAGCATATGCTCAATGCGCCAGGCGCTATGATAAAAATATTGCGCTAGGAAATCTTAGTGCAGTACGGTGTAAGAAAGCCGTCTTTGAGAGGATTATTGTAAAACACCACATTCGACAATGGATTCAGGTATTTAAAATTTTTAATTGGGCCTACCCTCCCAGTCCCAACATCCATCAAGGGGCTTGGCTAACCCCTGGCCAATCAACTGTCAACCAAATTAAATACATACCGATCGACACTTCTCCAACATTCTCAATGTCCGAACTTTTGGAGCAACCAACATCGACTCGGATCATTACCTTGTTGTAGCCAGGGTACGAATGCGGATATCACAAGCATAGCAAGTTCGACGCCGAGAACAGGCAATCACAACAGATGCTCTTTCTAATGTGATTGACTCCAAAGCGCTACCACAAACCTCAGATTTGACGAGAAATGCAGGCAAGTACATACACCCAAACTTAAAGCATATAGGAAGTACAAGATCAGCTTGTGAGATCCACGAGCAGAAAAATATTTAAGCCTACAAACTTATGAGAAAGAAAAAGAAAGATCGCGAGATGACATGCACTAGCTCATCTTTAAAATATCGTCAGAGGAAAGCATATCCGAAGCATGGAATCTCAGCAGCGGTTGTCCAATCCACAAGAGGAAAGAGCCTTAGAACTGCATTAACTATAGAGTAATAAGCCTCATCGAGTTTAAAATCCTTTCTGCGAATTATGCGAGCGTCTGAAACGATTCATGACCAATCTGGTTGGTCAGGGAAGAAAAACTCCACCATCGATCAAATATTCACACTACGACAGATCTTGGAAAAGACCAGAGAATTCCAAATCGGCACTCACCACCTATCTGTCGACTTGACAGTCGCATATGACAGCGTGCACAGGGACGAGTTTTTCAACGCCATGTGTAGTTTTGACCTCCCTGTCAAACTCGGCATCGTGACGATGGATAACTCTCGCTGCTCCATCAAAGTTCGTAATCAACATTGACATATATCTTCAATGTCAAGAAAGGTTATCGGCAAAGTCATGCGCTGTCATATGAATTTTTTTTTAAGTAGGCAAGTGCTTACGTAAACGGATGACATTGATGTAGAGTAAGTACAGAGCGAACGTTCGTGAGTGTAAAGGCGAAAGCCGCAAAAGTGGGTGAGACGGTATACGAGAGCAAACCAAAGTGCGAGTACATAATGGACACCGCTGGAGGCTTGGCTAGACCGTTACCATTGGAAGTTATAACTTCGAGGTAGCAAAGGAGGTCATCCATCTCGGCTTTCCAATTACAAGCAGCAACCAGCGCAGAAATCAGACATACTCGTAGAATTACTCTTGCCACTTGCTGTTTCTTAGGCCTCAGCAGGAAATTGAATTACAGATTGCTCTATCGTAAGACCAAATTCGCTTTATACACGACACTTGCCAACCCTGTTCTGTGCTATGTTGGAGGGCCTTGAACCTTGTCCTAAGCGAATAAAGAAGCAGTTGACCGTTTTCACAGGAAGGTACTGGGCTCTACTGGGCTGTACAGCGGCATCGTTCTAGTCGGCGTCTAAAAATCCAACGTCTGTGATGGCATTGCAATGTTGAGCTAATGGACACCACTGCTCCAGCAGCCCAAAGAGTCATCGAGTTTATCACCGAGCGACTGTAAAGTAGAGGAAGACCAACATGACGCGAGTGGTAGGGAACCTCGACCTGCTTAGATGCAGCCGGCAGAAAATCGTGCTAAGTTAAAGCGATTGTTGGTTGACGTCCAGGTTCAGGGTGATGTTCGTCTAAAAAGGTATCGCCTCATTTTCTAGCAAGCCAGTATTCATTGGCCAACTCTGCTTCTACGTGGCCTGTTACTAGACGTTTGCCATGCCAGGAGTTTCTAAAGGTGAAGAATTTTAAGTTTTTTGGAGATATGAGTACATTCTGCGAGGCCATTTTGTAATTAAATGGTTCTTCTTCGAAACCTATTCGTCCCGATCTCTCTGGTAAAGGGATTTCAGAATATGAGAGTTCTTATTAAGCATATGTACATATATTTGTTCATGATTTGCTTGTATACCGATTGATTGTAGATCCTGAGGTACAAATTTCGAGGGTAAATATTTTGGCGAGAAGCAGAAACTTTTCAGTGGTAAATTATCACACTACAGAAAGTCTATAATGGTAAGTCATAATGAAGCTTCTTAAAAAAAAGATTAAACATCCAACTTATCCTCAGATCTAATTAAGACATGACTTGAGATCTTAACGAAGAAAAATGGATCCCCTAAACTCTTATTTAAAGATTATCTAATCACTCATAGCCAAACCACCACAGTAAATACAAACATCCTCACCAAACCCAGGGTTTTTTTATTTTATTTTTACGAAATGCGTACGAAAGCAGTTAAAGAAAAGAAAAAGGGAAAACCTAAAATTCTGCAGACTGTAGAAGATACACAAACTTTGATACTTTTGCCACCCCGTATTTGCCAAGATTCGCACTAATAAAAATGGGAAAATCCTTTTTCCTTCAAGGGGAACTTTTATCATCTTCCACATGAACACCCACACAAACATAGAGCAGGATGCATGCCAATGCAACTGAAGGCAGCTCCTTTAGAATAGAATTAGAGCTCCAAAAGCATAGTAAACACGGACAGATACACATTCAGGGATACGGAAGAGAAAAAAAATCCCTTTCTGACAAGAATTTGGCATTTGAAATCTTCTTACAAATACAATAGAGGGAGAAAAGGATTCCAATGGGATTACAGGACCATGCAGCAAATTCCCGATCCTGATTCTGTGCATTTAAATCCAAGCCATACATGTGCAATTGTATATATATAAGTACGCTTCCAATTGCCATATATACGGATAAGTTCTGTACATACTCGTATGTTCCATCAGGCATGCACCACTCCAAGCAATTTGTCATACACCCATATACTCTTATCGTGTATAGTAGTACTCGTATCCGCATCTGTGCGATATGCCTAAATGATTTTGAGGGGGATTTTGTTAAGATTACTGTTTCAATTTGTTCATCCTTGAGGGAAATGTTTTCGAAGGATGATGGAATTTTCAAAAAAGAAGAAAACCGGAAATAAAAATAAATTCCGATTCCAATAAAACAATGCATGTTCGCATTTATCTCATGGATTTGTGCAGTGATTGTGGGATATTTTTTTTTCTCCTTCAATTTATTCAGAGATAAGCCTCTAAACTGCATTGAACATTGAATTGAGATCTGAGAAGCCTTTCGATTTTGGTTGTCCTTAATTCTGTGAATTGAGAAAGAATTGTTGATGTTTGAGAAAGGAAGTTGGTGATGACTTTTCTAGAGGCACTGCTTGTCAGTGCTGCACGATAAAGATTGAGTTACGAGTATGTATGTATCAAAGATAAGCATCAACGGCTATCCTTTTGTCCTTATGATAATCGAGAGTAGCAAAGTAAGTTCAGCTTACGAAGACGAAGACGAAAACGTTTTAGTATGTTCCATATATAGGGATGCGTAATGGTGTGAGCTTTAGTTAGTCCCATGTGAACCTGGGCCCCAACTAACAAGCCCTGCAGTGAACTCGATTCTTAGCTAATGCTATGCAGTTGCGCAATTAAAGTCGATCGAGGTCTTCCTCCACCTAAGGCGAGGTCTCACTCTGCTTCGTTGTGCCACCGGATTAGATTTGAAGATTCTGCGAACTGGAGCATTGGTGTCTGCATGACCCAGCCATCTTAAGTAGTCGACTGATGCATAGTTTTCTGACTAGATCGATGTCGGCGTACAGCTCGTACAGCTCGTACAAAGGCAAACCGGATCGATTATCTTACAAAGAATTTTCGAATTGACCGAACATATATTTATCCGTTTTCAATAACGCTCATGCCGCAGCGCCATAAAATAGTATCATCAAGATCTTATACAGGGCTGCCTTCGATGTTCGTGATTTACTATTCAATTGCCTTTGAAGGCCAAAGAAACAGCGATGGGCAAGAGTGATTCTTCGTTTTATTTCTGCTGGGGTGTTGTTGGCAAAATTAATAGCAGAAACAAGGTAGACTTAGTGTCTTACTATCCTAAAGTTACAGCTGTTGACTATGACCTTCTGTCCAATTCGTCGATGTTGTGTGTCCATTTTGCCCTCATTTACCGCTAAAACAATTTTAGACGCATTTCAATACTATCGAGCGTTATGCCAAACACGTCAATATTTTCGGCGTATGGAGTAGTTATACAGATTTTGCCTCTCGTCTTGGCTTGTTCCGCGTAGTTTTTTCAAATAAATCACGTGGCATCGCGACATCTCGTCTTAAACGTTTGTTGACATCAAAGGTCGTTACTGACCGTAGCGGAACAGCGAGCGTTCTCCATCGTCATTCCGCACAGACAGACAGGTTTTGCTGGGATGCCAAGACTAGACTCTATATAGCTCGTCAATATAAATTCTGTCATATTCGGCTTTAAAATCGATAAACAGGTGGTGGATATCGATTTGGACTAATTGAGCTTGTTCCATAATCTTCCGGAGAGTGAAGATATGTTCGATTGTGAATTTTCCTGGTCTGAAACCCCACTGATAGGGACCAAAGAGAATATTGACGAAGGATTTCAGACGTTCACACCATATGGCAGATAAGATATTGCAAGCGATTTTGAGGAGACTTATATCTCCATAGTTGGAGCAGTTGAGGAGATCTCCTTTTTTGTGGATTGGGCATACGATGCTGATATTCCATTCATCAGGCATATACTCTTCTGATCAGATCTGAGGAATGAGCTGGTGCATGATCTCCACAAAGTCATTTCCAGCAACTTTGAATACCTCGGTCAGTAAGCAGCTTTGTTGCTTTTCAGCTTAGATATTGCTATCCTTGCTTCATTTTTGGCAAGTGGATGGAATTTTGGCTATCATCGTCTAAGTTGGGCTTCTTCGCCATTATACAGTCTGCAGAAAAATGTTTCCATATTCTCAGCACCGACAGTGACTCTACTATGAGGTCCTGTCCATCATGTCTACAGGTTTTTGTATCCATCGCGCACTTCTCGTACTCTTCCCATGTTCCTCCTGTCTCTACTGCTTCCAATCTTCGTTGCAGCACCAGAGATTTCCTGGTGATGGCAACCATCAGCTGCGGCATCTCTTGTACGCATTAGCACTGGTCTTCGGTACTTGATGCTGGCGGAATAAAAGTTGTTGAGATTTCGGACTACGCCCTCGGCAAAGATTCCGGCAGTCTCTGTTGTGGTGCTTGGAGAATCTGCATTAGTACTTTGGCTGCAAAAAGGTGGTACCCTGGGCTAATGTTGGCCGTCCGGAATGATCAGCTGTCCACGTCGATGGTAAAATCATCAAATTGGTGTAGTGTTTCATGATATTTAGATGACAAAACCGTGCACTGGCTAGAGTGACATTTTTTTTCCGCCACAAAATCTATAAGCCTAAGACAATTGTCATGTAGGCTACCAACAAGATATTGAACTTTCGTAACTTGGCATTATATTCGCCTGGTATGATTTGAACATCATACTTAGACATTGGTATAATGACTTGTCAAGGAGCTCCTAGAAACATTCTTTGGTGGCACCGTCCTTATCTTCCGTTTGGCATGAGCGTATACTTGGCTGGTGTTAAGCGAATTTAGGCGGGTTTTCATGACACACTCATTCTGTGTGAGATTTCTTGCATATGATAAAGCCACACCCTATAAGCGCTCGTTCTGATCCCGGATGCTCCCGTGCCAGTAACCCACTTCGGGAATGGTAGATCTGCCATCTAGGGCAGTTCTGTTTTGAAGGCCCTATCTCAGTCTTCAAAGTACCTATTGACCAGAGTTCCGAATATGTCGTAGTAGCTAAAAAAAGCTTCCGTTAGTCTGGCTGTGCATTTTAGTGTTGATTCGATAGGGCATTCTTCTGCGACACGTTGTCTTGCTGAGGACCCCTTGTTGTACATCTGTGAGTAATTGTTCATCAGGTCTGGGAGATATTCCTCGTTTGGCATGTGCGTGCTGAAATTTACCCAGATGAGCTTGCGCTGTTCCGAGTGTTCAGCTGCACACCATATACATTCAGACTCAGCAAACAGTTCAGAGACAACCAACAGCACCATACTCCGATCTCTGCGTCCGCAGATATGTCGTACAGTCTTGCGTCTATAGAGAGTTGTATTGAGGAGAACACGAATGATTCGGTTTACCATCGTGCACTGGAAGTAGAGCTGTGTCTATACACTTTAGGGAAGATTAGGCAGTATTGTCTTTGTTTACAAGCTAATAAGATCCAATTCGTGCGGGAGTTGAAGCCGCTTGATCATCGCTTACGTCGTACGTTTTGCGAACGTATTGACAACGATATAACTCTTCATCCATATATTCACCACAAAATTCTACTTAACTGTGAGGCTCATTTTTTGTTGATTTGCCACCTCAGCAAGCAATATTGTCTCATATCCAATGAAGAAATCTACTAGCTATCATTGAGACGACGTTACATCACAATACCCAGGCTACATCCATCAGTGACGTAGTCTAATTATGAATCGGGGGTAGAGTAATACTGCCGGTCGTAAGGATCTGTTGAGTGGCATTGACTACCCATAGTCCAACCAGACAGGAACTGTCTTCCACAATTTAGTTAATCCGACGTGAAGTACCAAATGCAGGGTGCTTTGGCTCTCAAATCCGCAAGAGGTTTTAGATCAGTCTGGAATCATACCAAGGGTATATCTGGCGCTCTCAACACAGTTTTCAACTTTGGTATTACCGAAAGATGGTAAGCGATCGTATCCTGTCCCAATGGATGTATGAGAATCCCGTGAACTTAAGTCTCCACGGCATGTGTTCACGCAAAAACCCTGACTTAATATGTTATAGTGTACTTTATGGGCTAGTGGAGAAACTGGCCCATATTTACTGACTTTTTCACACTCCGATTAGATTGCAATAATGTGGAAACACTGTGCCTTTAACAAGACGGTATAACATCCCGCACAGCTCGCAAAATAATTGATTTGTTCAGTGAACCCATAATTTTGCGTATTTGATCTGTGGATTGGCATCCAAGATCGTGTGATTTAAAATCTGTGGGGTATGTCGTTTGTCTACGTCGATAAACCAAGAGGTTGGGCCACTATTGCCGATATATGGCTGCAGCTGCTTTAAATGAAACGCCCTTTACTTACATATGCTGATGACATTAAGATCCCTGGCGGAGCACAGCGAACTCTCATTGCAGCGATTGCAAATATCGAAGGTTTTGATTTAAATGATAACAAAACCAAGTACAAACCCAACAAGAAACCAGCTGTAAATTTGGAATAATTATGATTTTGTCTACTTTGGTTCCGTTTTTCTTCTTATGACGACTATGCATCAGAATCAAATGAAGAGATGAGCTTGTCAATATGAGCGAACTCAACGAAATGTACACCGGTATCAACCTGGTTATAGGAGTTAAAATCAATCGCTTATGAGAATTTGGATACGTATATTTATATGAAGCAAATGAATGTTAGTGCAACGACTTGATTCGTTCGATTCCTACCCGAACGTATTGTAGTACAGAACTAACTCTTTTAATTGGACGCGCACAAGAAGGATGGGTAGCAAATTATATTTCGTAAATTTGTGAGAAGCAGTTTGTAAAGCCTACGTTAGCTGGAGATCTTTATAGGTTGGGGCTCCGGTTTACCACGGCAGTAGTAAGTGAGAACAGTGTTGTAAATGGAGAATCAAGGCTTTGGACCAATTTGCTTCGAAATAAAGTGTAGAGGTGATATTTTTCTTGTTCTGCAATATAAACAAAAGCATATTAAGTGCCCCTTGAAGTTCTCATATTTAAAAAATGAGAATCATATTTCGTCTTTGACATGATAATCGGCTATAAGGAACCACAAATTCTGATAACTGAAAAGCTTTAAATTTTGTGTCCTGACCATTTCTTTGACAATACCATTAAACCACTTTTCCAGCTTGATATTCAGTATTGTCGACTTTGCCTGGACGTTGATATTCAATTCAATTTGTTGCTATATCTTAAATATAGTAACTCATCGAACGAGGATTTATTGAATTTCATTATTAAATCTCATGATCAAGAACATCGAGTTCCTTTCAAAAGTCAACTATAAGTTGAAAAAAAAAATGTTAAAAAATTCTTTCATACTGTATGGACATCTACGTACTGTTTTATACATATGCGTATATGGTACAGATAGTCTTTTGAATTCACAAGCACTGGCATCCTATCTGGTCGTATCTTCTCAACATAAGTGCATCGAAATGAAACTCTCGATGACCTTACACGTTCTCCGGTCAGATTTATTGAAATAAAAAATGCAATTTAATGCTGTACATACGATGAAGCCACGTTAAGAATGCCCTTTCGCTTTAAAATGAATCCATTGAATACTCGCAGACCATCCACCATTTTGGATGTGATGGGTTTCCGCTTCACATACGGAAGTGGGCTTACATTTGTTTCAGTCAAGGGAGTTGCCTGATTGATCACACAGATACGATATTGTTGGCCGGATGAAAGCTATCATTATGGACATCGAAAAAAAAAAAACTTATTTACATTGTGTAGATAGATACCTAAGTGATGGCTTAACATGCCAACAGATTGTAAGATTATCTTACAATACTACATACATAGATACAGACAGAAATTGAGTTCTTCAACTGACGCACTTTAAAGTAATCGCCTTATCATCGACCCTCGTCAAATTATCTAAAACACAATTTTCAATCGAAAAACAAAAGACTCCAGACTGAGGCTGTGTATTTGAGGCCCTATATGGAAATAATTTTTCTTTTCCTTTTTTTTTGAGGGAGAAAAAACCTCTTGAAACCAAAAAGCTACCGAACTAGAAGTAACCAACCGAAGGAACTCGGTCGTATACGTAACCTTTTTGCATTTCACGTCAAATCCATCACTCGAAAGTGCCTGCGATACTCAAAATTAAAGATAGGCACACCTTGGGTATAATTCAGAGCTGTTAGCGAGTGATTAATATACATCAAGTTTAATGTTGAAATATTAAGCGGCAGGCGTTTACGGATGTGAGATGGCAGGATATTATCCATTTAGCTGGGGCTCTTGCTCTGCCTATCTCATTGTTGGTGGAAAATGTCTAAATGTTTGTTTTATTAAAAATTGTTCAAATGACGACGAAAAAACGCCGAAACCCCATTTGCCGTAGAAACGTTAGATTAATTACAATTATTTTTTGTTTTTTTTTTTTTTTGAATTGAGGTGCGGCCTTGTGGAAAGAGGTCTTGCACAAGGTGGACAAAAAGACAATAGTGTGTATTACAGATATTGTCATTGATAAGGCCTTGGGTAAAACACTTGTCTTTGAGAGAAGTTGGAAATATGTATCGATTAATGGCCAAGGGTTTTATGAAAACACAATCGTCAGCACTTAAGCCACCGCCCATCAACTCCTAATCTCACCTCCAGACTATGAGACCTGAGAGCCTAGTACCTCCGACTGAAGGTAAGCTAACTTACATCATTGTTGGCTGCACACAAGTGAGAAGATGGGAAAAGCGTTTGCACTAGAACACTTATGTTCCACCAGAATGACGGCGGAGGAATCCCATAAACGGATCTACGGGGCCCAAATCAGTTTGAGTTACTTTGTACAAATCCCATTTTAGAGTTACTTCAGCCTATTCGGGGCCCTGGTCTAAAGAGAGCTCCATGGTTTTGACGGGATCTTGAAATTTAATGGCGGAACAAGAATATTCAAATAGCGGCCCTTACTTATAACCACAGTGAAAGAGGGGAATTCCTATTTACGGTCATCATAGAGGCTTGCGAGCTAACCTAATACTCAATAAAACCATCCCCCTGCCAGGTGGCTTTAATCCAGCCTGGAACCGCGTTAGAATTACATCAGGGTGGAGCCACTGTTTTGGTTCTTAAAATCTCGCGACAGTAATGAGGAAGATCGTCTCTGAGTCTAAAAGGTAATCTCCGCAAGTATCACAAAAGGAACCTTTTTTTTTCTGTGGGCTTCTACTCAGACTTTCAACAGCCAACGATCATTTTGGTGTTTCACCCTGCTTACAGTTCGGAGAAGGCAGAAAAATGCACAGCCAGCGCAGCTTGGCTCACTGAATAGTCTGGCAATTAAACATGCATTGGACATGTCCAGGAGCACATGTGGTTTCATCCCAGCCATGAGCTTCATGACTTCGCTTGGTAGCCCATTAAGCTGGGAGCCTTGCGCCCGATCAGGCGCATTGTTGCCCTCCTCATCACTTCGGGAGTTATGATGTCCCTTTTTCTCTTTTCAGGGTGATACGGAAAAAGAGTGGAGACCGCTTCCTTTTTTTTTTTTTTAACTTTTAAATTCATTTTTATTGATTCTTTCATTATTACTTACATTCTAGACAAAAATGCTTAAATCTAATTTAACAATGATAGTCACTTATTCTAGCTTACTGGCTCCTACCGAGCGCTCTAAACTTCACAATCTCATTCGAAGTTTACCTTTCGGCCTTAAAAACTATCTTACAATTAATCTTATCTATCAGTATTACAATCTATGATCTATGAAATTTCTAAGAAAAGGTTTTCGAAAAACTTAGATACCGTATCTTTTAAATTTTTTGTAAAACCTAAAACTATGGCCCTATTATACTTAACCTACCTAAGCTACTTAACCTATCTTAACTATAATCGGGGTGGTGAGCAATCGTAGCCTCTCGCATCGAGTGGTCACCATACCAATTGCGATTTCGGGCGCCTGGCATTCGTCAACATCGTGCACAAGCATCCCTGAGATCCAACCAATGCCATAAGCATCGGTTACTTCTCAGCGGCGCCGCCTTATGTTGACGAACGCGGGGAGACCACTTCCTCCAAGAAGGGAGGTTCCATTCGGCAAGAAAAACTGCGGTCCACTTTGAATCGTAGAGATAGACCTGGGTTGCCACAGAGCGTTGTCTTGTCTCCACTGCTTGGTGCATGCTGGTCAAGTCGCTGGTTCAAGCTCTCCATGCTTCTACGTTGCGGCATGTGCAGACGGCATAGCTACACTGTCTGTTGAACTTAGGATTTAGAAGTGAATCTTTACGAAAAATAGGAAGATGAGTGGCCTAACTAATCTAATGTTTAAAGGCATCAGCTTTTCCAACGATGCTAAGTACTTATTCGTCAGTTCTTATACCAAACATTTTCGGGTTTGTCACTGAGGAGAGTCCTTTGTGTCTATACAGATTTACAACTCAGCTGCAAGAAGACATACCTCCAGCATGGCTGGCCTTACTTTAGATGCTTTGACGATTCCCACTCGACTTAAAATTCATGCTTTAGTCTGGAAGCCATCTTCACCTTAATACAAATACGTGCTAACGATTTTACGTCCCAGCGTGCCAACTATCTTTTGACCCTGGTCGTATGATCAAGCTGTCCGATGCATGAACACAAAACACCTGCAAAAGTACGAAATCGACTGTTCCTGTGCTCCGAAATTGTTTAGGCCAGAATCTGATTCATGATAGTCGTGTCATGACGGATAATTCCAGAACCGATGTTTACTGCGGCAATGACCTCTTTTTGGACAAGGAGACCGTAGGATTTCATTCCGCGTTCGGAAAACTTGCGTCTGTCTTCCAAGCGGAGACGTATGCAATCTTGATGGCAATGAACTTCATTGTGAAGAATCGGTAGAGTCAGCCAAGTGTCTGCGTCTTCAGGGATTGAATTTCACTACTTCCGAGCGTACCCGGGAATGTAAAGATTCGTAAAACGCAGACGGAATGTTAAGTTGAATCAGTTTTATTTGGGTTCCAGGTCATGTCGAGAACTCAGTCAAGGAGGTGGCCGATGAATTTGTTAGGCAAATCTCAGAGAATAATTGTTTAGAACCTAAACCTTAGTTAGGGCTGCGTCCACATTAAGGGTTCGTATGATCATAACTGCAGATGGCATGACTTTTCAGGATACCGGTAGACCGAATGAATACTTCCAGAGAGAGACTTTAGACCTCTTACTGGGATCATAATGGAACATAATGGAGCAACGGCACATTGGAGTAACATCCTTATAAGTCTCCAATCTACGCCCGCATCAGATCCTTCATGTTCTTTTACTCATACATCATGAATTATATTGGAAACATTAAGTTTATTAATATTTAATATTTTATATTTTCTCTGTAATACCTTCTGTTATGTTGTAGCCAATGATTAATTTTAGTTCTAAAAATTCCTCTATATGTTGTACTTATTTGAGAGTGTCTTCCTTTTTTGTGATATACGTACCTACATTTTGTAGGAATGAGTCAAATCAACGATATACTCCTTTCAGTATCATTCTTGAAGCGTCGACCTATTGCATAGTAAGTTACTGCCTCGAATTTTTAACTTTTTTTCTAGAATTGAGAACCGCTTTACATAGAAATCATTATTAAGTTTTTATCTCCCTTCCCTGAACTCTTCGACCTGCTAGGTGTAAGCTTCTCCAAGGTTACACGTAGTATTAAAATATCTTGAAAGAACTTCCTAAATCCACGGCTATACATGAGATTGTTTACCAGGAAATTCGTTGCAGGAAAAAAAGTTTTTAAAACTAAGAAACGAAATTTTAGTTTATCATTTGATTTTGAGTAGATTGAATTTCACCATCAACACCAGTCAATCTCAAGGATAATGTATTCGTATTTACAATCGTATTCGTATTGGTATTCCTAGCATGTCATTGTGTAGCTGTCACAAGCAGAAACTTTTGGAAAATTTTGTTACCGCTCAAGCGTTACCCAAATGAACATTAATAGCTGGAATTGATTACATGCCTACTCTGTCCACCATATTCGCCATACACACGAGGATGGTGTATTCGATCAAAGGACATCATTATCCACGTCATCGTCCATCATGGGGTTTAATGATTTGCATGCAGACCAGTTTGTTACAAAATGGCTGCCGGCTGCCTATTGTTCTCAACATATCCGCATTCAACTGGAATTGCAGAAACCTCATTTTCTTCCATCCCCTAGATGGTATCATATGATATGTGAGTTTTTGTGTTTGCAGCAGCAGTAATGGGCATCTAAATCCCGTTTCGATGACTCTTAATTGGACAATGTTCCATTTAGACCCGCTGCTTTCCTTCCATGTCGATAGGAACAGAAGACGAAGGATACCTACTCACAGTCGTATCTATGCAAATGGTTCTTTGGAATTTGGTATTTGGTATATTAGCATATTTTAATTTCTACTAGGAGGCTTCTGAAATGAACCTGCGCCTTTCTTGTACACTGGAGTTTTTCATGACCTAGGGGTAAGGAGGTGAGGAGGCAGCAAGTAGGACTTTTTTATTTTGTGTTGCTGCTGGGTTGTTTGTTAAGTTAATTTTTTAACTGCTATCGTTGGCAATTTATTTCAGAGACACAACGTCTGATTATTTATTCAGTAAATAGAAGAAAATTTCAACATTATGCTAATTGTGAATTTTTAAGCAGGACTGGTAATACAAATAAGTACTGTCTATGGGAATGGCCACAGATACGAGTACGAATAGATAACTCTTGTGACCTTTAAATGGTCATAGAGTGCGTCATGGAATGAAATACACCCGAACGGATAGGTCTAATGGTATGATGGGCTTTCAAAGTTGGTTTATATAGGAGGCGAGTATTTTACGGGGTTGTGAATGTTTCGCGAAACTAATGGAGGCAATAAGGAGCCTTAAAAGTGAGCAGTTTTTGTTTATGTTGACGTTGGCCAGTTTAAGCAAGTGCCATCTGAATTTGTATGTATTTGTACTTCATTTTTGAAGATATAGACTTTAACCTCATAATATTTTCAACCAGACTATTGCTGTGGAATAGGAGCAACAAATTTAGCCAAACATTTGGTTGCCGCAGTTGTCAAACTTGACATAAATAATTAGTTTAGTTTTAAGTTTAATTGTCTGGTTCAGAAGGACGAATTGTTCTCAATCACATTCACAAAAATATCACCATTTTCGATTCTACTTCCCCCTTGGGATTTGTCGGCTTCGTGTCGATTTCGTTCACGGTAATAGCTTTACTACATTGGCGGACAACAACAGAATTTACCAACTCATGAGTCATTTCAGATTCATTCGAATCCAACATCGAAGTTGTACTGATTTTAACTGATGGAATTGTCAATCATTGAGTAGATGGCAACTATGCTCATTTCAAGAAGCTACGGCTAGAATGTTTTGTTATCAGAATAACGGAATATTCACTGTATTTTGTGCCACATTAAAGTGTTTACTCACTTAAAAGGCACCGTTACATTGGCGGACTAAAGAAATACAATGTATTAGAAAAAGAAGCGAGGAAACTTTTCAATGCAGCTAAAAGCTGCAACCTCTGCTCGAACAGGGATAAATATAAAGCCAGTCAGAGAAAATACGACTGGCCTCGAATTTATCCTCCAATTTTTAAAGGACAGTTGAATGTGCCTTACTAACGAACACTCTATCTACTGGACGTCCGGTAGCTGGAGATCTAAAATTATTCAATATTTGTTACGCGAAATCCAGCACTGAGGCTCTGGTTGTCCTGCTAGAAATCGGCTTTCCCGTATGCATTCTGACTACATTATCAGTAATACATAGTGACACACATATCCCTAGCCAATCTTACAATACTACAAGAAAACAAAATCAGGTGGACTATAGATTCATTCTCCGAATCATACCAAATCAGGCTTCAAATAACGAGGCAGACTGTGACTGTCCTTAAAAAGACTCTCCAGCTGTAGGTTTAAATATGGATATGTGCAAAAATGCTGGTGAGAAGTGAAGGTGGTCTTCATTTCCGTGGCAAATACGGCCAGCTATCGAAAATATTTCACGCCCTGAAGTCTAACATCGTTTATTTTAAAAACTTTGGAAAAACTACCTCAATGAAGGGTGATAACACCTCTTCTTTGATCGCTAGTTGTGAACCAAATATATCTGAAACTAAGAAGGGAGGGAATAAAAGCCACTGCGCACTCGGATAATGTGGATCTTATGGCAGTCGGAAAATACCTTCCCATAATCAGCGAAATTCTAAATTATGCCCTTAGAAGCCTCGGTGAATGGGCCAAGTTGTGTAGACATGAATTGATAATTCCACATCTTGACCTTCCCTTCATAGATGGGGCAATCCTTCACACTGTTAAATATTGTACATAGGTTTCGTACAACTAGACTGAGTTAGAAACTAAAAACTGGTCTCTTAACCCTAGCTCTCTTCTTGAAAGAACCGATACCGAAAAATGCTTTGAGATTGATTCATAACATTGAACGGGAAACCAAAAACGAAGGGCGATGCCTCAATCTTTTCAATTTAACTGCGTTTATTCTGCAATATCCCATCATGGCACTCGAATAGCATTTACCTGTATTTTCCAAAGCAGAGAGACATAGGACAGGAACCAAATGGTAGGAGACTGGATATCCATGATCTATTGCTGGGATCTGTAAAACTACAGCAGTGTCTTCCAGGCTAAGATATTCGCTGTAGCACAAGCGGCCAGACTTGGGACAATAAAAGCAATATCTCACGAGGATATTACTATGTTCACAGACAGCTAGGCTGCCATCCAGGCTATCGCTGAGGCCGAGATTGAATTAAAACTTGTGAAACGCTTAAAACTCTTTGCGTTCTGCATAAGGTTAAGCTCCGCTGAGTTCCTGGCCACAAAACAGTGAAATTGCAAGCGAGTTAGCTCGAAAAGGATCCTCCTTTTCTGACAAATCAAGGTGTCAAATCTTCACTATGCACTCAGAGAATGCAAGTGGAGCGAACGATACAAATCAGTGATTAGAGTGTCAAGATAATTATGGCCGGAACCCAGCCTGTCTAGAAAAAGTAATATTCCCTTGGAATGCTTAAATAGGCTATTTACGCTTGTTGGATTACTGGCGAGCTACAATTTTCTGTCCGTAATTTGAGATAAAGAACTTTAGAACTTTAGAGATTGGAAACCACAATTAGCAACCGTAATTCAATTCCCACACAGATCTAAGTGCGATGCACTCATCTTCAGATACCACATCAACCCGAAAACCTAACCTAACCACCTGAGAAAGAATTCAACCAATCAACATTTGTTTTTTTTTATAACTTGCGCGGGCGAAGGAAAATCAAGGAGGAAAGAAAGGTACCGCTGAACGATGGTGTTCGGAAATATAATATACTTTTGAATTTTTTATATTTGATCATTATCTTTAGCTTAATTAAAATTACAACTTAATTTAAAATGTTACAACTCATCTATTGTATTTAATTGTAAACAAAGAAAACGTAACGTAGTTTGTAATGCTATTGTATAACACTTATAGAAATATTGAAAGATGGAAGCAATTTCAGGAAGAATAAAGACTCTCTTTTGCTGTTACTGTTACTATTCAACAAGAAAAGACGTGTTTACCTTAAAAACCGCATTTTTCCTACCCGTTTTACCCTACACATAAAGTGCTAAAACCCTACACACCCCAACAGTTGGTTTAAAATGTTTGAAGGCTATAATGACTAGGAAATGAATTGCTAGGGGGGCATTTCATAAGCATTCATAGCGAGACGGGTCTTACGGTTAAAAGTTTAAGGGGGCGGAATGCTACTGGCGATTTCTATGGAGTACTAGTTGTGGAAATAGAGATAAAATAGAGTGAGACACGAGACATTACGTCGGTGTTCCAGGATGTCCATTGTCTGAGTGATATTATGTCTTGTAGTATCCGTTAGCGTATTCTTTGGCCAATTGCCTTCAATTACGCACTTTAAGATGTTTAAAGTTCCTTTCCACTCACGTGAACGACCTAGTCCAACCTCTTTCATCCCTTTGGATAGGAATCGAACACTCTTAGCTATCCTAGCCCTCTTAAGGGGCTGTTCCTCATTTTTCTGACTACGTCAATATAGAGCGACAGCGTGGATCAAAAAACGTGGACCAAAAATCACTTGAAGAATGTGGCGTTCTGCGGACTGCGCCGACAAGTCTTATACGAATATAAAGTTTTCCTACTATAACTTTCACGAACAAATTATTTTACTCAATTGACTTTTTAAGACACAGAAACACCGACTGCAAGTACTATTCTTGGATTGATTCCCAACGTGATGTCATTATCAGAATTAATATCGAAGCCGAGGAAGAATAAATTTCAAACTCTCTCACAGCCATGACGTCTCTTGTGGCATTCTGGGAATCTCTTCTTGTTGACAGCTCAAACTTTTCTGCCAAACCTTTTTTGCCTCTATTGTTTTAATACTTTTAAACACTTCGACTAAGTGTGACAGCTCAAATTTTTCTGCCAAACCTTTTTTGCTTCTATTGTTTTAATACTTTTAAACACTTCAACGAAGTGTGAGTGGGTGCCTACACTTTTGAAAAATGGTGCCTCTTGTAATGGTTTGCGAGCTATGCACAATGTTGAAAAAGGCATTACCTGGCCTAAAGCCTATCTTGAAGTCATAGATTCCTTTCAGATTGCTTCCGAACTTTAAGGAGCAGCAAGCATAATCCAATTGTTATTCTATCATTTATAATCTGTCGAGCTTGTTAGATATATTCAAACTAGACATGATTAAAGTTCAGGTGGTGAGCGCCGTCCTGAACATCTTGACTTTTGTTTCTTAGAGGCAGCCGTAAAACATTGCTTAGTTGTGGTCACACCTGGGGCAAGTGATTAAGACAAAAGATTTCGGATATTCTCACAATTAGGCAGATCTTGTGCATGGTGTTAAGGAAACTGATGCTTTTGTAGTTGACAGATTTTAAAGTGTTTTTTTACTTCTGAATCGGGTAAATGATACTAAGATCACATATATCTAGCATTCTTCCCTTCTACCAAATCTTGGAAGGCTTTAATGTGGGAGAATGGGCAGAAATCTTGATTTTTATCGACCAATTCGACTAGTTAGTTCTGCTTGACAGAAGAGGCTGGGCCGTCTGTGCTGTTTAATAGTCTCCAGAAGTGGCTTGTATATATAATTTTTCTTCGTTGTCCCTAGGTTCACTCTGATAAAACCTCCAAACGTTGTTCTTGCAGTAGGACTTCCCCACTTTTCATGTCCTTTCTTTTTTCTATAGAGAAGTCGACGTTATCCGTTCCGCGTCCTCTCTTACAACTTAGGAGCCGCTTTTATCATTCTATCAGATGTGCTGACCTTCACTGGAAAAGATTTAAGAGCAAAAATAAGTAGCTCTGGGGTATATCATACCCCACCACACTAACGAAGGGTTAAACTAATATCTGGAAAACATGAAAGCCCCACCGACTTTTTGCTGATTTTGTTTATTGTTTTTTTTTATAATTTGCGCGCGCTCATGAGATTTAAGCACCCTTAAAATATTTGCACACAGAGCGGGCGAAGGAAATTAGGAAGGATGGAAAGAGAGGTACTGGTGAACGTTGGTTTTAAATGTTTGAAGGCTATAATGACTAAGAAACAAAGAGTTAGGCAGAGAATTCCATAAGCGAATTGTACGACTTAGGAATGAATCACGATATTTTGGAGTATGTCCGAAAGTGGGGTTGAGGGTGTACTGATGTGCATTGATAGCGGGACGGGTGTTACAGTTAAGGGTTTGAAAGGACGGAATGCTACTGGCGATTTCTATGGAGCACTGGTGGTGGAAATGGAGATAAAACAGAGTGAGACATGAGACATTATGAGTTTTATCGAACGGTTTTGAATCCTATCTAGCAGGTGCAGAAATGCTTTGGGCACATCCAATCATATGTGTGCATTGTACTCCAATTTCGGGTGGATGAATGCCTTATATATTGAGGCCAGATCAGAGGGGGTACAATATTTCTTATATAGCTTGAGGAAACCTAAACATTTCGCAGCATTATTGACGACATCGAATATGTGGTCATTCCAACGTAAGTTGTCACTGACACACATACCGAGAATGTAAAGTTTATCGGTTTCAACGATGCAAGTTCCAGTCATGGATAATGGCTGAGGGTTCAAATTTCGCTTTAAAGACAGCTGACAGCATTGTGCTTTGGAAGCATTAAATTCTACTCTGTTAGCGGTTCCCCAATTAGTTATGTTGTTAATATCAGAATTTAATGAGTTTAATATACGCTGCCGTTCCCGTTTTACAGCCGAAGAGCAGGGACGCAAATCCGGGAACTAATATGAAAAGCAGAGAGTACTGTCGTCAGCAAAGGAATATATTGGATTAGCAGTAGCAGGCAAGAGATCGTTGATGAAAATTTAAAAGAGTATCGGAAACAGAACGGAACCCTGGGGTACACCAGCATTTATTCTGCGAATATCAGACTTGAAACCATCCAAGACAACTTGAATTGAACATTCCGAAAGGTAATTTCTAATCCATTGAAGAAGGAAATCGTCGATCCCAAAAGCACACGTTTTCGAAAAAAGAGCCTGATGCCAAACTCTATCAAATGCCTTAGAAATATCAAGTGCAACTATCTTGCTTTCGCCAGATTGATGTATGCTTTGGTTCCACTTTTCGGTGAGACATGCCATTAGATCACCAGTTGACAGATTATCAGCGTTTCCATGACCTTGGAAAAAAGGGACGTAAGTGCAATGGGTCTGTAGGAAGAGAGAGAGGAAGAATCGCCTTTCTTAGGGACCAGCTGGACAAATGCTGTTTTCCATCTGCTCGGAAAAAGTCCTAAAGAATAGGATTGATGAAAAAGCTAACGCAGTGGTTTTGCCAGTGAAGAAGAACACCTCTTCAGAAGGAGGGGAGATACACAATCTGGACCAGCGGATCTATGTATATTAAGATCTTTAAGACCTCTTGCTACTACACGAGTGCGAAAATGGATTTGTCCTATTGTAGATTCGACGCACTCAAGTGTAGGCGGAGACAAAGCACAATCTGGGAGTTTTGAGCTGGCCGCAAAGTGTGCAGAAAGCAGATTGGCCTTGTGCAAAGAGCTGACAGCTGGACTGTCATTGTAAATGAGCGTTGAGAAGGAGGATGAGGCAGAATTTTTAATATTTTTGACGAACGACTAAAAAATTTTACTACCTTTGGCACATTGCAGTATTTTTTGCGTCAGTTTTTGGTCGTATTGGACTTTTACATGTTTAAGAAAGACGTTGCAGACATTTCTGGCTCGTTTGAACTTTTTTCGGTTTTCCTCTGTTGGGCTGGTCTTGAAGGACCGAAAACACATTTCTCTAACCTTGACAGCCTCTTTACAGCTCGAGTCGTACCATGCCTTTTTTGGTGGTTTGATGCTCTTCATCCGATGAGGGATAAAGTTTCGCATTCCAAAGAAAATGGTGTCAGTGTTCATATCAACAGCAGCATCCACGTCGTTATCGAAGAAACATAACGACAGGGTAGAATTCCTAAAGAAGCTGTTAAGACCACTATACTTGGCTTTCTCGTATTACCATAACGGTTCTTTTAGGAATCTTTTCTCTAACCGTGTGGTCGGTGTACGAGAAATTAGCTGATATAACACAATGGTCCGACGAGCCTAGAGCGGAGAGCACATAAACGATGTACTTATCAGGGTGAAAAGTTAAGAACAAGCCCAGGGTGTTGGCGGTATAACTATCATCGTCTGGTATTCGCATGGGCTCATTTACAAGCTGCGTTAGGTTTTTTTCCGCAGCAAAGATCTCAAAACACCGTCCTTCGGGTGATGTCTCTCCAGAACGTCGAAGCCACCCAGAATTGTGTATATTTAAATCGACCGTAATTACGATAACGATGCATTTCGGTTTAGAAAGGTTTAGGAAGAGCCCATTCTTCTTAGACCATGTGAATATTCTCTCAAGATCAATATTAATAGATAATTCCTAGTCGGCGACTTTGATACAGTTAGACATCGTCGACAAACATGTTAATGGAAGATGTTACAATTAGCGATATCTGTTTATTGAAGAGTGAGGCGATTTTTTCCTCCAAGAAGTTCGTTTTCGCATTAATTGAAGGTGCTTGGTAGATATAATCCCAGTTAATATATACAACATCTTGGTGCTACGAAGTGTAGTTAATACTACGGGAATTTCTGTAAACAAAGACCGAATCAGTGTGATTATTTTTGATATGGTAAATTACAAGAAGTAAGTCGTATTTTGAGAGCTGGAGCTGGCTGTATAACAGAAATTTCTCCTTGTTTGATACAAGAATTGTAGTGATAAGAATCGAGGCTTTACAAATAGTGGGTTGGGTTGGTCGTATTCACAGAACTTAGAGCAAGCTAATTCATGTACACCCAAAAGCCTTTCGATGATACCTCCTAAAAGCTGATTGTATAGGCGAGAGTAGGATATTCAGGTCGATGTATGCATTGACTTGTCTTTGGAGTATTCCCTTATATACTTTAGAGAAAAAAGGTAATATTGAGATGGGCGGGAAGTCATTACTATTTTTGTGGTCAGTATAAAGTTGAAAACGTGCACTAATGAGGGAAGAATGACTGGGAGAACAATATTTGCGAATTTGGGGCGAATTCCGTCGAAATCGACGGCATTGCACTTGATGAATAAAAGAAACACGTGAACTTCTGTATTCTGTCTCAATCGATCACAATGTGTTCATGGAAAACAGATGTTGGTAAGTGAAACAAACTTAAGGTAGGCAAAGGAAGAGATATAAAACGTTTGTAAAATTCATTTATATCTACGCTTTCATCAGAACTTAGTTTGTCTCTAGTTTTGCCAATTCCAATCTCTCGGAGATTTGTTTCTCCAAAGCTGGCGTCCATTCTTCATCGGATTTATTTTGGTTCGATAAAAATTCATTTTAGCAGCCCTTATGTTACCAACAACTTGGTTTCGCAGCCCACGATAGATTTGAAAATGAGCATCTAGTTTGTAGCGCTTCCATGTTTTATATGCTCGTTTACATTGGGCGATTGGAGGCTTAATTTCACGGGTAAACCAGGCACATTGACCGTGTTGAATATACTTGACTTTAATTGGAACATACAAGGTGGCGCAAAATTAATCACCCTATCGGAAGATGGTATAATTTTTGCAAATGGCGTCGTACGTCAATCATATTTGACATTTGTGAACTAGACAGCTATAATGGAGCGCTATACTCCGCAAGAGCGTGGAATAATTATGTCGATGTTTTTGACCAATAATTTGTCTGTGGTGTTAGCGTAGCGTGAATTTCGACGTCGATTTCCTAATCGTGTCGCGCCAACTTGGCAAACATTCCGGCACTTAGCTACTCGACTCGAATAGAGTGGAACCACAGGAGACCATGCAGGGCGTTCGGCCGAGAATATCGCGGCTGTGCCTGCCGACGTTGGGCATCACCAGAAGGACCCTACAACGAATTTTAGTGAAAGACTTACACAAGTTCTCGTACTAAATGCAAATAGTTAATGCCTTCTGACCATCAATCGCGTGTGAAATACTGTAAAGCCATCCTCAATCTCAACAACGAAAAGGACGATTTTGTGTCGAAAATCATCATGAGCGACGAGGCGCATCTCCACTTAAGCGGTTACGTCAATAAGCAAAACCTTCGTTACTGGGGCACTGAAAATCAGCGTGTGATACACGAAGAGCCATTATATCCACTCAAAGCCACTGTGTGGTGCGGCGTTCACGCGGGAGTAGTGATTGGGCCGTATTTTTTTGCGGACGCCATCGGCAATACGGTCACTGTTACTGGCGAATGCTACAGGGCCAAGGGTATCGTCTATAAATAAGTTCAGATAGGGAGATCACTTGTTGAAGACGTAAAGTCTGTTAAGACACGGTCAATTTCACTCCCGTTACTCGACTATCACTTAGTGGTACTTCTTAGCCCGGTTGGTACGTAAATCGCTGCACAACCACCCACTCGTCCTATTCTATCTCCTCTAAAAGGTCTATGACCGTTTACTTCATAAATATCATCACAAATACCAATGTCTTTGTTGAACCCAGATTTACTGACGCAAATAACATCAACCTGTGAACCTACAAACAAATAGGTTAGAGCCAATGGGTGATACACTCTTAGACCAATCTTTCGGTCACTCAGCATATTAAACATGGAACTAGAGATTTCACTGCTATCTCCACTGATGGAACTCAATCGCCAGTGCTGCAAACGTAAATTAAGATGACTAAAAGAAGGGGGAATGCGATGAAAGACAACCGGCACAAAAGGCTTCAGGAAACATGTTTCGAAGTCAAAAAAATAAATTAAAAACTCTAATAGACAATATTATGAATAGAAAAAATAAAGAAAAAAGTGTAAGTTAACAAACAGAAGTAAAAAGCAAGAAAAGCTAAATTCAAATTCAGAAAAAGAAAAAGAAAAATAATAATGATGATATTTAATAATTAATATAGAATAAAATAATAGAAAGTATTTTGAGAGTACATAGTTGGTTTTAAATTATGCAGGCTATCATTCCTGGGAGTTGGCAATGTCATGCAGCGTGGTTATGTTATCAATATTAGTCTCTTCATTTAACAAAGCCATGTCCGCGCCTAGTAAACGCCGAGTGAATTTGCTGTTGCCTTTTTATCTGGAATGCAGCATGCAGCAAGTTGTTGTTGTTAATTGAGAGACACTCGCGTAAGTAGACATTTGATTGAGAGCTTAACCCAATATTGTGCAAGTTTAATTGTTTGTTGTTTACCTTACGATATTTTTCCACCGAAGTGACCACGAAGTTTCATTCGTATGCAGATTGGAATTTGGTCATAAGTGATGAAGTGATTCTATTTGGCAGGGGGCGTGTACGGAAGATGTCGATTACTTGTGCTGATAACATGGCATAAGTAATTGAGATGCGATTTAATGTTTCCACCTGAGATATGGCGAACTCCAAATTGCGTTGCGAGAAGCACTTTAATCTTTGGAGGTCGGAGCTATTTTTGATAACATCAGAAAATGATATTTTTAAATTTATTAAATCTGATTTGATTATGTTTATATCACTATTGGGCGCCACGGTAATATTCTCTAGTTGTGATACCGTGGAATTTATATCAGCAATAGCTTTTAAATTTGCAATTCAATGTTGTTTTCCTTTGTTTTTGAGGAGATTAGAGACATCATCAAATTGCTTTGACTTTTTGTCCCACAGTATGTTGTCATTCACTGGCATTTTTTTTTCAAAGTGTCAAGGGAGGTCCGAGGCGAATTTACTTTCCGCACATTTTGCTTGGAGTTTGATGTGCACCATTTGGGGTTGGACATACCAGTTACATCTAACTGTGTTGGATGTTGGCAGGAAGACAGAGAAAAAAAAGGAATAAGGCAAACAAGATTGGTGCTGGTACAACACAATTAGTTTTAAAATAATAAAAAAATAAAAACAAATTCTTATTTTGTTATCACTATCACTATCACTTGAATAAAGTTAATTAATTTTATATTAGCAGATCCATTAATTTTTTTTTTTTTTTGAAGCAGAAAAATTGCTGGCGTAGGGGAAAGCACGCCTACTCGATAGCTCAATACATGAAATACAGAGGTTACCTCCCAGAATTAAATATTTTTATTGACTTTATTAGCCAACCCCCAACTAGAAGCCCCTGCTTAGTTTGAAGGCATCAAACTACATGATCTTCGTGAAGTGAGTTGTCAGTTGGCGGGCAATTCGACTACAGCGTTGTTAATGGATCGCTCACACTCGGGGCTTGAACATGTTTCATGTTTTCGTTTCTTTCCAATAGCCAGGAAAAACTGGTGTGGGGTCAATGGCTTCTACAGATCCATTAAAATTAGCAACTGCATTAGAGGTCGTAAGTTCACGATGTTTTCATCCACCTTTATCCGACTAAAATCGAAGACTTCACTCAAATGTTTCGGCTACTGATCCAATCCCAAGAAATTTTTTCTTCTCGTCGGTTTATAAAGTTGGGGATGATTAGGATGCACGCATTTGTCGATAGGTTACGGTTTCCGGTTGAATAGCTCGGTAATCAATGCATGTAAACGCTGCCACCCACTTCTTCTCAGTTCAGAGATCGGTTGTTACTGTGAATAGCCTGAAATAATTCAAGTTGAATGGACACATCACAGGACAGCCAGCGATTTCAGTGAACTGATTATGTAGTTGATTTGAACATTCGATCAGATAACTTCATCAGCAACCTTATCCTTGGTAACTATACACTTCCAGTTGGACACTTCACTGAACGCAATAAATGGCTTTCGGTGCAAATATTGTTATCCATTCTACTTAATAGTTGCCTTTGAGTGGTTCTACAGAACACAACGGCAGACATCTCGAGTGTGCATTTACCAAGCCATTTCCAAAACCAGCCGCCTATAGCTCGAATCGTGGGATGGCCATTGGCTTCATTGGTCCGCATTTAGTTTTGACACTTACAAATCTTACATCTACCTTTCTTTTGGGGCATTTTTCTCTCCAATTCGCGACGTCTGTGAATGCTTTTTCGCTGTCATCAACCTGAATATGAAGTTGAATGTGCATCGCCAAGGCTTCGAAGAATTAGTAGTGAGATTCTAAACGCAACTTCCTGCTCCTAATTTCCACACGACTTGATCCAGCGCACATTTATGTTGTTTTTTTCGTCAATCAAGAAGTGAGTTTTATATCGAAAAGTATAACTTTTGCCAAAACAAATCAATCACCTCTTCTGTTTCCAAGTTTTCATTCAATGAAAGATTATTTGTGACTGCAATCATTATGGATTCGGCTTGCTCCTCCTAAGCACTCGTAACTTTTAGCGAGTTTAAATGAAAACCGCGCAGTTCAAATCCGCCGACTTCTACTGCCTGCAAAATACAGGGTATGCACCTTAGTGAAGTAACTTATAACGATTTCATCCTCGTCCAAAAAAAAAAACATGAAACTGAATATGTAACGAAGGACTAAATATGTAACGAAGTTCTATTTAGTTTCATGTTTTCTATTCTTGTTAGACTGGTTGCGCAGCTAAGGACTGCTTCTTTCATTTTGTTAACCTAAGGTTCTTGTTTTGGTGTAAGTGGGCTCTTAATGACGGGATGCTTGTGTTCATTTTGAAACTGGTACCCATTACCACCACAACGGTAATTACAAAGGGCATTTCTTGCTTCCTAACAAATGAAGCACAATTTGAGTCATCTTTCGTTCACGCTGTATCTCAAAAAGGTGTTTGCATTCCACCCTTTGACATAGCTGATACACTGGGCATTTGAATGCATCGTTAGGCTGACTTTCGCCTGCATGAAGAACTGATAGTCATTTTGGCTCAATTGTAGACAGGTTTCAGTATCTTTCTCCCATAAAATTACGTCTGCAATCCTACCAACTACCAGTTGTTGAAGTCGGCTATATTTAGAAATGGGTGTATTTGTGCTGCATATCTAGCCCACATAATCTTTTGACTCACCTACAGCTTAGAAACGAGTTCGATTGTGGTCCGATGGTACCGCTAAGTACTATTACACTTTATATTGTGTAAGCCCTCACCCGAAGGTTGCATACATAATATTGGATATTGATGAAAGACAAAAATACACACAAAAATACGCAGTTCTTGGTCTTCACTGCGGACCAACTTCTCCACTGAACCCTAAGAAATCAACGATATTTGTTGAGTCTCTCTGAGCTTACGATCTATCAAAAGTTCAGGACGAACAAAGCTGGAACAGAGTTTCTCCATAACAACTTTACATTATCAGCATGAATCATTTCGCGCATCAGCTGGATGTTGCTCTTTAAGTTACTGTCATCGTGGGCATCAGATGGCTCGACAAATGCCATTAAAAACATGGGTGTGTCCTCTAGATTGTTTTTCTGGCAAACCTTGCAGTTTTTTGTGTTGCGGTAGATGTCTGTTCGAATGCGCCAGAAATGTAAATCCCTGCAAAGGACGTGCCAATATGTTGTGTGCGATTATGCGGAGAGAACCAGGTAAGTACATACATATATGGTATATGTGGTATATGTATGTGGGGCAACGACATTTAACGAGCTTCAATACTCCAGACGTTCTATACTTTAAGCTTAAGTTGTTTGTTCTGTGGTTTCAAGACCAAATGTCAATTCATGTTAATAGAGCTGACATATCACAAGAAATCGCTTATGCATTGCCCGTACATCGCTGTAGATTGTTTGCTTCCAGGGTATCTATGCTACTTCTACAAAGCCATGTATCTTTGCCCAACTATTCTTCAATATTGGTTATTCAAATTCACCCACAACGGCTGACCTATATTGGGGCACAACTTTCAAAACCACTTTAAAATCCCAAATTATGACCAAATATGAGAGATATCTATCTGTGAACGCTTCTTAAAAAATAATTCAAAAACTCAGCATAGTCTCTTGAAGTCACTTCAATCTTCAATGTTTACACAAACTGCAGATAGGAAAGAAGAATTTTGTCTTTCCATAGCAAAAATTTCCAATCTAATTTGACTAAATTGAAAAATATTGATCGACAAATTGCCCCACTCATTGCATTTGGATGAAATTGTAATTTTTCACATCACTGGGTACAATTTATGGTTGATTGAGGATTTAGAAATTCATTAAATATTTTGCAATTTTCTGCATCGTGAGCAGAGCTATTTTTTCTTTCTTCACAAGATTGATGCAACTTGCCGCAGATGCATATATATGGCAATGCTAGGTGAACCACATGCATCGACATTTTAGATAAAATAATTGGTAAACGAATTCTGCTGGTCATTCTCTATTTTATGAGATATTTTGAGACTTGTTGCGTGCATACATATATGTATACATGCATATGTTCAAGGAAAATGTTTTTTAACCACAAAACACTAATATAAACCCTCGTCTGTGAGGCTACTTATTTTTAAAAAAACAACAGATTTCTTCGTTAAACATTTTTTTTTGTATTAAACAAAAGCTTAAATTCGGTCTTTATAAAACAGAGATTTAAAAAAATATAAAAATTAAAGTTGCATTCATAGTTTAAATAAAAATAATTAACTCCAAAAAGGAACATATTTTTCGACTTTTGGTTTTCAGAGATCATGTCATTGTCCAAAAGAACTACTAATATTCACGCATTGGCTTGGGCCACTCTAGGATTCTAAAAAAATCAATTTTTTTTTAGGGAATTGAATGGTCCCTTAGGACCTCAAAAATGATATCCCTAAAGATTATGGCCGGGAAATATCTCAAAGTTTTTGAAAGTATAGCACTAGGCCGCCTTAACTTAAAATTTTTAACGCGTTTATCTCAAAACTGCATTTTTCAAGTTGGCCGTACGCATAGCTTGTGCAATTTTCAACCAATTCACTTCAAATTTTAACTAGATCCTATACCTAAATAAATACGTAGGTTTTTTTTTTTTATATGGCATATTTCATTTGTTATTAACAATTTTCTTTCGATTTTTCTGCGAATTTTTCTAGTTTGACTTTGGAAGTGCGCCATTCGGCCAAAAATCAATATACGAGTATCAAATATAATAAGAAGGAAGGAGCTGCTGGTACGGCAATAGAACCTACCAGAAATGGACATCTGAGAAACGCTGCACAGCGCCGTTTTTAAATAAATTATTCCATAAAAATTATATTTTACAGTGCAACAAACTTCTACCATTGTAAACTCGATTTTTACGGCCTCTAGAGTGGCTTAACACCAATAAACTATTTCGACGTCAAAGAAAGTTTCAAAGGTCTGTAGATTATTTTAATCTATCTTCCACAGAAAAATGAAAGTAACGTTTTTAATTTCTTATTTCTTGATCTATGTTCTAAGCCATATATTTTATTTCCTTTTTTTTCAGTAGTAAATACTCATATGAATCTTTTTTGAAAGACAAAACTTACACACTGATCTTTTACCTTTTTTTATTCGTGGTTCGCCAATATTGCCCGGCTCATTTACAGATGTAGCGAGCCCGTCATTTGTTGCTCCACGAACTGTATTTCGCATTTGAGGTCTCTCTTCTCAATGGATAGAGTGCCAATCCTCACACAAAAAGTTGTTCAAGTCTTTCGTGAAGTCCTCCTAGTCATTGGAATTAGAAGCGTACAGTATCCTGCCATATTTATCATACCGTAGAATACGCAAAGTGTCCAGAGCATTGTTTTGCGACTGCAACTTGAATGACCACACATTTGATCATATGTTATGTGTTAACGGTACATGTTTCATTGCAAGACATTATTATTGCAGGATTTTTTTTCGATACCGGATCAGGTTGACAGGTTCATCGTGCATAAGGGAGAGCAAGAGGACTGGTTTCGGTTTGTAGCTGACAAAAGTGAGTCTATCAAGAAAACCAAACATGGACGTTTCAATATGTTATATTATGCTTTAACTCTGCTGTGTTAAATTCCGGTAGGTCCAATGAATGCCAAGAGGATCGCGAATAGATGTATCGCTATTGTTCCTTGTTCCTTGTTCGTCTATTGTTACACAGGAGCCAGGTTTATAAATCTGTGCGATAAAAATTTTCCAAATATTTGGGGTTAGTGCAAATTTGTCAATTCTTTTCCTGTTTTCTCGAGTGCTACTGTAATAAAAATTTAGGCATCTTATGAGAAATTCAAAGCGATTCATGCTCAATGTAGTCATGTTTCTAGATCAACAAAGTATAACATAAGATTAAAAAGTTCTTTACTCCTGAAGTGATTACTCTTCGACGCTCCGCGTAAAATTAATATTCCAAGAAGAGCGCGAAGATTGTCTTTTGCAATTGAGAGATGTTATGGAGTTTTGTATTTTATATTTCTTTGCCGTGATGTAAATATCCGCGCTAGTGAGAATAAGTACTTCGTCAATTATGCCAGTTGTTAAAAAATTTTACAAAAATTTTTTTGTCCATAATATGGACTAGGTTTATCGCAGGAATGCTGTTTGAGGTTTTTCTCGACGACGACGGTTGGGACATGAAATTATTCTTACCTCTTACAACGGATGTAGAAGGCGAGATTACAAGAGCTTCATATTCTGACGGTTCAGTATTTGCTAACATTGCTGCCATTGCAGAGTGCTAGCGAGAGCTTGATGTGCTCGAGATTGATTAGAAGTTGGCATCATCTTGCACATTTGCAAGTATATTGTCCATGTCATCATCAGATTCAACTAAATTTGTAGGATCCTTTAGACTATCATCGGAATCGAAGTCTTGAATTGAAGTTACTCCTTACTTTCCTGCTAGAGTTGATGAAGCTGAGGCTGTTGATCGTTGATATCCATATCTTTTTACGGGTCTCATCAAACGATCTTAGCAGTTCTTTGACAGTTTCGGTGTCTCCAGATACCTTGAAATTATGGTTACCTCCTATCACTATCTTTTTCGTCCCTAGAGCCCAGGAATTTGTTTCTGGAAGCCATACTATAGGGACCACTCGCGCTATTTCAATAAGGGCCATGTAGGATATCATGCGATTAGTGCCCCGATTGGTAAGCGAGCTCAATCTACACTTTTTCAAATGGCATCTGCTCAGATCTGTGCGTTCTACAGTCTGTATTAACACGAGGTGCTTCCATCTGGCCTCTTGCGGGCTTTTTATGTTTGACATTGACCGTGACAACACCATCACGACGTTGGTTGGTCGTGTCATTCAAGATTTCGTCTGTATACGAGACTGCGCTACTAACATGATGTCTAAGTGAGGTTGGTAATGTCTTCTGTAATATCAATAAATTTGATCATCCCATTACTCAAAACATTAAATCTATGTTATTAGGACAATTTTCATAACCAATTGCGTTACGTTAACAATGCCACTTTCAACGAAGATATTGTTATCATTACAGGATACCTGGATGTTCAGGTAGACAACGATGAAGTAAAGTAAACGGATTGACAACGACCAACAATTTGTCGATTCCTGCAGTACCAATTGGTTAATCATAGTGCTACCGAAAATGCGTATGAGAAAAGACCCTGGGTGTCACCTGCCAGTTATTTCGTTAGTTTGAAGTTTCCCAAGATACCCAAAAATTACATTAACCAGCTCATGAACACCTCATGCGGAAATTTGTTGCAATAAATAAAAGAAATTGGCAGCTCAGCAACTTCAAATTTCTAAAAATATTGGAATAACATGAAAAACCGTTCTAACATCGAAGCAGGAGATAATGTCAGGAGGCCGGAAATATGACTGATAACTTAGTGTTTCTGCGTATCCTGAAGACCGATCGAAGGTCGAACGACTCTAACAACTGCATTCGCAAATAGCCTGCAATAGGTTAGAATAGGCTCATGGGATCATTTCACTGTATCGAAAAATAAAGCGTACCACGTAATAGGCAATAGATTATCGCTTTACTAGGGAAAGAAGATAAGAAACAAGTTGATACAAAAAAAAATCATTTACAAATTTATTCAAAATCAGAGAATCACGTACAGTTCTAGACAACATGCTAAGAAACCTTTTGCTCATTTCGAATAAAAATTATTGACGAGGTGGAAGGAGCATTTCTCTCCAGTCCTGAACTGAATTTTTTTCTTCAGTAAAAGCAGCATGCAATATTATTAAAATGAGATGTCCTTAGAAATATAATTATGTTGCAGTCTCCACCTTTCTAATATGAAACTCTAGGCGACAATAGAAGTATCGTAACAGGAAGATGAAAATGACTATGGATCGGGCATAGGTATGCTTCCAAAAGACGATCCATTCATTGCTTGATCTCATAAATACCCGCTTTTTAAAATCCTACAAAAACTGACTTCAAACGATTTTTATTAAGCATCGAGCTCAACCAAATTCTATCTTAAATTAAGGAGTGTTCAACTATATAAAAGAAACCTCAGACAAGTCACTTTCTTTTACACCAAACAATAAATCCGACAAAAGCGTCAACTGCAAGTCAACTTCAAGGTCACTATTTTTCAGCAAAACGCACACAATTGAATTTGTATGCCATTAGGATCTTTATGGTTAACTGGACCGGGGATAATTAGGACAATTTACACGCATCCTCAAGATATTTTCTGATGGTCATTGCCAAAATATCTCCATCATCACTTAAGATGCCTTGTCATTCAATGACAATGAAAATCATGGTCATCATCATCAATTATCTTGAGAAATTCCAAGGACGAAGCGTCCATCATAAAGCTACCCCTCTGTTCATATATTTAAGGCATTTCTGTTGCTTTGTTCCTATAATACATTGAATTTTATTTGGACAAACGATAGAATGTTTTGTTGGTGATTCCGTATTTTTAAGGAGAACCGACAAGACTAAAGAAAGGAAGCAATCGTTTTCAGTTGATTGGTGTGTACTTTAATTATGTAGAGATTATTGATTCGAAAAATTTCTTGTGGTATTTTGGATTTAAAAGTGCCAATGACATCAAAGGCTGGCCTTATATCACACTTTTCTTCTTTAAACAAAACTCAATGAAATTAATCAGATTAAGATTTATTACATTTATTCCAAGCACAACTTCATGCCATTTAATATATGGAAATAGTTTTGGGCATATGTTCACCAGTGAATACTAGAGTTCCAATTTTCGACCACTTTTTCCAATAAAAAACGACATATAACATATCGCGCATTGGTCGAAAAATGTGGCGCTTCAGAGCGACAATTGCTGCTGGTTTATCGGCATAAACTAGTGACTTGACGTAGTCCCGTAGAAAACAGTCCAATGGCGTCAAATCGCATGATATTCGTGGCCAATTGATTGGTCAATTTCTTGAAGTGACTCTATTACCAAATGGTGTTTTCAATAAAGCGATGTTTTCGTTAGCATTATGGAGTATGGGCAAAAACGATCCCGTTTTGGCCACAGTTTTTCTACACTGATGTCACAAAAATTTGGGATCAATTAGTCGTTGATCATCGCCTTGTACCGGTGTCTATTGACTGTAACTTATGCCCTGGCCTCATTCTTGAAGAAGAAGGGACCGATGATAACGCTGGCGTACAATCTGCACAATACGGTACATTTTTCTAGATGCAATCGTATCCTGTAAATTTTTTGAGTATCGTCCTCGTCCCCATTGCGGAAATTCTGCTTGTTTATATAGCCGGTTAACCAGTAATGAGGCTCAACTTACTTACTTAAGTTGGCGCTACACTCCAGGGTGGACATGGGCCTCAACCAACAGGCGTCTCCAGCCAGCTCGATCTTTAGCTAGATGCCTCCAGTTTCGCACACTAAATTATCTGAGGCCCCCTACCACTTGCGTTCCCCACCTGAGTCGCTGTCTTCCTCTACTGCGCTGTTCCTTAGCGCGGATTTAAAGACTTTTCGGACTAGAGCATGATGTTTATCCGCTCTACATGACCCAGCCATATCAGTTATTGGATATTCACTCAACTCACCGTCTATGCAGACGGGACCGAAAATCATCCGAAGAATTTCCCTCTCACAGCACCCAATAGTACCCTCATCCATTTTTTATAAAGTCCATGCCTCTACGCCATAGAGTAGGACTGGGATAATTAGGGTCTTATATAGGGTCACAGGGCTGGTATTGTTGTCTGAATTTATAGCGGAGCCGAGTTCGATAAAGTCCTTAATTACCGCAAAGTTATATCTGTTGAAGTTTACGTTCTGCCGGAGACGTCGATGTTGGCATTCTTTTCTTGTTGACAGCATATACTTGATCTTACCCTCATTTACGGTTAAACCCATCTGCGCTGCTTCCTCCTAAACACTCGCGAAAGCGCCACTGACATCACGCTGCTTTCTTCCGATTATGTCAATATCATCGGCGTATGCGAGTAACTGGACGGACTTTTGAAAGATTCTGCCACTTCTGATGGCGCGTGAGTTTTGCACTATTCTTTCAAGAAATCGGTGAATTCTTTACCGATCTTGATGGAGCAGCGTGCAGTCTCCATCATAATCCTACACAAGTGGACGAGTTTGGCAGGGATACTAAAACTAGACATTGCTCTATATAGCAGTCATACGCGTCATTAAAATTCATGATTACAAGTAGGTGGTGTGTATCGTTTTGAAGCTCATGGATTTTTTTTCCAAGATCTGCCGTAGTGTGAATACTGATATGAACCAATCAGGTTGTTGACGAACAGCTTCAAACGTTCATATAATACTGCAGATAGGATCTTTTAGGGTATGTTAAGAAGACTGATGCCTCTGTAGTTGGCGCAGTTCACAGAGTCTCCTTTCTTCATACAATGCTGAGGTTCCATTCATCCGGCATAGTTTCGTTCGACCATATTTTATAGATGGGTTGGTGTATGCTTCAGCAGCTTTGTTGGACTTAAAATTAAATATGGCTATGTTCACTTCATCTAGGTTGGGTGGACAGAATTGTTTATCTATATCGTTCAGGTTGAAAGGTTCATTCTGCCTGACAAAGGTATTTGGTTCGTCCTCGACGAGAAATGCTCTTTCTAAATCCTCAGCAATGTATGCGAACCTACTACTATGTCCCCTTGTTCGTTTTTACAGGCTTTGGTTTGTGCTTTGTATTAGGGCTTGAAGATATTTATCCGAAGTACCACTCCATTTTGTTCCTTTCTAAATCAATTTGAATATAATACAAAAAAAAATGAGCGCAAAAAATTTTGCATGAGCAGGAACAAACATTTAATGATCTCTTATGATCGGAGTAAAGCCCTAAGATCAATGCTTTTTTTCATCTTTGTTAATTGATCCGATTCGGAGCAAAAATATTTTGATTTTCAAATTTTTTTTTCCGATTAAAAGAAGTCCGAGGGTACTCCTATACGTAAAGATAGCGGCACACGTCAATAATGCTAGTTGTGCATCTTTTGGCAGTTACTTACCGAAGTTTCAGTCAATTTGGACGCGCAGTTTTTAGTAGATAGTCGATTGAGTGAGTCGATGTGAGTGTTTTTTGTGAAAATGGAAAAAATTGGGTATCGAGCTGTTATTAAATTCTTGTTTTTGAAAGGCAATACGCCCACGCAAATCAAAAATGAGTTGGACTCTGTCTATGGGGAATCGGCACCATGATTTACAGTGAAATATTGGGCAGTTGAATTTAAACGTGGCCGTAAGAGCTTGGGGATGATGAACGCTCGGGACGTCCAAAACTGCAACCACTGACGATAACATTGCTAAAGTTCGCCAAATGGTGTTAGACGACCGCCGAATTAAAGTGAGAGAGATAGTAGAGGTTATCAAAATGTCCAAAGATCCTGTTTCTTACATATTAAATCAAGATTTAGGCATGAGAAAGCTATCCGCGCGTTAGTTCCCGCGTTTGCTTACGTTAGACCAAAAAGGTGTTCGAATGAACATCTCCAATGCTCTGTTGGCGCAGTTTAGGCGCAATAAATCCGAGTTTTGGCGCCGATTAATTACTCGTACTGTAGATGAAACTTGGATACACCATTATATGCCCGAAACAAAAATTCAGTCAAAACAGTGGAGTGCAAAGGGCGAGCCGGGTCCAAGAAAAGTAAAAACTGTTTTTTCGGTTGGGAAAGTGATGGCGACTGATTTTTGGGATAGTAAAGGAGTTATCTTAATCGATTATCTTCAAAAATTACTTGTCAAGGTCAAGGCAGAAATTGCGTAAAAACGGCCACATTTGCAGAAAAAGAAAATCCTGTTTCACCAAGACAACGCGCCGTCTCATGCCTCAGCGGTTGCCATGGCGAAAATCCATGAATTACGGTTTGAACTGCTTGACTATCCCCCTTGTTCCATCATCTAAAAGTTACGCTCGGAGGACAGAGATTTACGTCAAATGAGGAGGCAATCACCTTCGTGAACAACTATTTTGCAAAGAAAAACGACAAGTACTATTTGGACGGGTTAGAGAGATGGGAGCAACGCTGGGAGAAGTGTGTAGAGTTACAAGGAGACTATGTAGAAAAATAAAAAAAATTAGAGAAAAAATGTCTTGTATCATTGTCTTTTCTTTCAAGTATCTGTTCGGAAGTACAACATACTTATATAATTGCAATTTTTATCTTTAGCTTGTTAAAACCATAAATTAATTACTTTGCTTGAAATTAGAATCTTTAATTAAAATTAAGATAAACTGTGTAAATTGAACTTGATCTACATAAAATGTAAACTAGTAAACGTAACGTAAAGTTCAGATTTTGCCTTTTATGACAGTTAATGTAATAATCAAATATGGAAGTAATTTCCGGAAGAAGAATAAAGATTCTCTTTGCTGTAACCTTCAGAAGAAACGACGTGTTTTATTTTAACCGCATTTTTCCTACCCCCCTTTTTTCCCCACACTTATCTTAAAAAAAGAGAAAATAACCCTACACACCCCAACAGTATCTATAACTCTATTCGTAAATAGAAATGAAATAAAGCAAACCTCTGAACTCTTAGTATACTTGTATCGCTAATATTAAAATTTTACTATTTTATAATTTGTCCACAAAGCTTACTAGCTTATTAAAAAAAAAATTAATGACCTTAGAATGCAGATTCATTTTATTCTTATTCTGGGAATAACAAGCCTCAAAATATGTAGCACCAAAATCACCGCAATCTAAGCAAAATATTATATCGTAAGAAATACGTCTTATAATTTTTCTATTAGATATTGAGAGTACTAAGCCAGAGGTAAAAGGCGCTTGCCTTCCTTTATCTGTTAAATTTACATAATAATTTGAATAAGAAAATTAAACTATTTTAGACCAAACTTGGTGGCCTTTGTTTTCATTTGTAACTAAATTTCGTACAAAAAATTGTTAATTAAGAAAAGTAGCGCAACATTTTACAAGAAATATTTTTTTGTTCCGGGGCGGAGCAGTTTCTTACACGAAGTAAATGAATTGCTCAGTTCGGTGAAATATACACAACGATAGAAATTATTAGGAGTAAAATTATTTCCCTCTCTGTGTAATAGTTTTATTCAATAAATTAATAGTAATATCCACAAAAACCAATTCGTTCGGAACTTTTCATTTTGATTTATATCTATATGAAGCCCTGCTTTGTATGCATTTTGCTTGGCTGCATGTGTTTGCCGGCGCTCGCCGGTAAACCAATTATTTCCTTGTGGTGGCCGAGATAGGCTGCATCTCTGATGTCTTTTTGACAATATTGCCATTTGTCTTTGACGCTTAATGCTGGCTGCATCGGACGTCTTAAGGGATTAAGGGAAAATCTATCGGAAAAGGATTTGGCTACTTCTTGCGATTGTAGCCGCCTGGCGTTAAACTTCCTCACATTATTTAGCTTACTTTTGCGATGTTCGGGATATGGACAACTGTACCTCGGCGACAACAAGGTAATGGTCCGAGTTGATGTTGACTCCTCGAAACGTTCGGACATCCATAATACTGGAGGAGTTGCTTGCTTCGATCACAATGTGGTCAATCTGGTTGACTGTTGATTGATCAGGAGTTCCCCTAGTTACCTTGTGAATATCGAGATGTGGGAACAGCGTGATAGCTATGACAATGATTCGCCCCGCCACAAAGTTACTTCCGCTATCGGAGGTGGTGTCATGCAGAGTATACCTTGCAACAGTACTACCAAAGATGCCCTCTCTTCCTAGCTTTGCATTAAAGTCGCCAAAGGCAATAGCACTGTTCGTAGGTCTTCTCCAAGAGCTCGAAGAAGTCGTCTTTCTCCTCTGTGAAAGCCTACGCACATAAAAGACTATTGTTGGTAAATTTAAACTTAATATGGATTATTACGAGGTGCTCGTTCACATGCCGGAAACTCTTGACTTCTTGCTAAAGTCTGTCTCTAACAACGAATCCACATCCAAATAAACGCTGCTTTTGCCGTCGATAACAATCAACGTAGAAGATGTCGCAGTTTTTCATTTCTCTTTGTCCGTCCCATCTCATCGCATTTCTTGGAAGGCGGTAATATCTGTCTTGCAGCAGTCCGGGGCCTCCGCTAGTTGTTTGGCCGCACGTGGCTTCTTAAGAGACCTAACATTCCACGTGTAGATCCGAAGATCGTTGCCTTTGTTTCATTTTCAGGGGTTGTCAATAGATCCGTAGATCCGTTCGTAACCAAGGCTTGTTGTTTCGTAACTACATATTTTTTACTATGGACCTCAACACTGAAGAAAGTTTTACGGTAAAAAAAAACTAGCTAAATTTCCATTTGATTTAAAGCTCAATCGCAGCACAACCGACGGAATGAATGTTCATGAGGCTTGAGGCCTTGCAACAATTAGATCTTATACGCTTTGGGATCAAAATTTTTACGGAGTCCTCTCAACACAATCTGCCACAGCCGCGATATTTTCTTCCGAACGGACTCTTTTCGTTCTTGTTGGTGCATGAGTATTAGATATTTTTCAATAATCCGATAAATAGCACTTTCAGACGGCCGATGATGTCTTCCCTTCACGAAATGCTCTATAAGTTTCGCGAACAGAGCTTCGATTTTGGAAATTAATCTCAACGAATTGCAATCGTTGTTGCAGCGTCAATAATCCCATGATCAAATGGGAAATTGTAATGACAGTAAATGAATGCTAGCAGCTGTGACAGCTGCTATGCAAAACGGAAACCCATTAGCGATGATTAAACACCGGACCAGCTCATACAGTCGATATATTAGGTTGTTCAGGAAGTCATTCCATTCTTTTAATTTAATTTGCCGGTGGGTTTATTTAATACATACCATATACGTATTGAACATTAATCCTATTTTTCTCTGTAAGAAACTTGTCAAGGTGATGTTTGATGAGGTCTTCAGAACCTTCAGTGGCAACACATCCCAAAGAAGCTGCAATAATTTTTGCCAAGTGACCAAACTAGTGTGTAGTCTCGCATTGTCGTCGTGCACTACCATGCCCTTGCGATTGATCAGTTCGGGATGTTTCTGTGCAATGCCATCACTTAATTTCCAAAGCTACTCACAACAGAAATGGGAATTAATCGCTTTGTCCTTTGGATGCAACTCATAAAAGAATAGCCCTCCCAATCCTACCCTCCAGATTTGTAACATCACCTTTCCGCCTTTGCTTACCTTTCAGATGCTTCATCTCGCCTACTTCAACTGGTTTTTCAGCTGCCATTGTGGTACACAATCCAATCTGATCTCCAATCGCCCGTTATCATATGTTTTTCGCGTTTGGTGAGCAGATGTTTATGCGCTTCGTCAGATGAATTTCTTTGAACTCATGCGGTACCCAAATATCGAGCTCCTTTGCTAAGCCAAGCGATATCAAATTGACATGAAGGCTTCACATGGACACTTTTAGAGAGGTAGCAAGCTCCCGCATTATTGAATACTAATTTGCTTCCACAAAATTTTGATTTATCGTCATCAATCTCGGAAGCCTTACCGAAGTGAAGAGCATCTTCATCGAACCAGTTCTAGCACTGGCATTTTTCGGTGACATTTTTGCCTTAAATTTTACGCAACCTTTCCGTTGTCACTTCCTTCCCTTTCTTAAAGTAATAAAGCAACATTGGCGAATATGCTTTTCAAAATTTTTCATGCTCGAACCACAAATGCAAGCACAAAAGTAGGCGATGTTGAAATGAATCGCAAACATTATCTTATGATAGGCCAAGAACGCCTTCGAACTAAACTCAGTTATTATAGTCAAGTTTAAAATTTAAAAACCATAACAACATTATTATCGAGAACTCTGATTTCAAAAAAGCTTTAAGATAAGGTGATGTGACTTCTTTAATCATCCTTGAAAGTATTATGCAGAACTCACAAGTGAACACCGGTGGCAAAGTCCCTCAAAATTCTGTGCAACTATTGCTGATGATATTGAAGTATTTGACAGAACTCAGTGGGCGGTCACAGGTGCATTCGCTAATATATATAGAATAGAATAGATTAAACACAATCAATATGTTGGGTTGAAGGACTTTTGACGTTGGAACTCTAAAGAAAATGTCGCACTATTATATTATTTCATCAATAGTATAAAAAAAATACTTATATGCAGTCGACGATCAATGAAACCCTACACCAACGGTGTGGACAGTATGCCGAGACACGATGTTATAATTTATGTGACATCTTTCTGTCCTAGCACACAAGCATTGTCTTTTTCAAAAGCGAATGTAAATGCCCAGTTTCGATGCAATAGAGTCTTCGGGTGATATCTGTTCTCGATTACATTATGTAGGCTTGCGATATTTTGAGAACGAGCGAGCCAAGAAGTTTTAGATATCTTCAGGTGGAACAGCACAGTTAAAAAACAACCAACAATGACGGCTCGATTAGTTGAAAGCACCGTCAATTAATTTGATTCGCGGAACTAAAAGTGTAATTCACAAGAACGTTGTAAATGCAGAGAGCTATTGGTTGAGATCGACTTCCATCAGAGACTGTGGAACCACCCTAAGTTAAAAGAAAAACGTGATTTTCCGTGCAACCCAAATTTAGAGTAATGTAGGTTAAATGTATAGTAGTGTAGAAGCATATGTAAGTAATATCTGACCCTCGAGTCTAGTACACGAAAACTAAGAGGTAATCACTTCACCTTCTCTTCCTATCCTTTCTGTCCTGTGTGACTACTTTCATCCCATCATGCAGACCGTGCAGTGAATTAGCCTAGCAGAGCGTTTAGACTAAAAACAGCTCAACTGTTTATAGTGTTTCAGGTACATTTCTAGATATACAAGGTTTGTTTGCAGGATGCGGAGCTCAGTGTAGATCGACCAACCTCTCCCCTGCTACTCGTGGGAGAAAAATATCCAACCTAAACTTATTACCAATCCTGATCAAACAACTCCACGAGATTCCACCATTTAACCTTTTAATGTGAAGATCAAATCTCCGATTCGCTCCGCTAGTATCAGGGAGTGCAACTATCGTATGTCAGTGCCCATGGCTAGCTGCGTTCCAAAAGATACAGATCCATTGACGAGCCGTCCAACGCCTTAATAAAGGTAAATAAGGTAAAAACCTCCTCAAATACAGAGCGCTACTTTCTAAAGTGCTTCTGCGAATGCGCCATAATATGTTCCCAAACATGTCATATCGTCAAGGATACCGTCTGGCACGAAGATATCTTAAAGTTGCTTTAACAACAAAATTGGAGTTCCGATTGTGACATTATTAAGACTGCTATCGAGAGTCTTGGTGAGGTTTGGTCAGGTTCTTAGCTGCGGCCTTATGACAGGAATAACCTCACTCTTATACCTAAAGGCAAGTCAAATTTCACGAGTTTATTAAAATTTCAGGCGTTATGGGTGAGCTCTAATGTGAGAGAATCACAATATGCCAAACTTGGCCGTGGCGATAAGGGTACATAGTTCCCCCCCCCTCTCCCCGCGTGGGCTATTGCAATAAAAATAGGTAGTCAAGCAGAGGTCAGATATCTTATTTCAAACATGATAAATTAAGGAGATGGCAAGAAGCACAATGTTACACTCTGTTAGGTTCTGGAACGTCCCAGGAAACTGATGAACTAACTAGGCTCGATTCTTATAAACAAATGGTAGGCAGCTCAATGATATCAAATCAGCAATCCCTTACTGATGACACATTTTCAAGATTTCAGCTGGCCTATCTTGGCTGGCATCAGAAAAGAATCCTTTAACAGTTACCACTCCGGAGATCTGAATGAATGATCGCCGAAATTAATAGATGCATTCAGGAATATCTATGGTTCCGGAATCAGGTAATACATCGCTCTCTCATTCTCTTTCAGTATTAAAACCAAGGACAATTAACCTTGCTTAAATGTTCACTCAACGAAAACAGCTCTGACCTAACTTAATCGTGTGCAGATTGCTTGTTGACACTTTTATTTGTGATGTTAGGAGCTCTATTCACTTCAACACGTCTTAGGGCTGTGCAGACTAGGCTAATCTCGTGGTATATCCTTGCATACCATTACTGACTCTACGTTGCATTTCCACTTTGTTCGCTTTTGAGTTTTTTTTCTCCACTCGTATTGCTGCAAACACTTAAATCTGAACTTGAAATTCTCCGAAATATGACTGTTGAAAACAATTTTCTGCACCAATTCGGAATTTTGTTGTCCGTCTAGTCCAATAACCTGCCCATTCAAGAAATACTTTAAAGATACCCGAATAAAAACCTGTCGCAGACAACCTTATTCGCCTCCCCCATAGTCGTGAGTTCGTTTCCTTGGTTGGCTGTCCTTCCTCTCTGAAAAAAAGGACGTACAACTTTTCTAATTCCATTTAAATCCATTTGAAGTAAGCGAAAATGTCCGTTACAAATAAATTAACTTTGACTTTTCGGTTAGAATAACAGAAAAGTTTTCAGCGCGACCGCACACAATCACAAAAAGGTGTCTCACTTATCTTTCCGCCATTATCCTGCAATAGCTAGTGTCAATGTTGTGATGGGCAAATTGGCAGATGGCTAGATATACACAGATAGGTACTCGTAGATACTTTCACTTGACTGTGGAGATTAAATTATTTTATGTTATTTTTATTTAAAAAAGAAAAAAGTTGTGTTTTTTGAACTTCACCGTTACACGGTCACTTACTCGTAATAACGATTTTATGGAAATCTTAAAGGTAAAGTATGCTTGCCTCTAGCCAGACGCCTAGTCAGCATTTCGTGTTGCAATTCCGATACTCAGGTGTCTTCTCTGGAATTCGAAGGAATGCAATTTCCCATGGGAACCGAATCACGCTGTTGTGGATTGTGTATTGTATCCTTCGCTGTGGTATTCGTAAGAAAAAAGTTTGCTGCTACTTGAGTTTACAATATTTTACTGCTGCAAGCATAATTCCTCATTCCTTGTTCGAGGTAAATACATAATTATTGCTCTTCTGGGCATCAACCAACTGAACCACAAATAGCAGTTAACAAAGCGGTGGGACACAGCTAAAATAGCAGGATTCCCCATTCTCGAATTTCGTCCCATTAACTTTTTCATTTCCTCAATTTCTGTATTAATAATACTTTTACAAATTCGTAATGAAATTCGTGTAATAATTGTGTAGAGTATACCTACATACGAGTATGAGCCACTTATGAGTTAAGTATGAGTGAAGTGTGAGTTCACATCGTCATCCTGTAACCAGGAGTGATTGGAAAACAGATAAGAGTCTTTTTTTTTGAGAACAAACATATTCTTTAAATTGGCATATTTGTGATTTTTTTAAGATGAAATGCTGAATTGAAATATTTTCTTTTAATAAAGAAATACTCAGAGTTGCTACGGGGTGCTTAGTTCAAAGAATTGCGGATACAGAGTTGTATACTCGTACAAGTCCCGAGAATACAACATTCTTATGCAATCATTAAAATTTTAAGGATAAAATATTCATTCAAATACAATATTTATGTCTGTGGTGTAGACAATGCTATCTCTGGAACCACGTCCAGGGAGGTGTGGCAATTTAGCGTTGGGAAACCGCTTTGCATCGTTCACAATCGGCTTATATCACCATGTAGTGGATACGGCAGCCTTCTTTTTTTTTTTTTTTTTTTTTTACCTTAACCTACATAATTCAGCCACGTACGCGTATTTGTTTACTGCTACGCCGCTTGTGGGAACAGTTAGTGCAATTCTACAGGCCGTTCTATTTCAGATCAACTTGTGAATGAGCCCAAGAGGTTGCTGATATTTTAGGATTTGCGTAGTCCAATTAGTTTTAGTTTCGGAGTTTAAAACTCTTTGGGTTTTTACTAGTACTTAGATTGGATTTTCTGACGGCGCGCGCGGAGTTCACTTGATATGGCAAAAGGAAGCTGATTAAATCAACCTGACGTTTCAGTTCCAGTCTAAAGTTGGTTTCTTAATGTGGATGCTTCTGCCAATACGCGAACTTTTTATAAAATCACGTTTTTTCATGTCGCTGTCGTTTTCCTTTTATACCTTCCGTAGATAGTCCAACTGCGATAGATATGTTAAAGTCGGACGAAAACCAGTCTCTTAAGTTCAAGTCGCCTCGCTCGAATTCTATATAAGAAATTGTAACCGGAATTTTCATTGAGGTTAACGCCAGAACCTAAGAAAGACCAAGATTCCTTGTCAATAGAGTTGGGTTTTGCGGGTTAGGAAAGGCTGCATTGCAGTAACTGGCCTCATCTTCTAGTGCTTAATCCAAGTATGAAAAGTTTGTCTGAATTGCTGGTCACTTCACTTCTTATGATTGGGCTATCATTAATAAAGATAAAAGACGTTGAAACGGACGCTTCTTCAGTAGAACATTTCTCAAATATTACCATGAAACGGACTTTGAAAACTGACTTCCTGTAGTTCGACTTTAGTTTCAAATTCTTCAGTTATCTCCGATCTACGGTTAACTTTTATTTTAACGACATCGTACATATCGCATGCAATTCTTGTATACGAGCATGTCATTGGTATAATTTGAGATCCAAGCGAGGTCCGCATAAGACTCTATCTAATGCTTTGTTCGAGATCAATAAGATGATGTGCAGAACTTTGGAAGCTCTCTATCATTATCCATGGAGATAAAAAATATGTTTCTATCGACTCTCTAGAACTCGCTCATATATTTTTACTGCATGTGACACAAGCCGACTTCCTTTGCATGCACGTTGTACTTGTATAGGGAACGTTATTCTATACGAATTTTTCGTTAACATACTTACTTAGACGGCAATAAGATTTGCGTAATTTTGGTTGCCCACTACAAGGCTGAGGTCCCTTCAAAATGTATGTGCTACCTGAGATAAGGCCGTCTTCATCTACATTTACCCTCCTGGTAGCAGGAATCGATACTAACCATCTCAGATGATTGATCCCCACTTTTCTAATTGATCGATGTCGTGGAGCTTTTTGTTATATTTTCTTCTTCAATGCTTTTCAACGCAAGCGAAATCAAAAATTACTCTAAGAATTTTGTCTTCATTACAACTAGGATATCTTAATTAGCTTTGAGTAATGCCAATGCTTCTGCGATTTAAAAGAGAAGGGCGCTGCTGAGGGTCTCATTAGTATGTTATAACAAAAACTTATTGCTCAGTTTCTTTTTAAGAACAAATAAACAAGGATTGAGAAGTGTAACTCTTTGTATGATTTTTGATAAGGTGCTATTTTCAATGAAATTGTCAAACATGTTGTGAAGGCACAAGCGTCAAGACTTCAGCATCTCCTACCGTACGTCATAGGCGTGACTGAAGGAGGAGAGGGCTCATACTAGGTCGCTTCGGATGAACGCTATATACGGATCCAAGGTTGTGTCGAGACCCTGATGTAGAGATAGTGGCGCCAGAGACTTGAATAGGCCAACGGCGACTGCCGTAACCTCAGAGAGGCTACTGGAATCTGACTCTTTATCAGGACCCTTTGTCCAGGGGCTGGTTCGTGGTAGCGCGTTAAAGCCAATTTCTGTACCGTACAATTCGGAGATAGCGGAATGTTAGGAACTTTAGCAGACCACGTGATGGCGAACAATACGCGGAGGCATTAAATTGAACAAAGCAGATATTACCACAATCAAAGAAGAGCGATGGGTGCCAGGCAAAGTGCGGATGAAAAACTACGGCCATTACGGCGGCTACTATAAAGAGGGACGAGGACTCTTATTTATATATGGATTTCCTCTTCCGTGGAGACCCAAGCAAAAAGTCTTAAGCTTTCGGCATTGCATGCATGGGCCTATAGAGGATAAGGCAAACTCCATCCAAGACGAATTCTACCATCTTGATCAAAATCTATTTTGATTATTATAATTTTACCACCTTGATCCCGGAATTTATTCAGAAAATTAAAAATACAAGTATATTCATCTTAGATTTATGTAGATTGTCCTCTTCAAAGTAGTCCCCATCGACTGCAACACACTTATGCCAGCGCTTAATCCAATCCACGAAACATTTTTTATTTTCAATTTTCGGTATGTCCATCAATGCTTCCTGCGATTTTTCCATTACTTCCTCTCGGCTGCTGAAACGCGTTCCCCGTAGTGGTTTTTTAACTCGATTGTACAGAAGGAAGTCACAGGGAGCCAAATCAGGTGAATTCGCTGGCTGTTGGATGGAATTTGTTGCATTTTTCGTCAAAAAATTACGAATAATGATGGCACTGTGCAACGCGACGGTGCGTTATCATGGTGCAAAACCCACTAGCTTTCTGCCCACAATTCTGGTCTCTTTCGGCGAATTGCTTCACGCAAACGTCTCATAACGCCCAAATAATACTCTTTGTTTACTGTCTGGCCTTCTGGCAAAAATTCATGATGCACTACACCGTTGTAATCCATGAAAACCGTGAGCATTGCCTTCTTTTTTTACTGAAAACGACGTGGTTTTTTTGGTCTCAGCTCATTTGGTGAACGAGATTCACTTGCCTGATGTCTGGATTGCGTGTCGTACTCATGAACCCACGGCCACGTCTCGTCTCCAGTAATTATCCTTTTGATGAATGTGGGATCGGATTCAGCCCCGCAAATCATCTCTTTTGCGACGTCAATGCGGTCTCTTTTTTGCATGAAGTTGAGGTCTTTTGACACCAACTTTGCTGCTACACGACAGAAACCCAAATCATCAACCAAAATATCTTGGACAGATCCATAGACAATGTTCAAGTCCTCCGCTATCTCTCTGATGATTAATTTACGGTTATTGATCAACATTTCTTTTACTTCATCAATGTTTTCGTCGGTTTTCGATGTCGATTGTCTGCCACTGCATTCATCATCTTGGATTGACTCACGACCACTTTTGAACCGCTCGTGCCATTGTTAACCGACCGTTTTCTTTAGAGAATCGTTGCCGAAACACTTTTCCAGCATTTCCAACTTTCTCGCACCATTAAATCCGTTTTTTACGCAAAATCTAATACAAGTTCGTTGTAGCAAATTTAAATCCATTTCTAAAATTGTAAAAAATCGGCAACACACACAGAGATAGATGTACTCTTGGCTACGTAACTTTTGCAAATGTCAAGCTATGATGCTAAGATTTGGATTGAGTGTCAAAAACAGATTTACCAACTTAACAAAAAAACAGAACTCAAATCGGAACGAATGTAGAGCCACACGTTTTGATCAAGGTGGTATAACATTCTACGCTGAAAATTAACTCAATATCTCAGTTTTGACACCAAAATTGTGGCAGGAGGTCTTAAGGCAAGAAAGCCGTATTTGAGCAGATTATCGTACAAAACCATGTCCGACAATGTATTCAGGCTTTTAGAATATATAGACGGGAGTAACTTTATAGCAGCTAGCCCGCTGTTCCCAAATGCTAAAACCATAAAGAGACTTTATCATCCACTGATTAATATTCTCAGTCGCAACCTAATTTATTACATTGCGATGGACGGCAGATTCCTGCATTCTAGATGACCGAATATTTAGGCGAGCCAACATCGATTCTAATCATTTCCATGTTGCGATATCCGCAACCACAAGGGAGTCAAGCAACACCACCAGAGTTCAACATTGAAAAACTATGGAAATACACCGCTACAATATTTAAAAATGGTGTTTGCCTCAAGCCCTCTCAAAATTATATTCACCGTACAATATCCATAAAACACCAATGGGAATGCTATCAACGAGCCATTTAAAGTAGCTGATTTTGATGGGATTGGCTTAAAGTGCCACTACAAAGAAACTGTTTTGACTTAGGATATAGGAAGATATATGCAGCCAAACAAGAAATATTTAATTTTACGTTGCATTGAAGGACGAGAGCTGCTAGTGAGGCGTACGAGCAGAAAAGAACATAAGAGCACAAGCTTCTTGGAAATACATTGTTGTTGTGGTTGTTGTTGATGCTACTGAAGAAATGACGTTCGAAAGGTTTGTCAGAGAATAAAACTAACACACCAGGACTACAAAGCCAAACTGGAAACATGCAAAGATGAACATGGACAACTAGCACTTGAGCCGCAGTCATTATTGGAAGTAAAGAAAGACTACTTCTGCAGACTGTATTACAGCGATGATGGTCAATATACCGCTATCATGCGGAATGAACCATTCTCTTCAGACGAAAACGATAGAGAGTTCAATCCACGTGACGTAGACGAAGTTAAGGTTTAATAGAGCTTCTGACGCAGAACGACTGCCTACTGAAATATTTGAAGCAGCTGGAGCTGACCTGATTGGGAACATTCACCAGCTCATCTGGAAGATATGGTGAGAGGAAAACATGCCCGAAGCGTGGAATCTTAGCAAGGTTTGTCCGATCCACAAGAAAGAAAAGGAGTTTTAGGCCAGGAAAGTCCACAATCGATGAAGTATTCAGATCGACACTTACTATCTATCTGCCGCGGATGACAAAGAGATCGCCTAGCAGGGCGATCTTTTTTGAATCCGCACATTAACTTGCATATGCGGATGACATTAATGTGATTAGACGAAGATATGGAGTCGTCAATGAAGCCTTCGTGACCATTAAGGCGAAAGCAGCCAAAAAATGGGAAAAGGGTTGTTGGTTAAGGCCCAGGTTCATCCCGGTCTATAGCGCCACTTCAGTAAATAAGTAACATAAGTTGCTATAGCCGAATGTACGAGTATACTATAGTTATAGTTAAAGATGTGTATGGTGATACTCTTTCCGGTTCGCACTTTTCTATTGACGGCATATGCTTGATTTTTTCCTTCTGACGCATAAGTGATAGCTTACTACGCTCTACAATGATATTATTGTAATATCATCGGCATACGTAAATTGATTTGCAGGTATTTGGCAAAACGGGCCCCTGAAGATGGCATGCGGGGTCCGCAGAATTTTCTGGACTTTTTCAATAGTCCTAGTGAGATTCCCTCTGAACTTGACTGAACACCGTCCGTCATCATCATTGCGCACCATCTGATGCATTCGTCAAGGATGCCAAAACAAGAATTGTGTCTGTATATATTTTTTTGCGAGATTCTGCCATATGCGAGCTAACATATGGTCAGTCGTGAACTTGCAAATCATATCATTGAAAATAAATATATTTTCATTCGCTCACCGAATAAAGCAAAAAACATTTTGTACACGATTTTAAGGAGACTAATGCCTATATACTCGTACATAGTTGCTGAAATATAAAAAATGTCCTTTATCGATGCTGAGCTTCAAAATTTTTTTCTCTCGGACTTGGGAATGAGTTGGAGTATGATCTCCACCGAGGCGTTTCCTGTTTATTTGAAACTTAGCTCAATAGTTGCGGCATTTTCATTTCAATTCCACTGATCTTCAACTGATGCAGGTTGAAAAGGTGTTGACAAAAGGTTGGGCGAAAGCTCTCGCGGTTTATTGCATTCGCAGCCATTCTATGTACATTAAATCATCTCACAGCATTTTTTCGTTGTTGCGGCGTTTGAGATATCCATAGGCGTATCTTGGCTTCATATAGGTAGTGGAATGTTCGGGAATTTATAATACTGAAGAGATGTCTTGCGTCGATTACATGATCCACCCCATTGACGCTTTGAAGTATAAAATTAGATAACCCCTATACTCCTGTGTGAATATTGAGGTGCGGAAGGCGTACGCTAATTATGGTGATATTCTTTCCCCCGGCAAAGCCGATTGGCTTTAGCCTGTTTTGGACGTGGTGTCGTATAAGATACCCTTACCGATTGAGCTATCAAAGACGTCCACGTCCAATCATTTTAAAAGATTTAAACGCCAAGCCTAGGACAATGCTCGTAAGTTTTGTCGAGAAGAGAAAAGATTTTTGTTGTAATATGTAGTACCGCACGCACATCTCCCAACCTGAAGTGCTAGGCTCTTTCTGAGACTGCTCGGGCATAAAGATCAGATGTTTCGGAGTCAGTAACCCGTTTCGGGACCATTAAAAGTTAATCCATTTTCATGTACAAATATGTATATCGGCGCCATAAATATTCCTGAAGATCCTTATTAACTTCGGTTCCAAATATATTCGAAAAGCTCATGTAAGTAATTTGCTAGAAAGATGTTGATCTAGTCAAATTCATTCAACGACATTACTCAAGTTTTTTTGATACTTGTGTTGTCAAAGTCGAAAAGTCGAAGATATTGCTAAACATGTTGAGTGCAACTAATATGTGGATAACAGTTTACCATTTTAATTTGCAGAGCATTGTTTACAAGATAGACGAAGGGCGTTCTTTGTTTGAGAGTGGATCTATACCGCGCTGAACGACTTAATGCGCCCTGTGGGGGATTTGCTGTGTATGTGAAAAATAATTTGCAGAGTAGAGTACTGAGGCAATCCACAATTTTGGATGATAGAGAATATATTTTCATAGAAATAGTTGCAGAAAATATAGAATTTCTTACAGAACACCATTTGGCACCTAAGAAATCGTCTTGAAGACATAAGACTTCTCTACACTAAAGTCGTTGTATGCGGAGATTTTAATCTCAATATTCTAAGAGGCGTACTTTCACTGGGCTTTCACTGGGCCCACTCATTTTCAACAGAACAAAGTGTCATCACTGATAGATGTTTTCCTTTTTTTCTGAAACTGACATGGTAGCACACTATGATAAAACTTTTTCACCAAGATTCTCATACCAAGCCATTGTTATGCTTTTTTTTAAATATATCTCCAGATGATGTCTTTGTACAATTTGATTAGTTTTCATCCATTGATGTCCTTACATTGTTTAATGATGGTGACAACGTTAATAAGTCACCTATATACCGCGCATCTGACGTAAGTTACCAATTTTCTATACTTAAAACCAACATTGTCTTTCTTCTCGGCAAACATGTAGGAACTCGTACCCCTTGTAAAAAGGAAAATACAAAAACCTAGCATTACTTGGTTTACTCAACAGTCAGTAAGCTTACTAGGTGGAGTGAAAAGTAACCTCCTTGACCGCCAGAATGCGCTGCTACTGCAAAAAAGGCTATGGGACTTATGCCAAATTTCAGTGCGATACTGTCTTTAGTTTTGTTTTGACAGCTGATTGTTGTTGACGTGTTTGGCATATGTAGAGTAGTGACAAAAACGATTTTCGTTCTCTCATAAAACATTATTTTTTGAGAGGCAAAACGGAGAAGGAAACAAAACAGTTGGATAAATATTATGGGGCTAATGCTCCGTCAGATTACACCGTCAAATATTGGTTTCGAGAGTTTCGTGGTGGCCGCAACTCCACTACCGATCAAGTCCGCAGCGGCAGGCCCTCCGATGCGGTTAAAGAGGACAATGTCAACAAAATACATTAAATGGTGTTGGCTGACCGGAAAGTGAAGGTGCGCGAGCTAGCTGATACCACAAAGATTAGTACTGAGTGCACACGCCATATTTTAGGCAGTATTCTGCATATGAAAAAGTTATCCTGCCGCTGGGTGCCACAAATGACCAAAAACACGAAGGCGAGAGCCCTTCGAAAGAGTGTTTGGACTTGCTGATGCGGAATCGGGCTGACTTTTGGCGTCAATTGGTAACTGGATTTAAATCCCTCGGACTATTATCTCTTCCCAAACCTCGAAAGATGGCTCATCAATAAAAAATTCAGCTCACGCGAGGAAATCATCGACGCCACGGAGGAGTATTTTGCAGACCTTCCGGAAAATTACTTTTCGGACGGGATCAAAAAGTTGGAAAATCGCTGGAATAAGTGTATCAAACTAAAAGGGGACTATATTGAATAAAATAAAAAAAAAAACATTTAAAAAAAATTTTTTTCCTGTCTTTTGCTTGTCTTTCGAAACTCAGAGGTGTTAAGTTTTTGCCTGCTTCGGTTATTACTTTAATCAAACCAGATCTTTCCGATTTATGATGAAAGTAATTACGTAAGGATTGTATCTGGTTGTCATGCAAATTTTGTAAATCTCGTAGGCCTCTTCCGCTCTGTCTTCTCGATGTCACCATTCTCTTGATGCACGATTCGGGATGATGAAACTTACAAAATGTTAGCACATTTCTTATTTTCCGTTGCATTGCTTCAGCTCAGTGGCAGACCCGTTGATTATCCCGAAAGAGTAATTTAATATGGGTAATACAAATGTATTTAGAGCTTTTATTGCAAACATTCCGCTCAGATTTGCTTTCGCTATTCTGTGGATACGGATTTGAACTCTCTTACTAGCGTATGTTTTACGGTTTTTTTATTTATCACATTATTTCGAGCGATGCCTAAGTATTTATAAATTTCATTTTCCATTTCTTTAATATTTATTATTTCTGTATCCTGAGTCATTGTCACTTTGCCTGTGGGTTTGCATATCGTCTTACATTTTTCAAGTTCAAACTTTATTTTTATGTCTTCGGTAAACATTGCCGTGTTTATAAGTTGGTTAAGATGTGGTTTTGATGAAGCGTACATTTTAAGGTCATATAAAACATGACTTAGAAGAAGTTCTTGATTGCTATTTCCTTCAAGTTTGTGTTGGTATTTGCTATTTCTTAAAATATTACTTAATGGATTGAGTACAATGCAAAGTCATAGCGCTGACAGGCAGTCTCCTTGGAAGATTCCACATTTAATCCCTATACCTGATGTTTGGATCGGCTTTTTGTTTGTAAATATTTCAAGTTTGGTCCGTCGGTTAGCCATATTGTGTTTCAGGAAATTAACAATACTCGGGTGTATCTTGTGGTTGCATACCATATAAGGAAGTTAAGACACTTTAGTACAGGGTAAGCAAGTAATTTTTTGCAGACCTACCATCGAATCCATTGCCTTTTGCTAATAGGTATGTTATATGATCGTTTAGGAAGTTTTGGAACTTGGTTGGATCCTGTATGTATTGGTTTAGAAGTTTTATATGCGCAGCCGGGTGACTATTAAACCAAAAGATTTGGATCTTGTCTAAGGATTATCAGTTTGACTTTTTCAGATATTAAATAGTCCAATGACATTTCTTCCAAGAGGTTTTTTCTTTATATTTTATCTATGGATAAATCAAACCTATTATGGTTTGATTGAAGAGACCATATAGGTGGAGGGAAAGATCGATCATTGTTAAATGCTAAATAAGTATTATATTTATGTTAATTGCTTTTACAATATTGCTATTATAGCAGCTTGCACTTTCTGTAATCACAAACATAACTCAAACAAATGTCAAATGAAATGTGAAATGTTTAGCAACATGTAACTTAACTGGAATACATAATCATACACAATACAGTACAAAGTACAGAAAATAAAAACCGAATTTTTATAACGTTTGAAATCTCATCACGAAACGGTTGGGTTTTATTTATTATAAATATAGTTATCAGAATTCCTCAAAACTGAAAGTGGCTAAGATATTCTTATTTTCTAAGCGCAAAACAATAACACTGGCCGGTACTTCTCAGTGTCTTCTTTTCTTCTTCTACATAGTTTATCTTCATTGGGATCCATCTTCATTCTGGAAGTTCGGTAGAATGTTATCATTTTTTTTTTATTATTATAATTTTATTTCGTATAGTCAAATATGTGTGCTCATTAATATTGTACTTAACTATTTTACATTCGATCTTATATACAGAATTCAAGAAATAATATGAGTGACATTTTTTATACTTCAAGTATTCAAATAAGTAGTAGTACTATTAGTTTATTCTTTAAAATATGCAAATTATGACAATACAAGTATTTTTGAAGTTACATTATGGAATATAATATATGAATTAAAAATGAACCTGTAATCTATAGTTCAGAAGGAACTAGAGGCGAAAGCAGGAAACCATGTAAAAATTAATAACAAAAATAAATAAAAATATAGAAAGAAAGATAGTGGGGTCGCAAAATATATTGAGATATTAACTAGTAAGTTGACAACAAAAAATATAGAAAAAGATAAGTATGTGAGTAATAGCAACGAACTAATATTAATATAATATAAGGAGAGAATTATTTAGATGATACCACAAAGCAGGTTAGAAATGTCATCATAGCTTTTCTTCAAGAGCCATAGTTTTATCATCTTTAGAAATACGAATTTAATTCTAACGATTCCAATATTATGTGGTAAGTTATTATAGAGTCTGGGAGCCAAAACCGTAAAAAAGTTGAAGAAAATTTACAGACTATGATGTGGTATAGTAACTAGATTCAAATTGTTGGTTCTTGGATTATAGTAATCGCAGCTTCTATTCAGTTCATAGCCTGGTCTAGAAAAAAATATTTTTAAAACCTTAGAACAGTATAAATATTTTAAGCGAGGAATTTTAAGGCAACAGAAAAGTAACAGGCTAGTAAAACGGCTATTTTTGTTACAGATAAGATGAACAATGTGTTTTCGAAAAATTAGAAGTGGGTTCATTTTGTTGAAATAAGTTCCACCCCAGGAAACTAAACCATCTTCGAGCCCAGAATGGTCTAACCCATAATAGATGCACTTAAGAAGATCTCGGGAACAGAATGATTTTAAAAAGTATAACTGTCTTCAAGCAATTCTCAGAACATATAAGGGACTCATAATATGTTTGTGCCGTTGTTCCTGATTTACAAATACTTTTACTATGTAAAAATGTTCTGCATTTTGCACAGTGGAAATAAAACGTACCAAAGTCCAACTCCCTTCTACATAGACTAAAGAACATCATCTTCGTTTTATCACTAATCACCAGATTATGCTGTTGGAACCAATGACCCAGAACTTTTAGGTCATGATTCATGTCAGCAATTAAGTTTAAAGGAGAGTTACATTGAAAAGCGCATGCCTTGTCATCAGCAAACGCATTAATCTTACTACGAAAGTTCTGAGAAAAGAGTGAGCTAATAAAGATTAAGAAAAGTATCGGTCCTAACAGAGAGCCCTGAGGAGCTCCTATGGAGATGTTTCTAAAAGAACCCACTTCCCCATTGATTTTTACTCTCGTTTCCTGTTTGATAAATACGACCTGAACCAATTATGTATATTACCCCTGAAACCACGACTGTATAATTTTACTAAAAGAATATTATGATCGACAGTATCAAAAGCTTTCGTAATGTCAATGAAAAGAGCCGCAATCAGATTTCTGCAATTAAAACTATCATAAATATTTGTGCGGGAATTTATCAGGGCTCCTTCTGTTGAAATAAATTGGTACTTGCTAAAGAAATTATTTTTATCTAAGAATTTGATCATTCTATTCTTTATAGCTTTCTCAAAAATCTTCGTAAACACTGGAAGTAAAGAAATATGCCTATAATTATTGATAGCAGATTTTTCACCTTTCTTATATAAAGGTATAACTTCGGATTGCTTAAGACCGTCTGGAAAAAAGCCACAGGAGATACTTTTGTTAAAAATATTAGAAAGAACATCGCAAACGTTTAGAGCTATTTTTTTAACGAAATTGCTTGAAAAACAGTTTGTTGTTGAAGAGTTCGAGTTTTCTTAGTTCAAAGGACGTTATTGGTTCGGCAAAGAAACTATGAGCGAATGATTTATCAACAATTGTGCAGTTGCAGTTAGAGAATTCAGAACAACTATCCGGTACTACCTTAGTGCCAATCGAAACAAAATACTCGTTAAATTTTTCAGCCAATTCTTTGGGGTCAGTAATGGTGACATCATTGAATTTAATACTATGAACTAGTGGGCTGACCGAAGATTTATTCTGAATTTCTTTAACAAGCTGCCATTCTTTTCTAGAATCACCACTAACCTCACGAAACCTGGTAGAATAAAAATTGTTTTTATACAGAATAATATCTTTGGAAATATCTTTACATAGTTGATTATAAGCACTTAAAATATTGACAATGATCAGTTATTTATAGATCAAAATCGGAGCTTGAAGTTTGAGTTTTCCAGAGTTGGAAAAATGCACCAGAGTAGGTCTATTTATACATGAATCAGGGCCGTACGAAGCTAATAAAAATAAATTGTTAACTACCGGTACAGAATCACTTAAGATATCTATATTCATATCATCCAATAAAATTATGTCATATGATGATTCCTTCGATAACAAATTTTCTAATTCCGCAAGAAACACAATATTTGAGTCAGAAGGCTTAATAAATCTATAAACATAGAACACTGACAACATCATATCACTAATTTTCACTTTTAATACATCACAGCTCTGCAAATTTTCATAGGTAATGACAACACCCCCAGACACCCCCGGAAGCATATTCATTATTACAACAAGGAATAAATTCATACCCCTCAATACCATACAAAGATTTTTCTTCCTCATACATCCATATTTCCGTTAAGAAAATAAAATCTGGCTTATTCACAAAGGAATCAAGATGCACAATAAGATTATCAACATTACTGTGGATACTCCTTATATTTTGATGGATAACGGCAAAATTGTTTACATATTTCCCGTTTAAGGCGAGATCAAATGAGTTATATCTATGCAATTAACGGGGGGAATATTAAGAAAATTATCTCTCAGGTTTTGCATATTTATTCAAAGAAAGGAGGTCCGCCTCCGAGTGAATAATAATAAAATTATCGTTTTCCGTCTTTCGTATAAATATTTCCCCACCTCTCACCCACACGTATTTATAAGATTTTTCCTTCTTAGCTTTTTGTGCAGCATTTAGAAGTTTTCTAGTTGAAGCATTTAGTGATTCGTTTATGAAAATTTTAGTGCTTTGTTTACAGCCAAAGATTTTTGACGTTAAATTGTCTTAATACGTTTGTTACCTCTTCATAACACCTTTTTTTTTCTTAAATCGGAAACAAATTTGACGACTAGAACAAATTTGACAACAAGAGCATTGCTATTACTTACATCAGAACATCAGAACATCAGAAACACCCACTATCTCTACTGTAATGTCAAATGCCACTTCAATGAACTTGAAACTTTACTATAAATAGTTTTAATTATGGGTAGGGTGACTCTTAAAAAGCAATTTACATTATCGAAAGAATGAAGGTAATAAAAAATACATTATAAAATTCATATTCCAATGAAAATAAAGGTCAAAAAGGAAAATCCTTAGTTACACCAAAATGCCAGAAAACAATGACTCTAAACTCGCATAATTAAGATATAAAAGCCAATGCCTTACAGTTTTTTTCAAACTTTACAAAATATGTTAGTGCTCTAATTGATTGTGGGAGCTTATTAAATAAATGGACAGATGAAACCAAATAAAAGTTACGAAAAGCAGTAGGACGAGAAAAGGGTACGGATACAACATTAGAAACAAAATATTATTATTATTCAGTCCAAAGTGTGTTTAGATAAGATTTCTTAAGTGTACCAATATATTACTTCAGTTTTCTTAAATAACTTGGCCAATATTTCTGATATTTCAATGGAGTTACGAGTACTTACTAATACGAATTCAATAGATATACTAAAACAAAATTCTGGGTATAAAAAAGAAAACAAAATTAATAATAATGGACTTTGTGGTAAAATAAAACCAGTGACAAGTGTATGGCTATAATTAATATTAAAAAACGAAAAAAAATAAAGCCCAAAACAAGAAATTAGAAGAAGAAACCGCGATATATTTTGGATAGCAAATATCACTTCTAACATATTTAGTAAAGGCGAAAAAAAAAAAGAAAATAAGAATAGGTGAAACATACTCGTATGTTTAAAAAAAAGGCAAAAGTGGAAGCAATTATATGTACTTTACATAAATACAATAGTACGTTAAGATATAAGATATACATGAAGTAGAGACTCCACTTCAGATCTTGAGAGCAGCCACTCTAAGTTTTTTTAAGAATTGCTTTTCCTGTGATAGAAGACTGGATATACCAGATGCCATTCTGTTAAAAATGTAAGGTGCTATAGACGTTAGGAAGCGTATATTGTGCTCTTTATTAACGTAAAGATAGCGGCACTCATCAATAAAAGCTAGTGAATGGCAGTTGTGCATCTTTTGATAGTTACTTACCGAAGTTTTAGTCATTTTGGACTCGCAGTTTTTAGTTGACAGTCGTTTGAGTGAGTCGATGTGAGTGATGTTTGTCAAAATGGAAAAAATTGAGTATCGAGCTGTTAGTAAATTCTTGTTTTTAAAAAGGCAATACGCCTACGCAAATCAAAAATGAGTTGTACTCTGCGTATGGGGACTCTGCACCATCATTTACCACAGTGAAATTATGGGCAGCTGAATTTAAACTTGGCCGTAAGACCTTGGGAGATAATGAACGTTCAGGACGTCCAAAAACTCAACCACTGACGATAACATAGCTAAAGCTCACCAAATGGTGTTAGACGACTGCCGAATTAAAGTGAGAGAGATAGTAGAGGTTATAAAAATGTCCAAAGAACGTGTTTGTTACATATTAAATCAAGATTTAGGCATGAGAAAGCTGTCCGCGCTTTGGGTGCCGTGTTTGCTTACCTTAGACCATAAACGTGTTCGAATGAACACTTCCAACGCTCTGTTGGTGCAGTTTAGGCGCAATAAATCCGAGTTTTGGCGCCGATTAATTACTCGTACTGTAGATGAAACTTGGATACACCATTATATGCCCAAATAAAAATTCAGTCAAAGGGCGAGCCGGCTCCAAAAAAAGCAAAAACTGGGAAAGTGATGGAAATTGCGGAAAAACGGCCACATTTGCAGGAAAAGAAAATTCTGCTACATCAAGACAACGCGCCGTCTCATACCTCAGCGGTTGCCATGGCGAAAATCCATGAATTACGGTTTGAACTGCTTGACCATCCACCTTATTTACCAGATCTAGCCCCAAGCGACTTCTTTTTGTTCCTTCATCTAAAAACTGCGCTCGGAGGACAGAGATTTTCGTCAAATGAGGAGGCAATCACCGTCGTGAACAATTATTTTGCAGAGAAAAACGCCAAGTACTATTTGGACAGGTTAGAGAGATGGGAGCATCGCTGGGAGAAGTGTGTAGAGTTACAAGGGGACTATGTAAAAAAAAAAATGAGAAAAAATGTTCGGTCGGAAACTTTTCAGACAACCCTAGTATTTTTAATGATGACATTGCTTATGCCACATGAGTTCTTAGCTTCTAGACTGTTAATAATATTGAGAAATTCCTGAATTGCTAATTGGTCTGTAATAGAACGAGAGTGGGCTATATTTATCAAGTATTGTAGATATCTATTGTTACTTTAAGTTATTAGGATACATAAATCAGGTTTGTATTTATCAGATACATTCTTAAAGAAATTGTTTAGCCCCTTGTCCATATCCTTATTAATATTTCCAATTTTATTTTCTGGCTAAAGTAACTTTATATCTGACTTTTTTTTGTCCCTGCCTAAGATATTATTATACAATACACCATTGCGATTATACCGTCTTTCAGCAAATTTATTATTGTAGAATTCAATTGTTTGCTTATCTATGAGATTGGGCACATTACTTTGGAGCTCTTTGTATGTCTGTTTAACTAAAGGTTGGTGCATTTTGTACTTATTTTTGGATTACAAATTTTTTTTTCTTTTATTTTTGTGCAAATACGAGTACCATTATTTATCCAAGATTTAATCTTATTGAAACAACACTTTTTCGGTCACTAATATACCATTTGAGTTTTTCCAGAAAACCTTAAAAAAGAACTGGACGGATAATCCGTACTATAAACGGAATCCCATGGTTCTGATGATAGACACTGACACAGTTTTGAATAATTTATTTGTAATGATTTTTTGGTGTAAATACTAGAACACCAGTTTGTTTAAAGGGTTTTTTAGAACTATGACTATTGACTAGTGGTCAGCTGTACCAATTTCCAAAATGTAGGGATAAATATTAGTAGAATCTGTAGACTTGAGAAATAGGTGGTCGATGCATGATTTTGATTTATCACCTACTCTTGCTGGAGGATTGATGATAGCTAGAAAACCTAATGAAGATAACAAAGCATGTAGTCTTCACATTCTCTTGAAAAATTGAGTATATTAATATTTCTATTCGTCCCCCACCAAGCAAATATTATCACACTTAATAGAGCACAATCAACGTTCTTCAACTTTTAGAAGTCGGAAACCATTGTGTTTAGGACGCCTTTGCCTAGGGCCTCTAGGGATACCAGAAAGAATTGGCGAAAGTTCTCTATCGTCGGACAACATGCTTTTCGAAATGTAGTCAGATACCTTGGGATCTACCTAATAAGAGTGGACAATTTCGTCATTAAGTTGACTCGAAGGGATAATGCAAGAGCAATGACCTCATCGAACAACCTGTTCTCCGGGGCTTACTACCCTAATTATACATATGTATCACCAGAGAGTTCGCTTTGACGGCTTTATTCCTCCAGAAGCGTTCCTCTACCTAAATAGTAAAGGTCTGATCCAGGACAGATTTGCGGTCTGCGGACAGGCGACTCAACTACGACAGAGACGTCGCAGCGTGCCCGGTTCAGTAGAGCGGTAGGGAGCCGCGACATGAGGGACGTTGCTCAGCAGCACCAACAATTTTGGTGGCTTTTTGAAGGAGAGGATGCGTTGTCGTCGAATTCCTCCAATACTTGGTAGCTTCATGTGAAGCAAAGTGGGTCGTCTAATTTTTTTCTTAGCCATGGCCGGCTTACATTGTTTTAAGTAGGAGTAAGTTATATTTAAGGAAAGAAAAATATTATAAAAACAAAAAAAATTAATAAAAGTTAAAAATGAAAAAAAAAAATACATATATATATATATACGTACATATATCTATATATTATTTATATATATATTATGTATGCATATATAATGAATTAGATGTAAGTAGATTAAGATTTATTTCTAGGTAGTCAGTAGGCTTCTAGTTTTAAGTTTTATAATGAAATTAAAATTAAAAGAGTCCATGTACTAAGTTTTTACTTAAAAATGTTTTCTTAGTTTAGGTTGTATTGTCGTAACTATAAGAATAAGAAGAAGAACTGTCCTTAGCGTCGAAAGACATAATTTTTAAGTATTATGTTTAACATATACTGCTCGCATGGGGCCAGTATGTTAGTGTAAGATTAGTTTTCAAGTTATTTAAGCTAATTTTTAAGCATTTTTTTGTCTAGCAAGGAAGAGTAAATTAATGAGTTAAATAAAAATGCATTAAAAATGAAAACGAAAACAATAAGCGTTCTAGTTCATTAATAAAAATGCTACTATGTACAAACTGCAATCGATACACACAAATAAAACCCACAAAGAAATTCTTACCCTGATTTAGTTTAAAGACAACAAAATCTGCACTTTCAATATTTGGAGTGGAAACCTCTTCTACTCAAAGCTCATTTTTAACAAACACAACTGTGCCTGCCGATGGATGAGATTCATTGCAAGTTCGATGAGCACTATAACGGGGAATAGAGAAATTATAAACATCGTTTTCAAAAATTCAGATTTCCGTTAATACAATAATTGGAAGCAAATTAGTGAAGTAACTCACTAAGTACAGTTGTCAAAGCTCATTCGCATGCTTCATATATTTTGATGTACAATTATTAAAGCTAAATTTGAACAACATAGTCGCGTACCAATAAAAATATCGTTACGATCATGCACAGAGATTTGATCAAAGAGGTCGTTTAATTTACAATGCATATTTTCATTTTTAGTTACTCGTATATAAAATAAATAAATAGATAAATAAATAAAAGTAACAGTACTGGTAATCGTCAGGTTGACGCCGCTTAACGAAATCGAAGAACGAAATGCGACTTTTGTTTGCCCCTACCGTAATTTGCAGGTGTAATGCATATACACTTTGGCTACTCTCACAAGATGCTAGCCTTTGGCGTAATTTGTCGCATTTTGCTAGAATTTAGGCAAGGTGCTGCGCCAATATTACAGAAGTCATTGCCGTATCAATATTTTCACAATATTTCCAAATCAACACGTGGGCCAGATTGTGAATATGCACATATACACATCGATGGATTGAATGGATGGATTCTCGATGTCCCGACAACGTCTAATCATCACCACGCTTACTGAACTCAAACGGCTTACACGTATGAACGAGTACTTACTCCTACGAACTTGAGGTACGTAATTTCCATTCCAGAATAGCTTTCTTGTTTTTTTCAATTTTCCAAATAAAACGCCATATCAAAGAACACTTTGGAAAGCATTTATCATTTTTGACAGCAGATTTGTTTATTTGTAATTTTGTTCGGCATAAATTTTGTTCAATAAATACGTGTCTAGCGTTGGAGGCATGAGCATACAATTCCACACTGAAGAAGAATGGGTTTCCGGGAAATATCAGGCAATTTATCAAAAATTCCGATATGATTGTAAGCGACGTATCTATTTGTGGGGGCTTTAAAAAATTTGTAAATATGTATATTATGTTGATCATAATTAGGAAATGATTTAATAGAAATGGGTTTTCAATTTGTGTAATTAAGGGTCAAGATGGTGATAAGGGAGAGGGCTGAAAAAAGGCAAACACGGAAACTGCCAAATTAGAGAACGGATTCGGACGGATATTAAATTGTATTTAGAGTGTAGCTAAAGCTAAATGCGACCGCATCATAGAACTGGGTTTTAATAGGATGAAGTGAATAACAGAAATGAATAGCATGAAGAAAATACTGGTAAACCAAACAGGTTTCCCCTAAATCCAGAGAAGAGCACAACTGAACGTGATTTCGATAATTAAATAAATATTCACCTGACTTCTAAATATTCTAATAGAATAATTATTGTATTACAGTCTACTGTTTAAACTATTCTTGCTAATGGTGACCAGATAAGAACGATAGGAAAACGAATTTAAATAAAACAACATGTTTCCACACAGGTACCGATGTACATTGATTTTAAATGTCTGAGTGTTATAATGACTAGGAAATAAAGAGCTCGGCAGGGCATTGTTCAAGATGTTTTAGGCGCACCGGACCAGATGTGGGCATTGTACTCCCAATTTTGGGCGGATGAATGCCTTATTGAGGCCAGATCAGTGGGGAAAAATATTTCTTACATCGCTTGAGGAAACATAGACATTTCGCACCATTTTTAGCGACATCAAATATGTGGTCATTCCAACGTAGGTTGTCATTAACACATATACCGAGAATAGAAAGTTTTTTGGTTTCGACGATGTAAGTGCCATTCATGGATAACGGCTGGGTGTTTAAATTTCGCTTCAACCACAGCAGACAGCATTGTGTTTTGGAAGCATTAAATCCCACTCTTTTGATAGTTCCCCAATTGGTTATGCCGTTGATATCGGAATTTAAAGAGCTTAACATACGTACTGGCATTCCCATTCTACAGCCGAACAACCAGGGTCGTGACTCCGGAAATGAATATGAAAAGCAGAGAATACTGTCGGAGTATATTAGATTAGAAGTGGCAGACAAGAGATCATTGATAAAAATTTAAAAATTAAAAAGAGTGTCGGAGGCAGAACGGAGCCCTGGTGCACACCAACATTTATTTTGTGAATATCAGACTTGAAACCATTAAAGGCAACTTGAATTGAACGTTCAGAAAGGTAATTTCTAATCCATTGAAAAAGAGAGTCGTCGATTCCAAAAGCACACAATTTCGACAAAAGAGCCTGATGCCAAACTCTGTCAAATGCCTTAGAAATATAAAGTGCAACTATCTTGCTTTCGCCAGATTGGTGTACGCTTTGGTCCCACTTTTCGGTGAGACATGCCATCAAATCATCAGTGGGCCTGTTGCAACGAGATCGGTCAATTTTTTGATGGCTCGGCTATGTGCGGCGACATTCCAGCAATAGCGTGTCGAATGTTAGCCTCGCGCTCATCCAAACCCGTTGGCTTGTTAGCGTACACTAACGACTTGACGTAGCCCGAGAGAAAATAAACGAGTGGTGTCAGATCGCATGATCGCGGCGGCCAATTGATGAACGCTCGCTGTGAGATGACCCAGTAGCCAAATTTCTCCTTCAGAACTTCGACCGTTGCCTCACTTTTGCAGCATGCAGCGCCGTTTTATTAGAACTACAGCCCGGATATATCGATTTTGTCTGACTGTGACCACAAGAAGTCGGTTAACATCGCTCTATACCTGAGACCATTGACGGTAACGGTGAACACTTCCTCATTTCTAAAGAAAGAAGATGACAGCACTGTCTATGGTCGTCTGGCTTCAATTCTTGCGTCAGCATAATTTTATACTCAGAGTTGACCCTCTAGCAATGGCCAATTCCGCTGATCGGTGCCGAATCTGAGTCTTCTTCCATACTTCATTTCGCACCAATCTCTGTGTGGTTGGTGACTTAAGACCCAAAAGGTTGTACTCACTCTCAAACTTTTCCACGGTGCGACGAATTGCCTGCACACTGAAGCATTGATGACTACCGAGCTCACGACGAAATTCATTTTGCGTATTTATAACTGAACCGGAATTTCGAAAATATTTTACATTCGGCAAACGTAAAACGATGCGTGACGAAGTGGCAAACCTTTCTGAATATTTTGACAGCTGGATGTCATTGGTAACTTTGAAAGCTTCTGAAAAACTATCATTTCTATCTGGTCACCCGTTACTAAGTCAACTGGTTTATATTTGGTCATTTTATATACAGGGTGTCCCAAAAATCAACGTGAAGCCGGAAACAGGTGATAGGTCAAGTGGTGTTGGCTATCATGAAATTACAAAAAAAAATCTAAGTTATGTACTTTTAAAATTATTGGCACTCAAAAAAAATCGATAAATCTGACACCCTGTGACGATCTTTCAAGTACTGTGACCGCAAATCTTTACTTTTCTTCGATTTTTTTATTGTCACGTAAACCTAAGTAACCGTTCTGTAAATTACGGTCCAAAATTGAAACATAATTATATCGGCTCTAACTAAAATATTGCTTTTTTGTCCACCATGTATCTGAATATCATTAAACACCAAACTTGAACTGACTGCACTGACAATAAAATGTACTGTGCCACTTTGGCATGTAACTTTAAAAGATGGATTTAGTCTGGATTCCAAAATGGTATGACACTTGCTAAACTAACGCTTAATTGAGGACAAAAAAATTTTTTTGCTAAAGAACCCCGATTCATAGTTAATTCTTTTTAAAAAGTTAAAATGAGTACCATGAGACGGATAAACAGTCCATTTAGACTAGTGTGAGTGAAACAGATAGAGATGCCACCCTTGTCATTTGATTTCATTTTTTTCCCGTCACAAAGCACACAGAAGACTACGTTCTCTTGGTGTATACTCTCATAATCGCCATCCACCGATCTTGTATCTTACAACAAATGTTCAAACTGTTTGCCTTCAACGGCAATGCAAGCTCTGCATCTTCTTACAAATGATCTGGTGATAAGACGGGCATATCTTCTGTAGTTGATGTCTTCAATGGCTTCTGCAATTTTTTGTCGCAGCTCGTTTAAATTTTTTATCGGTTCCCCAGTAAAAAAAATCGAGTGGATTTAAATCAGGTGAACGGGCTGGCCACGGAATTGTACCAGACCACCCTATCCATCTGTTGGAGTATTCCCGATCGAGGAACTCTCGTACTGTGAGAGCATAATGCGCTAGGCAGCCATCTTGTTGATAGCACATGCATGCATAAATATTTAGTAACATGTCTTCCAATAAATTTGGTAAGTGGTTCTCCAAAAAATCTAAATAAACCTCGGCATTCAAATTCTGCGGCAGCTCGAATGGGCCAGTAATTCTACCATTCAAAATTCCCGTCGACATGTTTACTTTAAAACGGTACTGTGATCTATCTTCCCGCATCAAATGTGGATTTTCCACGTGCCACTCGTGCAAATTATGGAGGTTCATGTAACAGTCCCTTTGAAAATTTGATTCGTTCGACCATAGAATTTTTTCGAAGAATCTTGGATCTTCTCTGAACCTCTGGAATATCGTTTCACAAAATTTGATAATCTCGGGTTAGGAGACTTTGGACTCGTTGTACATGGTACGGATGGAGCAGGTTATTCCTTAGAATTCGGTGTGTACTTTTGGGCATTCAAATGCTTTCTTCGATTGCAGGTACTGAGGTACTAGGGTCTTGTGCGACTGCTAGTAAGACTTCGTCCTCGTAGGGCATGACGAGTCTTCCCTCACTAACCATTCGATTTGGAAAGCGACCCCCTGGGAATGACCGGTGCACATTTACAAACATTCGATGATCCTGATGACGCTGAGCATTTGGGTATCTCTCATGATAAATTCTGGCTGCAGCACTAGCATTACACCTGCATTCCCCATAAATGAGATGCATGTTAGCACATTCCTGAGTAGAGTATCGAGATGGCATGATGGCATTCACACTACTCAATCACGGGATCAACGATCAATAATAGCCCAGAAGAAACCCAGGTTCGACAGAAACCGTCAGATAGCCAATCAAAGTCGCAATGCAATGAAGTCCAATAAAGAAAGCCAAAGTTGTAAGCACGAAATCAACACGAATACAGAATAATGCACTGTAAGCGAAGGAGCGTAACGTACTGCAGTATTGCATGGTATGCCTATGCGTCACTGCTTGATCTTGTCATATTTCACTGTATATGTTTCACCCACACTATTTCGCTCACACTTGGTACTCATTTTAACTTATTAAAACGAATTAACTATGAATCGGGTTTCCTTAACAAAATATATTTTTTGTCCTCAATTAACTGTTAGTCTAGCAAGTGTCATACTATCTTGGAATCCAGACTAAAAACACCATCTTTTAAAGTTACATGCCAAAATGGCACAGTACATTTTTTTGTCAGTACAGTCAGTTCAAGTTAGGTGATTAATGATTTTCAGATACATGGATGGACAAAAAATCAATATTTTAGTTAAAACCGATATAATTATGTTTCAGTTTTGGACCGTAATTTAAAGAACGGTTACTTAGGGTTACGTGACAATAAAAAAATCGAAGAAAAGCGAAGATTTGCGGTCACAGTACTTGAAAGATAGTCGCAGGGTGTCAGATTTCTCGTTTTTTTTTTTGAGTGCCAATAATTTTAAAAGTACATAATTTTTTTGTAATTTTTTTTTATAATTTTGTGATAGCCGACACCACTTGATTTTTGGGACATCCTGTATACTAGGGCAAGTTATTAAGTTTAAAGAAATATAGCAATAATCTGCGTAATAATTTTGAATAAAATTCGTGGGAAAAATAATATCCTGCAACACCTACTCATCGTCCTTCCAACCCGTTGTTTTCTACATTAAAAGTCTCATTTAATCTGGAGAGGGTATTCCTTTGTATGGCAATCGAGATATTTGCAAATCGTCGATGTTTGTGACTAAGTATCGATCGTTAGCTCCTCTGACATATTTGTTATCATTACATCTTCACCCCGACTATACACTTTGGAACTCTTTTGCCGGCTATCAAAATAAATTTTTTTGCTCGCTTGGTTTCCTTCAGTATTTTCATGCGTCTCAGTCCTAATATCTTTAAGTTTGGCTCATCCTCTTCCTGCTTTAGTGTCGAGAAACACTTTCACATAGTCAGAAAACTCTCCGTTTTGATTTATCCCCTATAAAAGAATACTGGGTGTAAAACCTGTGATGTTGTTGACAGTAGTATTAAGTACAAATTCTGCTTTGACTAAATATTTATCCCAATAGCTAGTTGTGGAGCTACATCCCATACGGTTTATCCGCTCTATGTGACCATTTGTTCGGGGTGAGCGCGTAAAAATCCTAATATGTGAATTATTGTTTTCTTGCATGAAATCATGGGATTCTTTTAATGTGTAGGCAGTTCCATGTACTGACACTATGCAATCTGGTCTTAAAAAATGTTCGAGAAGGATATTAAACACTTTATCGCCCCTTGCATTGAGGTGACTTAACAGGGTAGAGTTTAATAAATTAAGTTAGGCATCCACTACTAGTAAAACATGTTTTTCTGTGAATCTGATAAAGGACCGAAATGGTCGATGTGGAGTGTGCCGAAGTCAATTTCCCCTTTCGGTATAGGGTGTAAACTCCGTTCCGATTCCTAAGAAATGCATTTAAGATACCATTTTATGTGACTATTTATCATCTCCTTCATTGGTCTTCCAAGACCAATAGCTTCTTGACAAATGGCACATTACTTCATGATGCGAACGAATGACTTCTTTTTCCATACTTGATGGAATATAGAAAAAATCTTGTCCTTAAATTTGCGGTATATGAGACCATCTATCAAAAGTTAAACTTTCTCTAATTTCTAGTTGCTAGTCAATCAATAAAGTCTTGGGATCCTGTTGTTGAGCGGCCGCTCTACGACGTAGTCGAAACTTTGCAACTCTATGCGGGGGTTAAGAGATTTATTTTGTATAGTCAAAGCCAATGCTTGGCAATCGGTAACGATTGTGGAAAGCCTCTTAGGCAGGCGTGGTATTTACTTTCTGTTTCGGTAGAATGTTTTGAGAAATAGAATACTGGATGAAATTTTTCCTCCACCTGTTTTAGCAGCGAAACCTATCGAGCTTGCTTCACAATTGAGTTCTGTGACGGTATGGGCACTATATAAAGTTAAAGCTTTACTTTTAACATTTCGAAAGTTTCCATTTCCTTAATTTCAAATACGAATGGTATATGCCTTTTTAACAAGCGATGAATTTTCAAAAATAGGAACAAAGTCATAGGAAACTATGAACACATTTTGAAGATGAAGGAGTATTTAAACTTTTAATTGCATTTAAGTTACTATTATTGGGGCTAATACCATCTTTAGTCACTTTATATCCCAGATAAATGATTTCCGAGCTCAAAAATCTACATTTATCAAATGTATCCGATGTTCTTCGATGAACTGTGTCGCGATTAAGATGTCATCTAGGTAAGTTAATATTTTTCCTCTTGAAATTAAATTAATTCAGTCTTTGATTAACCTCCGAGCTGTCAACATTGTGTTTTCCCTAGTGTTAATCTGCTCTCGTTCTCCCGTTCTCCCTTAATTTAACCCAATCGGACTATAAATCAAGATAGCTAAACGCGGCTTTAACTTATTCGAGGACTCCACGTCCTCAATGAATAAATATAGAAGAATCAATACTCCTACAATGTCGCGAAGTGAAAATTTTTTTAGCATTCTCGATTTCCACCCCGATACGGACAATGAAGACAATATGTCTTCGAGTGTTAATCAGTTGCCCCAAAAAAAAATTGCAATTCCTCCTATAAAGATATTACACAAAACAAGTGAGTTTGTTCACCAATTGCTGAATGAATTGAAAGTAAACGATTACTCCATATGGGAAATCTCACTTGGAATTAAATTATTTTGTGATTCAATCGACTCATTCCATACCGCGTGCAGCGGACTAAAATCGAAAAAGTGTCAATTCTTCTCGCATGGCCTTAAAGATGAAAAATCTTTCAAAGTGGCTCTCTTCGTTTTAGATGAGTTTCCCGTAATCTCCTTTAAAAATGAACTAATTTCCCTTGGTTTGAAATGTAGAGATGTCAAAATAAGCAAGAAAGACAGCCAACATTTTGTAGATTATTTTTATGTGGTTTTTTTGAAAATGGATCTATTCGTCTAGATCTTAAAAAAAATTTTAAAACAATTTTTCGCACACAAGTTAGATGGGACTTTCAGCGCCGCCCAAAAAATAAATTAACTCAGTGCCACAATTGCCAAATATTTGGCCACGGAGAAAAACATTGCAATGTCAAAACGTGTTCTAGCAATTGCTCGGGAAACCATAAAACCAATGCTTGCACATCCACAGAAATATACAACTGTGCAAACTGAAATTAACTGATTTAAAATCCACAGTTTCTCGTGTTTCTATTCGCACTCACTCGCAGCCAAATTCACCTGCCAAAAACTTCAACCTCATCAGCATGAATGAGTTCCCATCGCTGCCGAAGGCACGTCATTAGCAAGCACCATCACAGCATCCACAAGTTCCACAACGTGAAGTGTAATACAGCCACATGTTCATCCCACAAAACTCTTCATCTGCGGAAAACTCCCTGTTCTCTCAATGGGAAATTTCATCTCTTACAATGGAAATGATCTCTAAACTTGGAGAATGCAAATTTAAATTTGAGCAATTTAATGTAATCGCACAGCTTGCATGTAAATAATTATTCTCCAATGTCAAGTAATACACTAAATAAGATTAAGCTTTTGTGTTGGAATGCAAGAGGTATTCGTAAAAAATGCACTGAATCTTTCCACTTTGTCTCTTATCTTAATGTTGACATAAGTGTTAAGTGAAACTAGGCTCAGTAACAGAGTAAAGTTTTCTTGTCGCGAGTACAATTATGAGTGTAATAGACTTGATCGTACTAACAATACCGGTGGCGGAGTTGCCAAATTAGTAAAATTAGGTATTGATCACTCCATATTACCCAGGGTAAATACAACAGTCATTGAGAATATAGGCATTGAAATAACACTTGACAATAACTTCAAATTAAAGGTTTTCTCTGTCTGCTTTCCCGGAGGTTCATCTGATGCTTAAAAAATGACTTGAGACGTTTGATCAGTAATGATCACTTCATTATCGGCGGTGATTTTAACTGTAGACATCGCAATTGAGGCTGTCGAAGGACTAACTCGTGGGGTAACGTATTAGAAAATTTGCTGACGTCACATAACTTTGCACTTGTGTACCCACCTAGTCCTACTTATATACCCTCTGCAGAAAGATTTAATTCTTCTAATCTTGACTTCTTTCTCTCTAACATTCCTAGAATCCTAAGCCCACCTGTAGTCATTACCGCTTTAAGTTCTGACCATCTCCCAGTCATCTGTGATATTCTCTCTAGTCCCAAAACTCTTAATGTGCAATACCTAGACTTTAATAAAGCAAATTGGGATGTATTTTGATATCGCCGCTCTAATGCTCTTAACAACTGTCCTATCAACATGGAATCGTCAATCAGTCGCAGAAATATCGACGAATCAATCAATTTCTTGGAGGCCAAAATCAAAGATAGTATGTTAGTAGCAGTTCCAACGAAGTCCCTTTGTCAAAGATCTGCCATTCTTCCACGATCTATACTAAGTTTAATAAAAACTAGAAACTTTTATAGAAGAAATGGCAGAAATATCGATTGGTTAATGATTTCAGAGAAATGAAGGTCCTTACACGGTTAATTGGTTTGAAAATTACAGAGTTTAGAAACAGCAGTTGAAAAGAAAACTTAGTTCACTCGATGCCAATTGTAAAACCTTCTGGAATATCAATAAAATAATACGGAAAAAACATAACCCTATCTCCAGTTTGGTAGATAATAGTCTATTGATTACTGACGGTGTGGGAAAATCTGAGCTTCTTGCCGTCGTCTTCCTAAAAAATCACTTAGTAAATCGAAATGTTACCTCTCGAAAGCAATCTGTGGTTGATAATGAGATCTCATCATTTAACGGACAAAGTCCAACATTCTCCTCCGACGTTTCTCATTTTCAATTTGAAGCTCAAGATGGCATAAATAACTTAACCATTAAAAATCTTCCCCTTTTGTGCAATAAAATTTCTCCAATCCATTTATAGTATAATGCTTGTTTTAAATTAAACTACTTTCCCATAAACTGGAAAAAAGTCAAAGTATTTCCCTTGCTCAAGCCCGCAAAAGACCCACGCAATTCTAACAGCTATAGACCCATTAGCTTACTCAACGGATGCAGCAAAATATTAGAAAAACTTATAAAACAGTGACATTGTACCTGAAGTGCAATTTGGTTTTCGTGAACGTCATAGTAGTTCTCATCAAGTATTAAGAATTTGCAGAGAAGTAAAATAAAGTTTTGAAGAAAAAAAATCGACTGGTCTTGTATTACTAGACTTAGAAAAAGCTTTTGATTCTGTTTGGCATGACGGTCTAATCTACAAATTTATTCACTTTGGTTGTCCTGTGTACCTTAAAAAATCATACAGAATTTTTTAAGCGATCGAACTTTTTCAGTTCCATTAGCCGGTTCAGTCTCTTACCCTAAAGTTGTGCCAGCTGGTGTTCCCAAGGATCAGTTCTGGCACCAACTCTATTTAATATATTTATATCTGACTTTCCTGTCATTCCCAACTACCACGTAGCTTTGTATGCTGATGACTTAGTTTTATATGAGTCACATACAAATGCATCAGTCATTGCAAATTTAAAAATAATAGTGGCCTCAATATATTGTAATATATGAATATTTTAAACATTGGAAAGTAAAAATCAATGCGGATAAATGTCAATCAATCTTTTTTACAAGAAAAAGATCACCTTGAAATTTTCCTCATAATACCTTAAAAATTAATAACCTCGATATACCATGAGCTAGTTCTATCAGGTACCTCGGGGTTTAATTGGATCAGAAACTAACTTTTGGTATACATATCAAACATACTTTAAATAAGTTAAACATCGCCACAAAAATGCTGTATCCATTGATCAATCGGAAATCGATGCTGAATCATAAAAACAAAGTGATAATGTCTAAGGTAATCTTTCAAGCTTTGATTACTTATGGATCTCCTGTGTGGGGTAACTGTGCCAAAACACACAAAAAAAACTGCAAATAGCACAGAACAAAATTTTTAAATTGATGTTGCATTTACCCTGGGACTTTTCAACAATGATATTACACGAAAAAGTTGGCGTTATTAAAATTGCCAGAAGAATCGAAATTCTTAATGAGGAAAAATGGTCTATGCGTTAACCCACTTAAGTCCAAATGCTTGGTTATCTCAAAAAAATCCATTGATACGTCAGATTTCCCCAAAATATACTATGAAAATAATCAAATTCAATTCGTCGATTCAGCTAAAAACCTTGGTATTACCTTCACAAAAACACTGTCTTGGAATACTCATATCAGATTGACAATTGGGAGAGTTTATGGAGGGCTTCGTATGCTGTGGACCAACCATAGAATTACACCCTTAAAAACAAGAATCGTACTAGCCAAAACATTACTCATCCCTCTTTTGCTTTACGGTTGCGAACTTTTTTGCAATTGTGATTCGGAGCATAAGCGTAAACTCAATGTTGCTTACAACAGCATTGCTAGGTACATATACGGCGTAAGAAGGTGTGACCACATTTCTCAATTCTCTAAATCAATATATGGCGTTACTCTTGGAAATCTTTTTAAGTTAAGAACTTTAACATTGTTAAACAGTATATTGCAATCGCGTCAACCACCTTATCTTTTTAATAAGATTTGCCAGTCGGGTTCTCTTAGATCTCTTAACCTTTTGCCAATACGTTACACGTCTTTAATATCCGAGCGCCAATTTTTTATAAATGCGATACGTCTATGGAACTCTCTTCCTCGACATCTAAGGATGATTAGCTGTACAGCGCTTTTCGGTAGAAGGCTCAAGGAGTACTTGAAGACATTAATATGATGATGAGTTTTTATTTTTTATTTTTTTTTTCTCTATTAATCTATCCCATTTCTTTTCTTTTTAATTATCTGCTTTATCATTCTCTCACTATTCATTCTTGTTTTTTTTTTCCCTTTTTGGATTCAAATAAAATATCTACAATATTGTTAGCTTCTTTTTTCTATTGTTGTAACATTGTAACACATTATTTACATAAACATATCAATTAAGCTTATGCTGTCTAAGAAGATATTGTATCTTATTGTATACGAGTAAGTCTACTTGAATAAATAAATAAATAAAAAAAAAAAAAAATAAATAAAGAAGTTTTTTTAGGAAATGTCTACTCGTTGAAAATACACTAGTTACTGAGCTTGCACCACTCTAACTTGTTTATTTTTTAGTTATCTACTTATCTGACACATTAATTAATTTTGTTTGTCTATTTGGTAATCTACTTATTTACTCATTTTCCAAATTTGTATTCATTTATTAAATTATTATTTTGCATATATATTTGTTTATTCATCGAATTCATTATTTATATTGTCTTTACTTGTTGATTATTTTATACCTATCCGTTTATTAATTTATTGTTATTTATTTAATTGTTATTTATTATTTATTATTTATTATTTATTATTTATTATTTATTATTTATTATTTATTATTTATTATTTATTATTTATTATTTATTATTTATTATTTATTATTTATTATTTATTATTTATTATTTATTATTTATTATTTATTATTTATTATTTATTATTTATTATTTATTATTTATTATTTATTATTTATTATTTATTATTTATTATTTATTATTTATTATTTATTATTTATTATTTATTATTTATTATTTATTATTTATTATTTATTATTTATTATTTATTATTTATTATTTATTATTTATTATTTATTATTTATTATTTATTATTTATTATTTATTATTTATTATTTATTATTTATTATTTATTATTTATTATTTATTATTTATTATTTATTATTTATTATTTATTATTTATTATTTATTATTTATTATTTATTATTTATTATTTATTATTTATTATTTATTATTTATTATTTATTATTTATTATTTATTATTTATTATTTATTATTTATTATTTATTATTTATTATTTATTATTTATTATTTATTATTTAAATATTGTTTATTTTTCCTGTGATAATATGGTTTTTGAAATTTAAAAATTTCATATATTTTGGTCCATTACATGGAGGTTTTTTCCAATAGTTTTTCCTCCCAACATCTTTGTTAATAGATAAAGCATTTAAAACCCAACTGTATCAGTAGTAAGATTATAATAATCATATCTCTATGCAAGCTGTGATTAATCAATAGAAAATGAATGTAAATGTTTAACTATGAAAATATAATAAATATCTACTCGTATATATCTCTTAAATTAATATTGAGAGGTTGCACTCCAGGAATAATATACCGGAATTTTACCAACAGGTAAAAAGGACGTTTCATGGCAAGTAGACAGAAGTCTGTAGAGATGAAGAAGGGAACTTTATAGTGGATTCACAGTAGGTGGAGAGAATTTGCAAAACTTTTTCTGCAGACTGCAAATTGGTGAATAAGCCCAATATTCTGCCATCAGTGGAATAAACCATTCAACTTAGATGATAATGGTTGGAACTTCCGTCCACCTGACCAGAATGAAGTAAGGATAGCAATATATAGGCTGAAGACCAAGAAAGCAGTCGAACCTTACGGCTTACCGGTCAAGGTTTTCAAAGCTGCTGGAAATGATTTTGTGGAGGGCATGCTCCAACTCATTTCTCAGATCAGGTTAGGGGAGTATTTGCCTGATGAATGAAATCTCAGTATTGTATGCCCGATCCACAAAAAATGAGACCCACTCAACCGCGCCAACTATATGGGTATATGTCTACTCAATATCGGATGATAAAAGCTCTCATCTGCCATATTGTATGAATGTGTAAAACACTTCACCAACAACCGGATTGGTCCCTATTAGCGTAGTTTCAAACCAGGAAAGTTCATAATCGATCATTCCGGCGGATCCTAGAAAAACTCAAAAAGTCATAATCGGTACCCGTGACCTTTTCATCGATTTTAAAGCCGAATATACCATTTATAGAGATGAGCTATATAGAGCCATGTTTACTTTTGGCATCTTTGCCAAACTCGTCCGTCTATGCAAAATGACGATTGAGAACGCTCGCTGCTCCATCAATGTCGGTAACGATTTATCCGAGGCCATGGATGTCAAAAAAGGTTTTAGACAAGATGGCGCGCTGCCATATGACTGCTTTAACATCATGCTTGAAAGAATTGCACGGAACTGGCAAGCGAACACTGGAGGCTCAATCGTTCCAAAGTTTGTACTACTATTGTAGTAGCGTACGCCGATGATATCAACGTCATTAGGAGATGTTGAGATTTCGGCTGACAGGAATGCGTTCGCAAGTATTGTTACGGAAGCTACCATCACAATTGAAAATTATAATTTCGAGGTAGTAAAGCCTTTTCTACGAGTACCTTGACCCTGCTCTGAATTCAATACACCTCAGCAGAAATAAAATGAGGAATCAATCCATCGAAAGCGCATGAAGACATCCTCAGTCGTTTCGAGAGAAAAATCCTTCGAAAAATATTCGGTGCCATTTGCGTTGACGATGTTTGGAGGAAAAGATTCAACGATGAATTATATGAACTGTACAGCAATGTCAACCTCGTCAGAAAACTGCATATCAGTAACCTGTGATGGCAAGGACATGTACAGCGACTAAACATCATTATTTCTGCCCATAGAGCCTTTAAATCTAAGCCGGAGGGACAATGCGGTAGAGGAAGACCTCAACTTAGGTGGCACTCATAAGTATAAGCAGACCTCGACCGACAGGAGGCAGTTAGCTAAAGACTGGACTAACTGGAGAGGCTTTTTAGTTGAGCTCTAGGTTCACCCCGAACTTCAACGCCGCCTAAGTAAGTAATTGGTTGCAATATAGTATATGGGCATGGAAGGTCTCTGTTAATCCATTACCGAGCTTGATAGAACTATTAGATTTCTCCATTATCATCCCGAACAACCTGAAGAGTTTGGTAAGGATGTCAAAACGTCCATATGTATGCTGCCATATTCGACTTTGAAGTAGACAATTGGGTGGCGATTGGCGGTTAGAAATTCCCATGTTTTTTCCTGGACTTTCCGTAGTTCGAATATTTTATCGATGGTGGACATTCCTGACCTGTAACCTTTCGATATAGCCTAATCAAATTGTTCATGAATGGTTTCAGGCGTTCACGTAATAGCGAAGAAAGTATCTTATAAACGATGTTTAGGGGACCTATTCATCTATTGATAATTGGCGCAGTTAGAAGCAGCTTTTCTGATGGCTCCTTGACAACATTAGTGTTCTACTTTCATTCCGAAAGCTTTATACTTTTCCTCTGAGTACCAAATAAGAATTCTCTTCCTTTTTTGTAGTAACATATTTGCCTTAGTAGATGTTGTAATTATCAACTAGCTTTTTGCACGTCCAATCCCGTCGCACTTTTTAGATTGCAACAATTTCTGTTTTGTACCAGTCTACGCGAGTTGTTCGTACCACGTGGTCTGTTAAGAGTCCTAACGCCCATGTACAAAGTTAAAATTTGTTGTTCTTAAAATGTTCACTGGGTGCGTCAACATTATATCCGTTTCTGAAGTGTTTTTGTTTTTTCACGGTGCGCAACCCTTAACTTGGGAGCCTGGTCATTAATAAAATTACTAGACAACAGGTCCGGCTAAACGATCCAATGTCAGTAGCTTCTCTGAGGTTATGAGAGCCGCCATCTGCCATTTGGGGGGGTGGCCGTGGTGTAGTGGTACTAGCAATCGCTTCTCACTTGGAGGGTCAAGGTTCGAATCCTAGCCGCGACAAAGTTTTCATTTGTGTAATTGGAACTCAGTCAGAAAAATCTGCGTGTGAAGGCATAACACTGACGTGTAGATTTGGCTGTTGTACGGTTTTCAAGCACAAAACAACCGTTAAAATTCACAGCCCGAATCATTCCGAGTGAAGAAAATCTCTCCGTCCTATTCGGACTCCCACCCCTGGAGAGTCAATATCGAAACCACACACACCTGAGTTTCAAACCACTACATCACAACAATGCTTTCCTTTCTCCTCCTTCTATCTTTCCGCACGCGCCCTGGCGACAGTAAAAGGGTATCATAACCCTTTAGGCGCGCGTAAATTATAAAAAAAAAGAAAAATCTCTTCTCTATGTCCCGACTCAACTATGGAACTCCGGTTAGACCTGGCCCCCGAATACGTGGCAGTAGCTCGAAAAGGAGGTGTGCATCATTAGATCAGAGCTGTGGATATCGCCAGTGAGCCGTATCGGGAGGGAATGCCCACCCCTCCACCCCTCTCGCTATTTGCAGTCATGAATAATACCCCGTATGGGCTGTGTACTCTACCCCCAGTCAGAAGTACGAAGCTCCCAGGCTCCACCACTTGGAAGTGAAAATAGAAGTTGATGGGCAGACACTTAATTATTGACTCTCGTGTCTTCATGAAACACTTGGCCACCAACGGAAGAAAATAATACTTTTATTTTTTGCAATTCCCCGTTTGGTTAAGAAAAGGCATGCAGCATAGCTTAACATTATGTTTAGTGCAAAGAAATTTGAGAGAACTTTCCAAATTTTGATTTTTAATTTCGATGTCTTAAGCCGCAAGCTATACTTTTCCCTTGGTCTGACTGCCTTTTAATTATGTTTTCTGGGAAAGTATTCAATTTTACGTCCGACCCCAGGACTACCAGAGTCGACATGTCCATTTAAACAACGACATTATTGGCTTCCCAGGTGACTAATCCCACATTGATTTCACATTGTTACCGCCACTTACCAAGATTAAACTGTTTTCAAGAAAAGATTTTCGAAACTCGGTCCCGAAGGACGATGGCACTTAATCACACACCATTATATCACATCACACTGATGTCTGACATTTGTATTACACTCAATCAGGGAGCTCAAATTCAAGCGTTTCTCCAATGACATTTCTCTAACCGTTAGATGGGGTGGGCGTGAAGGATTGTTGTTGTTGAATTTCCAAATTGAATTTGAAATTTGAATAATATTTCCATTAATAATCAAAACGTTGAAATTGATTTGAGGTAAACAAAACATCTCGCAGAAGAATCTGCTTCTCTTACAGCATCTCAATCTGAATTCGAATGGGAATCAAACAGATATCCGTACCTTCAAAGTGGAATTCTTCTCGTTCATCGTCTTGTTGATGGTTCTGGTGTTGTTGCCCCTATTTCTTGGAAAGGAATTCCTGTCAGCTGGGTTTCATTTCATTTTATCAATTTTGTTTTTCTTTCAAATCCGCGCGTATTTCCTTTGTATCTATGGGTAGGTTTACTATTTGCAGAAGAATGGAAAAGAAAAATTGGAACGATACTCGTACTCGTACATACACTTCGATTCTGGTTATCTATGCAGTGATTTATACAATTTGCCGTAGAATCCTCGAATCCTTGGGAAAAATGAAGGGGGAACACGAGGTATGGGATGCGTCCTCGCTCTCGGATACAATTGTAAAATCGCACTGTGAAATTTGCTATTGCCTGCGATCACATCTCTCTATGACCATAAATTGGAGAGCGGTTTGTGCTTTATGTTTTGATAAATGGTATTCGTGGCTGCTGTTAAATGGGAATACAATATTTTCAGTGCTTATCGGTAGTTGGAGCTCCACAATGCTGTGGTTGTGGTTGTATCTTTAATGTCAGAATCGCACGTATTCAAGCATAAATTAGGGATGTACGTTTAAGTGGAAGCACTGGGGTATATTTTGATAATTTTTACTCGGATTTCCTCGAGTTTAGGACACCAGTTCTGATAAATTAACATCGTTTATGCCTATTTGTTAGACTGATTGGCTTTTTGTGAAAAGACTCCATTACAGGACTGATTTGTTACTTCAAGTTCTGGGTCAGAAAATAAAGAACTAGTCATTAGCCTTAAAGCACAAGCAATTAATATCGGTATTCCAAGGTATGTTATTTCTTTTCGTAGCCATGTATTTCACTACAAACCCAGAAGATACAGAACTTAGAGCTTTTATAGATAATTTATTTATGGCTTTTACTTAGTGGGTAAGTTCGTGTTTCATTTTTAAATTTATCTACTCGTATTTCATCGGTGTTTGAAGTGACGTCTACGTCAAAATAAACCAACAATTGTTGACCAGCGTTAGAGGGTTTCCGTTGTTAGTTTCCTATTTCCATCCGTGCGTTTTAAAGAATCATGTTATGTACGAAGTGGTTTTGCTCCATCCAGTATATCCTGGTACTCGACGAACAGACCTCTTGCAAAAATGGAACTAAATAAAAACGAGAGAGGAACAACCCGATCTTTTAAACCTTTCAAGGTTGGTTTCCGTATAATTATACTTTAACACTACTCTTGCGACCCATCGGCGTACATTTTACTGAACAATTTTTTTTCCAAAAAAGATTGGCCGAAACCTTCTCGAAGTCCCATGATTTGACCGATTGTCTATAGAAATTTGGATTCAATATAGTTTTAAAAAATGTTAACTTACAAAATTTTGCATTTGAAAAAAAACACGTATGGGACACCCGGGTACCTCGATAGAAAAAGCATGAGTTTCGTATAGTAGGTATGTGATAAAAAAAAGTTTCTTGTAAAAATAAAAAAAAAATATGGATTAATATATAAATAATAACAATATGTATATTTATTTATTTTTTTCTATTTATTGAATGTGTTGCAAATGTAGCAGGATCCATCTACAACTTTTCTATTGTACCACTAGCATGTCGTTGCTCGTTGTTATCAGTTTCCACTTCTGTTATTGGCCTTTCATAGTAACTTTGGATTGTGATTTTCATTGCATGATTTCACATGTCTTGGTGGTTAGAAAATCGCTCTAACCACCGCCATCTAACGTTCTTTTTTTTCAACTAGTGCTTATTTCGTGAATGGTAACACTTAGCTCATGTCTGATTTGACAGATAATTAGTTTTATCCTTCCGCTGAACGAATATGGTTGTGTATACGCTTGAACAACGCTTCGCTAAGTGGGCCTGCGATCGACTTAGAGAAGATGCCGATTTTGCCAAAAAAATCATCTTTTCAGGTGAAGCTCATTTTGATCTTGGCGGGTATGTGAACAAGCAAAGTTGTCGCATTTGGGGCACAGAAAACCCGCACGCATACATTGAAAAGCCGATACACCCAAAACGAGTCACTGTTTGGTGGGGATTTTGGTCCAGAGGCATAATTGGGCCATTTTTCTTCGAAAATGAGCAAGAAATGGCCGTTACAGTCAATGGCGATCGTTATCGGTCCATGTTGAACGAATTTTTGTTCACAAAAATTGAAGAGAAGGATATTGGCAACATTTGGTTTCAACAGGACGGCGCTACGTGCTACACAGCCGAAGCTACACTCGATGTTTTGCGCCCTGTTTTTGAAGATCGCATTATCAGCCGCAGAGCTGATGTCGTTTGGCCACCCCGGAGCTGCGATTTGACACCGTTGTACTATTATTTGTGGGGTGCCGTAAAAGATAAGTGTTACGCCGACAAGCCAGAGACAATTGACGCTTTAAAGGACAATATTCGTGAAGCCATTGGTGAAATACAGCTGCACACAATCGATAATGTGCTTAAAAATTGGACCGATCGTGTAGGCTACTGCATGGCCAGCCGAGGCAGCCATTTGAATGAAATTATTTTCCATTATTAACCGGAAGGATTGTACTTTCAAATAAAAAAAGAAATTTAAGAAAATATTCATTAGTTTTTTTTTATAGCATTTTCAAAAAAAAACATTTTTGGCGGACCCTATATCATTGGCATGGCTGGTTCTTTTGACCCTGGAGTAGAAAAATTAGTTTTTTTGCAAGCACATCATTATTTTCATTGTTAGTAGCGTACGCACCAACACCGACGATATCCAAAATATTGTAAAAAACAGCTAGCGGCCATCTGCACGTTCGCCGTTGGGTGGAATATCTCATGCACATTTGGTCTATAGTATCAACGCCAGCTTTGGTTTTGTTGTAGAAAAAAATCGTTACTGGTTTCTGGCAAGATGCATCAGAGATCGTAGCATCATTGTGCATCGTACTGAGAAGAATCACCGCTTTGTTTTACTTTGGAGAATACAAACAGATGGTAATCTTCAAAAATCCAAAAACCGTTGACGATAACGGTCTAGAGTTCGACGGTTTCATTTCTTGAGGAATGAATGTTTTATTTTTTTTCAAAGTACCGAGGATAGAGAGCTTCCACGACGAAAGACTCTCTGTCACCGGTAAGGTCGTGAAAAATCTATCTACGCTTATATTCCGGCCAGATCCTTTATAAGCGGCGACCAGTTCGTTCTCCTTGATTGACTTCTCGAGCCTTACCTAGCGGATATCAGTTTTTCTTCCACATTTCATCCATGTGGTCTGTGTTTGAGTTATTTGGATCAGCATCAATCAAGATTTCAAAAAAAGGGGTACATTTCAGTTACCGTAACTTTCTTCTATACACGCGGCTCATTCTGTGGATACTTGCTATTTTAATTTTGATACTCAGCTTCCGCTTTTTTATTTGTGCACCGAACGATAACGTCAACCATTTCCAACGCGTTGAATTTTTGGAATGTGCTAGAGATCAATAACATTTCTGTACTTTCATGCGGCCCAGCTCTCTGCCTAACAATATTTCTAGCCGGAGTTTGCTGGTTTTGTCTTTTGCCACAAAAGTTGTACTAGTGCTAGCTGAAACATCTGAAGCTACTTCGTTGTTACTCTCCTCCCCAGCGTCTCCTTCATAGTCATCGTCTTCTTGAGTTCCGAAGGGTCATCACTTGGGTAATTTTTTTCGCCGAGTAATCTCTTCAAGTACTCCCCTTTTTCAGCGTAACTCAATCCAAAAAATAATAAATAAATTCATGTTTTACAATAACATTACACTTATAATAATATCAAATGCATATATGCAGTCAAATCTCTCTTGACAGATACGGGACCAGAGTTTTTGTCCATATATAGTACATAAGGGCGTGTCCGCTTAAGAGGAAAAATATATATAAAAATGCAAATTTTAAAAGGAACAGAAAATTATCATTTTTATTTCACTTTAGGTCCTTGATGGATGTATAAAATATTACATAAGTTTATATATACATATATGTATAAATTTACATACATAAATATTAGTTTTTAAAAAAATCTTCAATCCGCCTTTGGCATGGATGGCAACCTCTTACTACCACTGACTCATAGTCAGATCGGAGAACTGATGTCAGCTGCATTGCCTTTTCGTCTTCAGCTTTCAAAGCAAATTTGCACAAAGTTTCACATACATTCAACGCCTTTTTGTAGGAGTATGATTCCATTTCAGTATCCGCTTCCGCTTTTGCGTCCATATGCTCGTCGTCGTCACTTTTGTCATTCACACTTATAACGCTTATATCATCTTCGCCCAAATTCTCATTCATGTGAACATTGTTGTCACATGCGGTGTATTCTAATCGCAACCAGTTTTTCTGACCAGCGATGGCAAATTTTGCAAACAGATAAATGGCATGTCGTCCTGTGAGGTGAATTTCCACTTTTTGATGGTTTGATTGCATAGAAACCCACACTTCTTGAAGCAGTTTTTTATTGTTTCTGTAGAAACGTTGTTCTAGGCTGCAGCAGCCCAATTGATCGCATCTAGCACATTAATTGCAGAAGAAAGCTCTCCTACACTAACAACGTTATCCATTTTAGCGATAATGTGACTTAGAACTTGTTCGCGATAAAGTACATTAAAATTTTTTATTATGCCCAGGTCCAAGAGTTGACAAACGGATGTGATGTTTGCTGGAAAAAATATTAAAGTGATATTACTTAAAGTAGATTGAGGATGTGAAAAGTAAGATCTTCTTGCGTAGTTTTCTCATATTGGCGTTGAGGCTGTTTAGCCATTCTGTCATTATAAAAGTTGTCATCCAAGCGCGCTTATTCGAAAACCATCTCACTGCCAGATTTGCTTTCTGTACATTTTTGAAGCAGCGCGGGTGTGAGGATTTCCCAATCACAACCAATGGTTCAACTTCTTCAAGCATGTTAACACAATGTAACATGGTTAATCTCTCTTTGGAAGATTTCCCCCCTGAGTAGGACTTACCCCCGATATGAAATGTCTTCATAGGGAGAGCTTTAAAGAACAAAGCCGTCTCATCTGCATTGTAAATATCCTTGTGATCATATTTTTCAATTAATGACCCAATTCGGCTAGTCCATTCAGCAACGGTTTGTGGATTGTATGAAATGATGTGTTGTTTTAAAAATCACCGCAACCAGCGGGATGATGCTTTAAAATTTGTGAAATTGATTTTTGTCGCAAAATCTTTTTCATTCATTTGAATGAATTGTCCAGAAATAGGGTTGCATTTTTCGCGAACTTTGACAAACCATTTATGTGTCAACGCATCGATCTTTTTACCTTCGCTGCTATGAAACCCTTGTTTTTGTAGCTCATTCGCTCCAGTGCTCCAGTAAGGATTTTTTATTTTTCAATTGTTGACCACACACGATTTACCAACATCAAATTTTTTTTTATGGAGCGCACTCCACACCTGGTCTGTGACTCTGCAAAGTTAATAATTTCTATTTTTTCTTTTATTGTAAGTGCTTTTCTTGACGGCATGATGATTGCTGACAAAAGGGAAAACCTATCAAACACATGAAAATTGAACAAGAATATTTTTAACCCACCGGGTCAGCCCTGTCTTGAATAAAATCGTTTAAATACGGAAAACCAGAATAAAGGCTTACGTAGCAGAAAGAAAACAATACCGTCCACCCGGAGACAAAACTTCCTATTGACTATCTTCTACATGCAAAGATCTATCCTAACAAGTTTAATGCCTTACGAACAAAACATCCTAGATGTCGTTAATCAAACACAAATTGTCCGTTAACTTGCACTCATTCTTTTTAACCGAGCGCAAAACGTAGTAGCGATTTTCCACAACAATTTGTGTGTACAAGCGTTGTCCACGGGCTTGCTGTTACACAAATACATAAGTACATATGTATACAATGATCTTTCGCACAGAAGAAAATCGATCTGCTTAAGAGAATCGTCCACTTAAGAGGATGTCCGTTAAGAGGAAGTCCACTGTAATACAAATATTGAATTTATTTACGTTACCCCAAAAACTCAGCTCTCGACAATTCCTCCATCTTTCTGCTTTCGGCTCAAAATTCTACAAATATAAAGTTCTATTCGCACTTTACTAAATAATATTGGAGTAAGTCAGGAAGTCCAAAAATATAGGAATGTTTGTGTCTACGTGTTTCAAAAGAGTTTCCGAATATTCTTCAGTTATAAATGAACAAATATTGCGACGCATTTGCTTCTGCCCTTCTATTTTATACCTGCTTTAGGACTCCCAAGGTCACTGTACATAATTTAATTGTTGTATACAGGTGGGAACACCTTCCTAGAACTAAATATTGATTGAATGCATATAATTAATGCATTTTCGAATTTTGTGGAAGATACTTTGAGTTTTTTTGGGTGGCAACACGAGGGTTAAAGTATTGCAGCTAAGAAATCTTTACGTAAAAATTTCGTCGTACAAAAGCAACACTAAATTTTAAGTTCCGGGTATATGCATCACTGATAGGAGCATAGATAAAGCAGCATAATCTTCAATGACGTACCTTGCAGTTACAGAGCCAATAAAAGCCTCAATTGAAGACATGTATCAGAATTGCATATGATCGACTATGTACTCAGAATTAAACCCACTTTACGATAGTTAGTTAGTTAGTTCCTGTGACCCCTCGGGGGACATGGAGCATCAACAACGGGGTACTCTCCATCTTCTTAAATTTTCTTCAACGTGCTTCAGCTCTCTCCAACTCTTTCCATATATACTCGACTCCACCTCAATTGTTCTGCGCCATGTCGGCCTTGGGCGGCCAGCTCTTTTTCCTGTCCATTGTAAGCGGGTTCCATTGCGTGACGTGCTTAGCCTTAAGGTGTGACCAATTCACAAAATGTACTGTGGTTTCTCTGCCTTGTATCGATAAAACTCTACCCTCCGGATGTGAAAACATTTTTCATCAATCCCAAGTGTTCATCCACAGTTTTTTGCTTAGATCTGTTTATTGTTACAGCTCCTAAGTTCAGACGGTCACGGAATTGTTGGTGCACTGCGGTAACCTAGAGTCTGTGGGTATTTTGCCTGGGCATGATGGCAGGCTGCTAATCACGGATTCAGTACGAAGGCGTATTTCAGCTACCATAAGATTGTGGTCGCGTTCCATTCCGATGTCGGCTCCACTCCTTTTACGGACGTCATAAAAACAACATCTAAATCGCCGGTTCTTTGCCTCAGATGAGACCCAGCTGATCCTGTGGCAGGTCCAGTGCTCAACTTGAGTGCCTCCAATGACTGGGTGGTTGGCTTTACCAAAATCGACTAGTCGCTTGCCATTATCATTTCGGTCTTCAACATCATGAACACCCATTTCATGTCTGAACGCTGTGCTGTCGCTTGGCATCGAGGATTTCTATCGCTATCATGATGTCACCGTTAAGCGTTAAATTTTAGACGGAACCTAATTGATCGGAAAATTGTCTCTTTCGTCCTCCGTCGAGCATTCCGTCGGTGTGTAGCATTGGATGTTTCTTAACTTTCTTACAGTATTCTGGAATCAGTATATCAGTATCAGCCGTCAGTATCAGCTCCGATCATTATAAGGTCCCCACGATAAAAATGTATTAAGATAATCCCTACACCGGACTCCTGCGTGATTTCATTTGGTTTTCCTGAGTAAAATAAAAATGCGTCCGGCCATCTTATTTCACTCAGTTCCAAGATGTCAAACTAGTACCCCGAGGACTCCCTCTCCAGTTGGAGAAATCAAGCGTTCTGAGGGCTTTTTTCTTGAGAGTTATGGGGGGGTCTTCTCGTTCCAGAATACAATCGTTGTCCGTAATCGATAGTCAAAGGCCGTCAATAATGCTCCTGTTTCGAAGTAAGAACACTTTTTATGATTCTGGCTAGTTGGGCCACTGATCAACCGGCGTGAAGTGCTACAGAGGCCATTTATCGTTATCTAAAGAACAATCGCCAGAGGATGTTACTTCTACGAGGTCAATACGGCCAATATCTTGCAGAGAAGGGAAGCCACAAAAGTAAGCAAAAAGTGTCATCCAAGAGTATGCTGCACAATATAGTAATAGATTACATTATCTGAGATATTAAGGAAAAAGAACGCCTTTCCAATAAATTTGAAGGCTGGCCGAGAAAATAATGTTTTTCATAGCATTGTTCTCCTTCTGTAATCCTTATATTTCAATTTATCAGTCTTTTGTAGAAATATGAGTAAGCGCTTCATTTATAGAACGCCGAGTATCGGCAGCATGATGAGACTTAAGTTGGACATTTGAATAGCAAGTATTCCGCACTCTCGCACGAAGCGTTGCAGGATGTTGCGGCACTTACGGCTACTTTGCTTAGGCTCTAAGTGTATTAAGAAACGGTGTTAGTTTCTGGCTCAAACTTGAAACCATTCCTGGGCACAGGGAAAGTCTATTCCATGATGACAAGGAATCTGTTGTTGGGTCATTACAACTCCAGTGCGTGTTGTACCAAAGAGCGCTTCTATTTAAATAGAAGATGGCTATGAAAGTGTAGTTTATTACGAGTATATCAACGGGAGAGAAGTTCATTAGTTAGTCTAGAGCAGGCCACCACGCCAAGAGATAACTTCTTTGTATTCTGGTAGAAGCAGCATCGACGTAGGTTTATATGTACTAGTGTAATCATAGCCATGTGAATCCAAATGTGCCTCTTTGGTGCCAGGCTCCATTACTTGCCGGAAGCTCACTTACATTCACAAAAAGCTGAGATCACCTTGAAGATTTCCAACACGAAATATTTTTTCCAAATAAGTTTGTTATTAAGGATAACACAAAAATACTACGCTTCGTTTAAAAATACGTGATGGTATTTCCAGGCACCAGTTAGTATCTTCGGGTAACCACCTGAGTAAGAATAGCTACAGCTTATTTGACAGCTACATCATCTGCATATGCTGAACAACGATGTTGAAGCCAAGCAAGAGTTGTGACGAATTACTACTGTCTGCCTTAAACATGTACTGGACTAGTAGCGCCGCGTTTCTACAATACTATAGCTCCTGTAACGTGCTTGTTTTATCTCCTCGTGGTTGCCCCTGAAACACCATACGAGGAATCCTTGTGCTCGTATGTGTATCCTAAAATTGGAAACTCGAGCCAGAACTCAACGTTGAATAAACGAACACCGAAAACCATCCAGATGGAATAAATTTTATTGTCTGACTCCAAATTCTTGACCTGGATGCTTTGAATTTTCAAAAGCCCAAGCCCAATAACTGACCCCAAATGCCCAAGCGGCGTCACAATGAGCCAAGCCATCCTAGTTAGGGGTTTCTCGTGTCAATACCAATGCAATACAAATGTCGTTTCGAAACAACCAAAAGGCTCCGATGCGAATTGAAGACCCATTCTTCACGCAAAAGGCAAACGATTATCGGTACTGCATGTAGAATGCTATATCCCTTATTAGACCACGAATAGCCAGACAACTCTCAGAGACTGCTGCTATAAAGCAAATCTAATAGCCATCCAAAAGTCCTATATAATGACCCGAGTGAAAAAAGGATGAAAACTCCGCTATATTCGTATGTATATACATATACATATAGTTTGTTACTATTGTGAAAACAAGTAGCTACTATTTTGATGCGGTTTTGTTATAAGAGCCAGACTTAGATAAGAACCTACGAGCGTCTTGTGACAATCAAGCCTTAATTTGTTAGCACTCGCATGCCTCAACGGAGGAGAAAGATGACGCCACTGAACTGTTTTCATGAGCTTTTCAATAGGAACAAGACATGTTCTCAGTGTCCTAAGAAGCATGTAAAAATCATCCATAGAGTTTCTTGCACAAAACTAGGAAAGTAGAACATCTTTGTAGTACAGACGGTATCTGTAGCCTGCACAACATCACCTCCGAAGACGGATGTAGATTTATCGACTCCACTCCGAATCGTTATTGTAGCAAGCAAATAATTCCAGACACTTGTAAAGGGACCCTGAGGTCTCCTGTTTTATATACACCAATGTGCATAGATGCGCTTCGAGTTTGGATATTTAAGCGTAACAGTAGTAGCGAATATTCCTTTCCCTGCTAAGAAGAGGAAATATTGTAAAGAAGCCTAACGTCGGAAGGCTGTTATCGCAAGAAACCGTCAGTGGCTTGGCCGATCAAGGGCCCCTTGACATCGCTCGTCAAACCATAGTTTGACGATGGACGCCGGCTGCCACATGCAGAAAAACAGAAAGCAAATTATACAGCAAAGCAGCCACAGAAGAGAGTGGCTCGTGAACACTACTAGCAAAACCAAAAAGGAAGGATGTACACCGACTTGGAAGAAACAGCATGATGAGCGCAAGAATAAGGAAATTAAATTGTTGCAGCAGGAAAGTCGTTCAGGAATATTATTAGAAGAAGAACAATTACGAACGAAAGATTACAACCATGATCAGAGGAACCTAGAGGTAAATTCTTAGTTAGTTTTGAAGCTACAAGACAATCAATATTTCATTGTCAGACATAAGGAGATATTCAAAATTAACAATGACGGGGACAACAATTCCTTTTATACAAGCTTGACGGATATACAAATTTATGTACAAAAAGTTTGTTAAGACGATCTAGCTGAAGAGCAATTCAAGGTGGCGAAAAGTGGCTTTATGAAGAAGATTTACTGCTTAAAACCTCTTGCTAACCAATGGATTTGGTCCTTATCAGTGTGGTTTCAAGTCTGAAAAGTCCATCATCGACCAGATATTTACATTTTGGCAGATTTGTCAATTTCAAAACAGCCCTTCTCAGCATTCATCTGGAAAAATTACGCGAATCTTTGCCAGGTTTTTATATCTCTGTTCACATAGACATTATCAGCATCGCACAGCGAGCTATTTGTGATGCATTTACATGAAGCAGAAGATGGGTCTGGCGGCAAATGAGAAAACATTTCTGTTGTCAATGAGAAAGGATGCACAATATCGATGACTCGGACAAAACCTCTTACAAATCGCTATTTTTTTTTTTTTGTTTTGAGCTAAGGAAGCAATTGAGTAGCAGAGCCTTTACTTGGCTCCTTTGATCTCGATCCTCCTCTACGTCATTTCGGAAGCATTGAATGATATACGAGTCAAAATTTTGTGGATTAGTTGAGTTTGTACGCACAGTGAAGACCTCACATCAGCCGCCGAACACAAATGGAGAGGGACTTTCACCAACTTGGAAAGCGAAATTGGAAACAGCGGGAAACAACAGGACTGGCTGGAGAACCACCTCAATTGAGTCTCAGATCCACCCCGGATGCAAGCATCGCTTAAGTAAATAAAGAGGTGTTGAGATTATAGCTCTGTGATTTATTTTAATCACGGTGATTGAATGTACGAAGAGACAAAGCAACGGACAAACTGTCCAGAATTTCGACGACAAATGTGTAACGAGCTAAAGAATAAAACAAAGCATTGGTAAATATCTGTGCCTGGGGCTCAAGTCTATGCTGTACTGCTCCCCTATTTCAGCTCACAGGTAAATACTCGAATAGTGAATATCGGGAAAAAACTCGTTCATTCCCTACTTCTACTTCAGTCTATGTTATTTATTAAAATATCAGTAAGCAAAAACTAAAGTACTTTAGGGAGAAGATCATCCACAACGATGAATCTATTTGATCTAATTTAAGGAGCACAAATAATTAAACGACTTTCCGTGGCACATGTCCCCACAAAACGCTCGTTCTTCTGGAATGCCTTAAGCAGAATTCTTTTTAATACTAGATTAGTTATCTCGATAACATTTGTTCAATTTACTTACCAAAGACCCAACAATCCCATAATTTCTAGGATAATATTTTCTCTTATTATCCAGTAACTCTAAGGGCTCTTTCCAATTCCCCTTCAATCCGATTTATACTACACAAGCCCACCCGAAAGAGTGTTCTACCTCATCCGATTACACCATTTCTACGGATACCACTGCTGCCACTACTGCCACTGCACCCTAATTGCTCAATGCAAACGCAATTAAACTTTAAATAAAATCCTTAAGCTTAACTTACATTTTAGGAGTGCAGGGATACTAGAAAGTTTTACAAAAAAAAAACCAAACAGAAAAATCTAGAGTTAAAACTCAAGGAAATCATTTCTACTGCAATTTGCATAGAATTACACAGCTGCAGTGCACTTATGTAGTTGAGTTCTTCTATCTGTATCTGTAGTTGTGTTTATCTGTATCCCAGAATTGTTGGCTTCGTTATTGTTATAGTGTGCAAGTGCAATTTATTCGCAGCTTGCCGTCTCCGTGTGTAAAAATTAAGGATAGGAGTAGAAAAAACCAAAGAACCAGCAACAAAAACTCTTGCAAAATGTTCCAGTGTAATATGATTGCAAAAAAAGTAAAAGAAGACAACTTTTGCTCCTCAGCTCCGCTCCGGTTCCTCGGCAGTGTGGAGAGTTTTTTTTTTTTAACTTCAACTCTCTGCTCGTCGGTCATCATCTGAGAGTATGGCGTGAAGGAAGTTGCATCCTAGTCGTATTCCCTAGCTCTCATGGTGGTAAACAGGCAATCTCAAACAACGAAGAACAGACCGGTCCTATTTTCAAAATGCACTTCAGTTTTATTTCTGGATTTCATTTGAGTGCCTCTGTGTCCCTGTTTCCTTCTATATTCTGGACAGAAAACAGGAAGAACAAAGAAATTGGATTAGGGAAACAAGATCGACTATAAATGGAACGAACTAGGTAAGCTAAGGGGATGCTGAAAATTGGGTTTCTTCACTCTATGGTGGCTTTAAGCTGTAAAGTTTGTTTAAAGATTCACTTGCACTAAGAAGGTTTCATTTATAAAGCAACCCAGGTGGAACCCATGCCAGTAAGTGTGGGTTTAAAAGTGCTTGTACATTTAATTTGTTTGAAAATTTGGGGCTTGTTGCATGTAAAATTTCATTTAGGCTGAAAGGGAATAGGATGTATTCAGACATTACAACCAAACTGCTATCCGAACTATAATCCTGAACAGAAAACTAGGATCAATACAATACGTACATAAATATAATCCATCTGGCAATGACTTGAATTCTTTGTCATAACGGAAGCAAATTTATGAATTTCTCTCTTACTACAACTGAGAAATAACTCGAGATCTACTTATTGCTGTGATTACCCGAATTGTTTTGGTGCTGGGCCTCATCTAACGAGCTCTCATTGGGCGTGCTCATTTACTTTATATAACACCAAGATTCTTATTTATGGAGGAATTCATGGTATTGAGCAGCAACTACTCCGGTTAAGACGTTTTGCCTCTTAATGCCGAACAAGGATATTGAAAATTCCACTTTAAATTCATAAAAGAAGACAGTAATCCAGCGACAAAATTGAAATAAACTTGAAAGTGCTGTCGATAGGAGTAGTTAGAAATAGTATATTTACATCCTGTCGCCATTGACTTTGGAAAAGTAAGTACCCAGTCTAATGAAACTAGAGCCCAGATATCCAAGGCACTTCTGAAGCGCTTGCGAGGGCTACAAGTGCACAGAATCGCCATATAAGGTTAGAGTGAAATTAGTCTTCTTAACAACGCAGTTGGCTGAGGTCCCTTTCCAAATGTGTGCAACATGTGAGATGAGGTCGTCCTGCATTTTAGCCATGGTTGGTTTAGAAACTTTCCGGGTCGAGATGCTGCTGTCTATGTGCTCAAGGTAGCCTAGCCATATAAGCCGGGTTATCAAAGCTTTTTTGACAAGCTCGTCTTGGCTGTGCAGCTTTTGCTACGTTCGCTGTTGAAACGCATCCTCCATTCAAATGGGACCGAAATTTACCCAAAGAGCTTTAGTCTTGAAGCGCCAGATAGCGTTTTTATCTGCTTACATCAGTGTCCAAGCTTCTGCGTTAGAAAGCAGGACTGGGATGATCATTGACTTGTAAAAATTTGTTTGGTTGCTTGAAAGAGGGCTTTACTAATCAATTGCCTTTTCAGCTCAAAGAAGTTTTTTCCGCGAGTCTTGTTGGGGGCACATGCGCTGAGAAAGTGATGCCAAATCAAATAGCAATTATAAAATAAATTTAAAAATATGAAGGGTCGCATTTGCGTTCTTAAGGTCGATAGAACTGATCTGAAAATTAAGTGCTCTGCTTGCAAGGAATTCCTCCACGCCAAGTGTGCCAAATCGGGAAAAAATTAAATTGAATACTATGGAAAAAGTGATCAAGGTGACAGATGTGATAGCTGTGCTAGTTTGCGACAGAGATCTATAATGCGTGATAATGCTCATATAAACTCGCCCACACTCGTCACTGAACCAATAGATTCACCGGTCACTCTTTCTTCAGCTGTTTGCGGTGTTATGAGCAAAAACAAACTTCAGTTCACTCTCTCTACAACTACATTATCAGACGGCAGTCCTTCATCGTCCGAGTAATTAAGTATCTGCTCGAGCGGAGGAGCAAAAAAAATATATTTTTATTTATTTGGGTGTGTCTGACTACCGAATGTATCTCTGAACCTTTCCACAGGTATATTTATGAACTTTCGAAAATGATTACTCTCCATCGAGCTTCTCCCTCCCGTCCTTCTATAACATTAAATGTAAAATTATTACAATTATGAACAATTGGAGTATATGGAATATTTTTGGTAATAATAACATTATCGTGTATTTGTTTAACTATTACGTTCTTATTTTCTTTAAAATTACATATGGGATATGATATATTGGAAAGATTTAATTAAGTGCCCATTTAGACAGAATCTAGCTCTAAGCAACTATTCCTTTTACGAGTTTTATTTATTTTAAATTGCAGGTGCGGTCACTCTGCTGGTTTAACTGGGAATACCCAACCATTCGTCGCAGTTGTTATAACGACACCTTCCTGGTCCAGCTGATTCTTGAAGGCATGTTCTTCTGGTCAATGACCCATTGCGGACCTTGTGGAAATTGTTCAGATCTTTGCTGCTACTGCATAGCGTATTTGGTTTTTCGTTGTCCAGTGAGTGCATACATCACCAATTCACGCTTATGTGCAAAGCGCCACTGCAAAATCCACTCATTGGGCAGGGCTAATTGTCGAAAGCATATTGTCACATAATAAATATGAACCTAAAGAAATCCCCTGTGAAACATAATTATTCGTCGCAACATCTGGTCTTTGGCAACCAAAGATCAAGTGTTGCGAACAACTAAAGATTACCGCAGCTCTCTCTCCAACACCGCTTCGTGAGGAGATGGAGTTAGAGCTTGAATTGGGCTATATTTCTAAACATGTATTTAATTCGCATTAGCATCGGCAACTAGCAACATAAAACCTTCACAAATAAAACTTTAAATTAATAAAGGAAAAGTGTTGTTTTAAAAACGAAATCGGTTTTTTAATCTTTTTATATCATTTTTTTTCTATGCGTGTTCTCATGCTAGCGACTCCACAGCAAATGTGTTTGTGGTCTTTTCTGAGCTCCCAATTTTGCTGCGAGCTACGTCAGCTGATACGTGTTTGGCAATTTTCGAAAAGCCGACGGAAAACATGGAGCATGCAGTAAAAAGCTGATTTTCTTGATTGATGTACGGTGTTTGTTGCGATGCAACACGTTTCCTAGTGTATCTAACTGTTTTTTTATTTGTAGCTGTTGTACTCGTATATTGATGTGTTTTGTAATGTTATTTAAAACTTCGTTAAAGTGATTACTAACTTGTACTTGGTCATTTAATCCTTCAATTAGTCTGTTATTATTTTGTTCGTTAGTTTCTAAACTTCTTTTATCTGTTGTTCGTCGTCATTGTCCATGGTTCCTGTAAGATATTTTTGTCCTTTTCCGACTATATTTATTTATCCTCTTTTGACTTTGTAATCCTGCTTGTTATAGTTATGAACTATTGTGGGATATTTCTTCTTATAATTAAGTGTATTTATATTACGTACGAGGGCGGGTCACGGTGACGGTGACTTTTTGAATTTCTGACCTCTTTACTGAAACAGCAACACTGTTCCTGTCAACAGGCATCTGTCAGTTGACTCCTGTCAAAATTTAAACTTGCTGCGTCAGTTAGTTTGTGTTTGACAGCTATTTTTATCAGACTACTCACTAATTTGAGGAGAAAATGGAAAAAAGTGAATTTCGTGTGCTTATTAAGCATTATTTCTTGGGAAAAAAAGCCATTACCGAGACCATGGCTAAGCTTGATAAATACTATGGGGACTCTGCACCATCGATTTCAATGGTAAAAAAGTGGTTTACTGAATTTCGTTGTGGCCGTACAAGCACTGAAGATGCCGAACGTCCTGGACGCCCAGTTGAGGTCTCTACACCCGAAACAATCGAAAAAGTTCACGATATGGTGTTGGCCGACCGAAGATTGAAAGTGCGAGAGATTGTGGAAGCCGTAGGGATCTCGCATGGCTCAGTGGTTTCAATTTTGAATGATCACTTGGGCATGAGAAAGCTTTCCGCAAGATGGGTGCCGCGTTTGCTCACAGTCGACCACAAACGCAATCGTGTAACAACTTCACAGGAAGGTTTGGCGTTGTTTAATCGCAATATGGAGGAGTTTTTGCGCCGTTTTGTAACCGTGGACGAAACATGGATCCATCACAACACACCAGAGAACAAAAAACAGTCAAAACAGTGGGTTTCTAAGGGTGAATCGGCGCCAAAGAAGGCCAAGGTGGGTTTGTCAGCCAATAAAGTTATGGCGACTGTTTTTTGGGATGCACGCGGGATAATCCACATTGACTACCTTCAAAAGGGAAGAACAATCAATGGGGAATATTATGCCAACTTATTGGACCGATTCAATGACGATTTGAAAAAAAAACAACCTCATTTGGCCAAGAAAAAAGTTCTTTTCCACCAAGACAATGCAAGGGTGCACACATGTGCAGTTGCCATGGCAAAAATCCATGAATTGGGCTATGAATTGCTCCCTCATCCACCCTATTCTCCAGATTTGGCTCCGAGCGACTACTTCTTGTTCCCAAACCTGAAGAAATGGCTTGGTGGAAAAAGATTTGACTCCAATGATGAAGTCATCTCGCAAACAAAGGCCTATTTTGAGGACCTCGACAAATCATTTTTTTTGGAAGGGATAAAAAAATTGGAGAAGCGTTGGACAAAGTGTATAGAGCTCAAGGGAGACTACGTTGAAAAATAAAATTATTTTTTTATCAAAAAATCTGTGTTTTAATCCAAGGTCCAAATCACGGACTTATTGACCCGCCCTCGTATGTTCGATCATTTCTAAACTACTTGACCATGTGGTTGTGTTAATGTTGTGAAGAATTTTATTATAAACATCAAAATCTGAAATTAATTGTCTTCGTATTTGTAGGCCCTTATAAAACATACTTCCTTTTTCATCTTTTACATGATCTTTATCAATTAATTCATTATTTGATTTCTTATATAAAGGCTTAATTTTATAGTTATTTCTATTTTTTAAGTATAAATGTTTATCTTCTGTAAGGTCTATATCTTTTCTATTTTTATTAAGTTTATCTACGAGTATATATTTCTGCTTATTTGTCCTAACTAATTCTACAATTTCAACATAATCCTCACTATTTACAATTCCATTAAGAAAGTCGATTGGTCTTTTTTTTTTGGTTGAGTGAATTGTCTTATTATATATTGTTACTGCTTTGAAAACTTTATTGCGTAAAGTATTTTTGTTACCCTCATCAGATGTGAATGTGCGAATATGCGAAGTGGAGTGAAATCTCTCGATATCTGAGAGTTACCTGTCTTCAAATAAGGGGTAGTAATGTGAAGTTCGACGTTGTTTTCTTTCAGAAATTCTTTGATTAGGATTGATGAGTAACCTGACTCGCCGGCTGTAACTATTTTGTTGGGAGTGCCGAACGATGAGAACCTATTCTTCAGTGTATTTATTAAGCTTATCCACGTTCTATGTTTAATTTCATCTACTGTTACATGTTTAGTAAATTTATCGATTATAGTTACATATGTATATAAGGTTTATGTTTGCATACCATACCACCTTGATCAAAAAGGAATAACCTCCGTATGGCGATCCCATTGTTCCGATTTGAGTTTTGTTATTTTTTTTTGTTAAGTTGGTAAATCTGTTGTTGACATTCTCTCTAAATCTTAGCATCATAGCTTGACATTTGCAAAAGTTACGTAGCCAAGAGTACATCTATCTCTGTGTGTGTTGCCGATTTTTTACAATTTTCGAAATGGATTTAAATTTGCAACAACGAACTTGCATTAAATTTTGCGTAAAAAACGGATTTAATGGTGCGAGAAAGTTGGAAATGCTAGAAAAGTGTTTCGGCAACGATTCTCTAAAGAAAACGGTCGTTTACCAGTGGCACGAGCGGTTCAAAAGTGGTCGTGAGTCAATCGAAGATGATGAACGCAGTGGCAGACCATCGACATCGAAAACCGACGAAAACATTTATGAAGTAAAAGAAATGTTGTTCAATAACCGCAAATTAACCATCAGAGAGATAGTGGAGGACTTGAACATTGCTTATGGATCCGTCCAAAACATTTTGGTTAATGATTTGTGTTTCCATCGTGTAGCAGCAAAAAAGAGACCGTGTTGACGTCGCAAAAGAGATGATTTTCGAAGCTGAATCCGATCCCACATTCATCAAAATGATCATTACTGGAGACGAGACGTGGGTTTATGAGAACGACACGCGATCCAGACATCAGGTAAGTGAATGGCGTTCACCAAATGAGCCGAGACCAAAAAAACCACGTCGTTTTCAGTTAAAAAAAATGGCAATGCTCACGGTTTTCATGGAAATTTTTGTCAGTCGGCCAGACAGTAAACAAAGAGTATTACTATATTTGGGCGTTATGAGACTTTTGCGTGAAGCAATTCGCCGAAAGAGATCAGAATTCTGGGCAGAAAACTCATGGATTTTGCACCATGGTAACGCACCGCCGCACAGTGTCATCATTATTCGTAATTTTTTGACGAAAAATGCAAGAAATATCATACAACAGCCACCGAATTCACCTGATTTGGCTCCCTGTGACTTCTTTCTGTTCAATCGAGTTAAAAAACCACTACGGGAAACATGTTTCAGCAGCCGAGAAAAAGTAATGGAAAAATCGCAGGAAGCACTGATGGATATACCGAAAACTGAATATAAAGAATGTTTCGAGGGTTGAATCAAGCGCTGTTGCAGTCGATATGTTATGTACATAACTGTATACGTGCAAATGTGTTACCCATTGAATTGTCACTCACACTTCTATCCATCGATTCTCTTTAGAGCAACGCATTTTGGGCCTCATGACAGATCATCGTATTGATAACCGATCCGCTGCAATCTTTAATGGCTCGCACTGCTATGCCATCAACTATAAATCGATGTTCATCGCCGATAATTTATTGATTGAACATTTTTTTTGTAACTCATAATATTTAAATTCCCTTGAATAATGTGTGCCGAAAATATTGATGTAAGAAGATAAAAAAAAAATTGTAAAAATGTAAAAAATTAAGACAGTACGTTGCATTTATTTCTTTTTTTTTACATCTATAAAAGTGATGTTTCCAAGATTTTGATTAATTTTTGATTTTAATTGTATATTTATAATATCATACGAGTACTTACATTTTTTTGCGCGTCTTTTGAAACCAACATGCATATATCTACCTATACGTACACCTATAAATATATTTGAATTATCTTTTATAATTGTATTGATTTTCGTTAAAAAATATATCACCTAATTTTTTTTATATGATCTCTACGAGTATAATATTTTATTGAGTTTCCTTGTGTAACAAGACTAGGTTGTGATCCATGTTCGCAGTTTGATAATAAGAAAAGGGGTCGTCCACAAGACAAACGGGTAGATGGATAACATAGGTGCTGAGTTTACTCACAAGGTTGAGGGCATACCCAAGGTAGCTGTACCATCTAAGCTACAACAATAGGCACGTATTTAACTATTTGTGTGGCAGTTGTGAGGCGAAAGATCCCCCGCAAAGCTAAGCAGTGCGATCAAACGTGCGAAACTCGCCTCAGTTTAGGGACAAATCCGACCAAGTCCCAGCCAACAACATGGCTTCCTGCAAAGGGCCGTCACACAGATGTATGACGTCCTAAGTGGAGACAGACCGTTACAACGTTGGCAGTGGCGGCAAGATTTTCATCAATGACTTTCTCACTACGCATAAAAAATCTATTCTTGAAAAGGCGAAGCAGTTGACACAAAACAAAAAATGCCAGTTTTTATTGGGGTAAGGAATTCATCCGTTCTAATCAGGAAAAAAGAAGGGGATAAGGTGATTAAAGTTATAAGTTTTGAGGATTTTAATAGACTTGAAAATTAATTTTATATTTTTGGTAAGTTCATGGTGTATAATTTATTTATATAATACGTCAAATAGTCCTCATAATAATGGAAGTGAATTAAGTTTTTCTTCTTCAAGTTCTGATAGCTTTAATTGTTTTTGCTTAGATCATACAAGAAAAGTATCTTATTCTGGTCTTCTGGTAGCCTCAGAAAAAACTTTCATACGCTTTTAACTCACCTTGCTTCCTTAGGTCACTTACCGGATCTCATCTTTCTTTCTGAAATATGGATCTTTGATGAAAAAGTCGCAAATTATTGGGTCTATAACTTTCGTTTTGCTAAGAGATGGCGTAACTAGTATTATTCGATTGTTATTATTCCATTGGAACATGCATTGGAAAGCTACTGTCATTGTACGTCATTTCATTTGAAGCGTAAACAAACAATAATTTTTTTTCACTCAAATATGTCGAACTTTGTGTCTGAAAAAGTGTTTTTGCGGGGAGTTCTTCGTCATTACTTTAATATGAAGAAAACTGCTGCCGAAAGTCATCGAATTTTGGTAGACATGCGCTAGCTGAGAGAACGTGCCAAAAGTGGTTTGCACGATTTAAAAGTGGTGATTTTGGCTTGGAAAAAGATGAACGTCCTCGGCAGCCAAAAAAGTTTGAAGATGAAGAACTGGAAGCATTACTCTATGAAGATTGTTGCCAAACATAAGAAGAGCTCGCAGAATCTTTGGGTGTCACTCAAGCAGCCATTTCAAAACGTTTAAAAGCAGCTAGATATATTCAAAAGCAAGGAAATTGGGTTCCACATGAACTCAAGCCGAGAAACGTCGAAAGGCGGTTTTGCATGTCCGAAATGCTGCTGGAACGCCACAAAAGGAAGTCATTTTTGCATCGGATTGTTACTGGTGATGAAAAATGGATCCATTACGACAACTCCAAGCGCAAAAAATCATATGTGAAACCCGGCCAACCAGCCAAATCAACGGCAAAGCCGAATATCCATGGCGCGAAGGTAATGCTCCGTATTTGGTGGGATCAGATGGGTGTGCTGTATTATGAGCTGCTAAAACTGGGTGAAACCATCAATGGACAACGCTATCGAACACAATTAATCCATTTGAAGAGAGCAGTGGCCGAAAAACGCCCAGAATATGCGACCAGACATGAGGCAATAATTTTCCATCATGACTCCACTCGGAAAACAGTGGATGGGAAGTCTTACCCCACCCGCCTTATAGCCCAGACCTTGTCCCTTCTGACTGCCATTTGTTCCGGTCTATGTAGAACGCCCTCACTGAAATACGGTTCACATCAGAGCAGAATATCAAAAATTGGCTTGATTCATTCTTGGCTGTCAAACCGGCGCAGTTCTTTTGGGATGGGATCCACAAATTGCCAGAAAGATGGGAAAATGTCATAACTTCAGATGGGCAATACCTTGAATAATTCTATTGTACATGTTTCACTTAAATAAACATTCAAATTTTGAAAAAAAAAAACCGCACAAATTAAGTTATATACCTTTTGATGTTATGTATGGGTCTTTGTTAACGCTTTTGCCGCTTCTGCTTCAATAGTCGAATTAACTGGGCAGGGATTCCAAAACATGACATGGCCCTATATGGCTGCCACATTCGGCCTTAAAAAACTAAGTTGCCTTTTAAAAACTAAGTTTTTTACTCCATCTCAATTTGATTTTCTAAAAGGCAAATTGACCAAAGATGTATTTCTATAGTTTTGTGGGAAAGTAATCGCTGGCCTCGATGGTAAAAGGTCCACTGCTATTTTAGTTATTGATATCACTAAAGTGTTTGATATGGTTAATCTGTGGCGAACTTCACAACCCACAATGACTTCTAACAGCAAATAGAGGAAACCACAACAGAACAATTTCAGCGCCATCTTCCATTCACTTAATTCAAGATTAGAGAAGCTCAATAAAAACCTGAAAAAACAGATCCTCACTTCGCCGCCACAAATGTACAAATCCTATGTACAATAAATAAAATCTGACAAGATCCTTTCAATGAAATCTTATGTAAATAAAATTCTTTCTCATGAAATACTATGTAAACAACACCCTTTTTATGGAATCCTTTTTTACGAAATCCTTTGTTTCCATAGTTAACTTTTCATATCCATTTTACTAATTTGTTTTACAGTGGCTCAGTCCTAAGCAGTGATCAGTCTAACCAACATAGATAAACTAAACTCAAAATATAACTTCTAACTTTTGTGAATTTACGTATATAGTACAATATTTATACAATGTTTAACTCGTTTTGCATTGCACTTGATAGTTTTACTAAAACTTGTGTTTACTTGTATTATATTTTGTGTGTGAATAGAACCAATGTAGATACAAATACTTGTACAGTTGTCATTAATCATAACCCACTGATCACATTATTCTACTGAATAAACTTGAAAAAGCAGGATTTCGTGGCTTCATGTTACATAGGCCTTGATCGTACCTGCAAAAAAGGTCACAAATAGTGAAGTTTGAGGAAATCGGGAGCGTTATTATTGCCTTCAAATAGGGGGTACCTCAAGGCTCAATTTTAAATCCTATTCTCTTCCTTATTTACACTAACTCTCTTTTTGTACTTAATTTTAAAGGTGCGCCAACTGCTTTTGCGGATGACGTAGATTTCTCATATGGTTCGAAGAGTCGCTTTGATCTGATTTCGGACATAAATTGGGGCCTACATCTTCGAAGAATCTGATTCACTAAATACAACTTGGTTATAAGTGCCAAGACCAATATTATGTTTTCTAGTTTATCGTCTATACTACAATAGATATTGAAGTTAGTGTTTATGACGCATGAAATCAGGGTGTAAAAAATTCCCTACTTGCAATTGTACGTCAAAACATTCGAAAATATGAATTAATTTAAATACCTGGGGCTTATCATTGACACAAGAATGAGCTTCTCAAAACAGGTAAAAGTTTTAAGAAATTATTTTCGTTGCACACTTAGGCATTTCATCTGCCTGCGTAAGGGTTTTTTGAGTACTTACTATATATGTTGTTATAAATTATTTATTATGGTATTTTTCATTCTAAATTAAAATACGGTATTTCTTGCTGGGGAGGTACTTTACAAATAGAATAAATCCTTTATTGATCCTACAAAAAATATATCCTTCGAAATTTACGCCATAAACTTGTGAGACATCCTAGTTACCCTTTGTTCTGTGACGTAAAAATTCTTCCAGTTCATCATTTATATTGGTTTAAGGTGATAAAATCCTTTTTATGAAGTCTGGTAATCGTAATTTCCGATTGAGTTCAATCTATAATCTATTGTACATGGTAACTGTTTGTACTCTCTATCTCCTCCTTCTTTCCATACTACTGCATACCGTAATTTTTATTCTATTTCGTCTCATCGTTTATTCAACGAACTTCCTCAGTCTTTAAGAACAATCACTTGCTCTGGAATGTTTCTTAAACTAGTAACAAGCTGTCTTATCAATTTCAACGTCGTTGGCATAAAATATCTTCTGATATAAACTAATTCTAAGTTTTTCTTGTAGACTATTTGATGCTTTCGATTTTCATTAATCGTGTTTAGTAAAAATACGAATGTTTGACATTTTTTGTTAGGGCCATCCCACCCAAATAAAATTAATTTTGAAGTATTTAAAATTACACTAAAGTTACACTTAACATTATTTTTGTTACCTTTGTATAAAAAATACAGGATGTCAAATGAATTTCTAATATTACGTATCTTATATGAGTACTATTGTAAAGTGTGTTTTTTTAGATAATAGATAATTTCCTGCTATTAGTGACTAAGTATAATATCGGGCCATATTCCCGCCACGGCCAGCTCAAATAAAGCCCAATCGTGAAGTCCAATTTTCGAAAACTTTACCGAGCAACTGGGGCCGTATATCATCATTAACATGGCGATTGTTATCTTTCTAAACGTCCAACGTCTTTGGTTTTCGCCACATATCCCTAAAGAAAGTAATCTAAGGGAGTGAGATCACAGAATCGTGGAGGCCAGTTCACAAGTCCATTACGCGAAAGTATGCGCTCAGCAAATGTTTCCCGCAATAAATTGATGGTCTCGCGCGCCGTGTGGCATGTTGCGCCATCTTGTTGAAACCAAAGCTCTACCACATCAATGCCATTCAATTGTGAAACGAAGAAATCAGAAATCATGTTTCTATAGTGCTCTCCATTGACGGTAAACATTCTGTCCGGCATTGTCCTTAAAGAAATATGGGGCGATGATTCCACTAGCCCATAAAACACACCAAACAGTGAGTTTTAATAGTTGTAAGGGCGTCCCGACAAAGGCTTTTGGGTTTTCTCCACTTTAAATTCCGCAATTTTGCTTGCTTACATATCCATTTAACCAAAAATGGGCCTTATCGGAGAACAAAATTTTGTGTTGAAAATGAGGATCAAGCTGAATAATGGTTTCGGCCCGTTTACCGAACCTACTACGCATATAATAGTCACGTGTTTTCAACTCTGGTACGTGCTGGATCTTATAAGCTTTTAAGCCAAGATCTTTTCGTAAAATCTTCCACGAAGTGGATGGCGATAGCTCCAATTGCTGTGCACGATGACGAATCGACTCATTCGAATTCTCCTCAACTTATTATAGACTAGGATGTACGTGGTATGAAAACGATTCATCGTGTTCCGTATAACTTGCTCATATGGACGATTATGTAAAATGGACGTAGCGTACGATAAGTTTGGTGAAATAAGTTTGCACAATTTGCTCGCGATATTCTGACATTAATCTATTCATCGTAAAATGACAAAACGTGCTAACCACAAACCAACTTTCAACTGTCAAATTGACAGTCTGTAGAAACAGTGTTGCCAGTTTAAAAACCAACCCTCTAAAAAAAACACCCTTTATTGCCATGATAATTTCTGATTTCTAGAGTGGGGGGTGGCCGTGGTGTAGAGGTACTAGCAATCGCTTCTCACTCGAAGGTCAAGGTTCGAATCCCAGCCACAGCAAGTTTTCATTTGTGCAATTGGAACTCAGTCAGAAAAATCTGCGTGTGAAGGCATAACACTGACATGTAGATTTGGCTGTTGTAGGGTTTTCAAGCACGAAACAACCGTTAAAATTCACAACCTCACATTCCGAGAGAAGAAAAATCTCTCCGTCCTATTCGGACTCCCACCCCTTGAGAGTTAATATCGAAACCAAACAAACCTGAGTTTCAAACCACTACATCACAACAATGCTTTCCTCTCTCCTCCTTCTATCTTTCCTTCCGCGCCCAGGCAACACTAAAAGGGAATCATAACCCCCTTAGGCGCGCGTAAATTATAAAAAAAAGAAAAAGAGTAATACTGGAATTTTTGAATAAATAAATAAATTAAGAAAAATAAATTTGAGTAAACGAAATACAATCAATCCAATCTTCAAAGATTTGATAATAAACATAATATCATTAAGCTTCTTTTTTTTGCTGTCGGAACAGAGCACTCAGACAAAGAACTAGTCCATTGTGCTCTTTGTAAGTTCCTTTTAAGGTTTTTTTATGTTCAGTTCAGTTTAGTTTTCAGTTTATATGCATTTTTTATTGTATCACTTAAAGTACTCCTACCTGCTAGACAAAAAATGCTAAAAATTAGCTTAATTAACTTAAAATTATCTAATTCTAGCTTACTGACCCCATGCGGGCACTCTAAGTTAAACCTAACACTTAAATTATGTCTTTCGACTTACCTTACTACAATACTATAATATTTCTATTCCTTATAATTAAAACTAAGAAAACATTTTTTACAAAAAAAAAAAAAAACTTAGTAACATGATTTTTTTTTATATTTTATTATAAAACTTAAAACTAAAATCCTACAAACTACCTAAAATTAAATCTTAATCTACTTAAACTACTTACATCTAGTGCATACATATATACATATATATATATACATAATATATATATACTTAATATATAAATATATGTATATATATATGTATGTTTTTTTTTTAATTTTTTATTTTTATTAATTTTTGCTTTTTTTTGTTTATATATATTTTTTTTTCTTAAATCTAACTTACTCCTCCTTAAAACTATGTAAGCCGGCCGTGGCTAAAAAAATTAGGCGACCCACTTTGCTTCACATGAAGCTACCAAGTATTGGAGGAATTCGACGACGAAGCATCCTCTACCTCAAAAAGCCACCAAAATTGTTGGTGCTGCTGAGCAACATCCCTCATGTCGCGACTCCCTACCGCCCTACTGAACAGTGTACGACGTCTCTGTCGTAGTTGAGTCGCCTGTCCGCAGCTGTTCGAGCAACGTGGAAGATTAGCGGCACAGCCAATCTGTCCTGGATCAGACCTTTGCTATCAAGGTAGAGGAACGCTTCTGGAGGAACATAGCCGTCAAAGCGAACTCTCTCATGATACATATAATTAGGGTAGTAAGTCCCAGAGATCAGGTTGTTCGACGATGTCATTGCTCTTGCAATGTGCCTTCGGGTCCACTTAATAACAAAATTGTCCACTCTTATTAGGTTCGCCCTATTGTACAAGACCTCATTGCGATAGAATTTTATGTACTCCGACTCTGGTGTTCTGTATAACCGAAGACAAGCCCTAAGACAAGCCCTCTCAAACACCCGAATCTTTTCCAATAAATTTGCTTTTACGTTGAACCACACCGGACATCTAAATACAAGCATGGGCCTGATAAGGGCCATGTAGCAGATCACCTTCACCCTCGCATCGAGTTGGCTGTTATACGAGTAAAACAGTCTCCTTGTAAGGGCAAAAGCACCTCTGGCTCTGGCCAGAGCAACATCCATATGTTTGTTAAAATACAGATATTGATCTAACCAGATCCCAAGGTATCTGACTACATTTCGACAAGCAAGTGGCTGTCCATGTTGTCCGACGATAGAGAACTTTCGCCAATTCTTTCTTCTATCCCTAGAGGCCCCAGACAAAGGCGTCCTAAACAGAATGGTTTCCGACTTCTGAAAGTTGATTTTCAACTTCCAGTCATCGCAATATTGTTTAATTTTGTCGAAGTCACGTTGCAAGAGTATGTTAATGACCTCAATCTTTGGACCCGATCTGTACGCGATTAAGTCGTCTGCGTACGCTATGGCATGGTGAAGTGAACCTATCAGATCACTTGTGTAAATGTTGAATAGGATCGGCGAATTTACCGCACCTTGTTGCAGACCGTTTTTAATGTTAAATATTCCAGCGGAAGTCACATCGCCATTCTTCACGATGAACTGTCTACTGGAGAGCATATCAAAAAGAATATACAGCAGTGGTTTACTAATGCCCAACCTGTCCAGCTTGAAGAAGAGTCCCTCTAACCATACGGTGTCGAAGGCCTTTTCCAAGTCAATCAGGCAGGCACCAGTGCACTGTTTTTTGCCTTTGTTCCATTGGATATCAGAAACCAGTTTAGACGCAGCATGAATGATATCATGCCCCGCCTTGAAGCCGAATTGATTATCCGGAACTATATGTTTGTCCTCAACCCACTTTGTCAGGACTCTATTGATCACCTTCTCGAAAACCTTACTGATGTTTGGAAGAAGACTTATCGAGCGGAGATTCGCCGGATTCTTATTCCTTTTGGGAATGGGATATACCACCGCAGTTTTCCAATGCGCTGGATAATGTGCATTATTCATTGCATTATTAAACAGGGTGGTATAAATGTCCACCGCTTCTAGTGGGAGATGTCGAAGCACAATGTTCGGTATTTCATCGGTTCCCACTGATTTCTTACTTCTAAGTGATTCGAAGATCGTTTGGAGCTCTTCCTTCGAAACGAACGGTGGTAATACCCTGTCGTCGGCGATGACATTATTTGCCATATTCTCGTCACTGAACTGGGTGAAACCCGAGCTCTCGAATCGCCAATCGGCAATTTCATTTCGAAGGCAGGAAATGTGCACAAGGACTCGACTCTCCAGGTCGTGGTTCGGGCCAATGATGTCATTCGCCTTGTACACTTCCTGGAAAGTTGCTGCTATAGCCTCTACCTTCTCCTGCGGATCCTCAAGAAGTTGTCATCATCAACGGCCTCATTTGGATCAATGCCTGCTGCTACAAGTATTTGTTCGTTGTTCGTCGTTCGGGCGATTCTAAGACATGGAAGGTCGTTCTGATTATTTCTCCGAAATATTTTATTTATTTGCGGGAACATATTCGGGTTGCTGGTGTTTACAGCCCGAATTTTGTTGTTCCAATACAAACTTACAGAGTTTCTGTAATTTTCTTTATTAATGTTTGGAGGTTTTTAATCGACGACTTCAATGTCATGATCTCCGGGTTATGTCTGTCAGTGAACTGTCTGTACAAGGTTTTTAGCCTTGACAGCAGTCTACTTTTATGTCGGTGCAGTGCGTCAATGGTTGCGTTGCGGAATAAGTCTTCGTTGTCAGTGTGTTGATACTGTGGTATCGTTTTGTCCATTGTTCGTTTGATTGTCTCGTCCATTAGTCTTAGATATCTGTCAATCGCCTCGTTTGACAGATTTCTATTGGACGGTGGGTAGAGCGAATTCGAGGAGAGTGCTCTCGTCAGTATTCTTGAGAAGTGTGTCCAACGCACTCTACTATAATTGTAGGAATACCTTTGAACAAACTCTTCCAATTCCGCAGTTTCGTTGGGAACAGTTATTTCGGTGCTGAGACCGCAATGGTCCCTGTCATACACGAAAGTTTGTAGACAGTTTGTAGTTTGTTGGTTAGTGCACGTCAGTTGTATTCGTGAGTCGAACAGCAGTGCTGACCCACCAATTGAATAGTAGGTTCCCTCTAGTATTTGGTGTATTATTTCCCCAATCACTATGTTTGGCGTTGAAATCTCCGCCGATAATAAAATAGTTGTCTTCCAATTCCAGCCTCAGAAATCGAAAAGTTGTCTCGAGCTCTGAGATGAATAAGGTGGATTGAGTAGCCTTAGGTGCATAGACAGACACCATGTACAACCGCTTTCCACTACGGAGAGGGATGTACATGACGCATGCTTCCAGCACCCGAAACCTACGTACCACACGACTGTATATTCTTTTGAAACGCAGTCTCTTTCTTACAAAGATTAGGTTTTTTTTATGTTGTTTTATCATTTATGCCCAGCATATTTAAGGGCTTAGCAAAAGTGTAGAGCCACGTCGCGATGACAGTAAGCAACCCGTAGTCTTTCCAGCTAAGGAACAGTAAGAAGGCCGCTGGCATCACAGAGAAGAAGGAAGTATTCGTTTGATCTGCCTGCAACCTGGGGAATCATGCCATCTGCAGTAGTGCATCATTAATCTACTTAGCAAATAAGTTTCCACAAGAAAAAAAAGCAACAAAATGATAATGATTATGAATCTGGAATTCGCACCCAGGAATGCCTGATTTGCACGAACTCTTTGATTTTTGCCTGATTTCTAAAACCCACTTCCAACAAGAAAGGAAGATTCCTGGTACTCTTCCCATCCAGTTGACAGTGCGACTGGAGATAGTGCTGTAATTGTAAAAAATATTTTTGAACCTTACGTATTGCCAAAAATAGCAAAACAAACATTGCAAGTGGCTACAATAAATATTTTGACTAAAAGCAAAAAATTTAAAATACATAGCTGCCATATACTCAGGCGTTCCCCTAAAGAGGAAAATCATAATGACCTTTTTCGGATTCTAAGCAGCAACTTCTTAGTTGTAGGCGATTTCAATGGAAAGCACACCTACTGGGGGTCAATACTAATAACTACAAGTCGGGAAGCTACTGCGAAATTTTAACTGTGATCTTATTTCGACAAGGTCGTCTACTAATTCGCCATCTGTCGCTACGAAAATACCAGATCCTATCAACTTCTTTATAACAGAAGGAATAAACAGTAAAAAAGAAGTAAAAATTGAAAAGAATAATAATCTGTCATCAGATTATACACCCATAATCCTAACTGTCAACTGCATAAAAAGCGTGAAGCTTATCAACAGAAGGACGAATTAGTGTAAATGTAAAAAATTGTTCAAAGGATTTATTAACATCATATCTCCACTGGTCACAACAATCTATATTGACATCGAAATGGAACAATTCATTGCCAATATATAATAGGCAGAAGAAGGTAGTACACCAACTTATCAACAAAAAACAAACAACCATTTGTAAACCATCCCAAAGAAGAGCTCGCAGAAAATGGCGATAAAACTATATTTAATAGACTAAATAACAAACAAGTATAGGTGAATTTAAAAATAGATCACTAACTAAATATCTTTGTAACATATATAACCACTGACAGGCTGCTCCCTTTGGAAGGCTGCCTGATATAGTAGGCGAAGGCGTAATCCATTTTGTTTCGCTAAAAGAGATCAGCACATATACTATTCATAAAGTATAAATATAAATATAAATGTCCAGGTTATGATCTATTATAATAACAGCCTAAACCCTGAAAGAACTGCCCTTCATAGCATGGTTATAACATAAGCTTAAATTTAGTGTTTGCTTTAGATAAAGATACGAGTCTATTACACATCATAGTAGAAATTATTGTTATACGAGTATGTACCTAAACAATTTGAGCCTCTTTCAGTAGTTACCTCATAGAGATCCATCTCACTTTTACTGATATTATCAAAACTTTACGAGAAACTTCTTCTTAAAAGACTAGATAGAATCATAGAGTAAAGAAGGCTTATTCCCACCTATCAGGTAGGCCTGATACTGCCGTGCAAAACAAAGCCCGCTCTACTTGTTATTGCGGACCGCGACATAAAATTAAAACTTCAACTACGAAATCTTATTTCGCAACAAAACAAAACCGCTTTACATACACGAATGAAAAATAAACCAAATGTAAACATTCAAGCTTATATACAACACATACTCACATTCTTTCTCCTCGGTATGGTAAGATCGCTATCGCAAAATAACGGAATTATTTTGAGCTGATGAAGCAAATTGAGTTTCAATTTTGAAGTGTGTTGCAGTAGTGGAAAAACCTTGTCCAATTTGCACTTCTATCGGCGAAAGGATCCGCGAGTTAATAAACTGTATTTTGTTTATAAATATTTTACGAAAATCATTCGTTTATGTTTTATAATACAATTCGTTAGTGGCGAATAAAAACTAATACTCTGTCTACAAAGAAGCGAAAAGTAAGCGATGAAAATCGTGCTGGAACTGGACATTTTATTTGCAACAATAATAATAAAATTGAGTGTATGATTTGCATGCAAGTCCTGTCTGTGGCTAAAGAATACAATGCTAAGCGACATTACACAACTTTGCATAAAGAAAAGTATAAGGAACATAAAGGTGAAGCTAAAAAAAACTATTGTAGCCGAATATTAGAAAAAAACTGGTCCAACAAACAAGCACTTTTTCAAAAATAAGCACAGATAATGAACTGAGTTTAGCTGCCTACTAGGAAGTTTCTTTACGATTAGCCAAAGCTAAAAAACCATTCAGTGATGGAGTCTTAATAAAAAAATATTTTTCTATTTTTTAATGTATGAAAATACGGACCAGACAGACGTCAGTCAGTTATTAATTTTTATTCGCTGCATTACAAAAGATTATACTATTACGGAAGAAATGTTGAATTTGGTGCCATTGCAAGGAACAACTAAATGAAGTGATATCTATGAAGCTGTCAGTATCACTGTTATAGATTACGGAGGATTTCAAAGATATTCCGGGATTGTGACTGATGGAGCTAACGCAATGAAGCAACGACAAGGACTATGACAGGATTTTCTGGACTCCTTAAACAGAATGTTATTCATTGCCCTTTAATCCACTGCATCATACACCAAGAGACTTTATGTGGCAAATTTTTGCGCCAGATGGACGCAATGGAGGTGGCTGTTGAAACAACAAATCTGATCAGCGGCAGAAATAAAGCTTTGACTCATAGTAAATCTCACGACTTTTTAACCGAAATCGATGCAGCGTACGGAGATTTACTTTTATACTTGGTAAGTGCTTGCAGCGTTTTTTTACCCTGCGAAAGAAGATCCTAGTATTTCTGAAAGACAAGATAAAATCTGATGCCACAAAAATAGAAAACAAACTCCAAGATCCCCAATTCCTCGCTGATCTTGCATTTTTAACGGATATGACCCAACACATGAATTAAATTTGAAGTTACAATGTGAACACAACGATATCACGAACTTGTACGGATGGATTAAAAAGTAAACTTAAATTGTTCAATTGATCTTTCTTTGCTCCCGGGTTACAAAGAAATTTACATGGAGATGGGAAATTTCGAAAGATTCCACTTTTCTGAGCACATAGAGTACATTGACGAGGTAATTTTGGAGTTTGAAAATCGATTTATAGATTGGAATCGAGAGCGATTGGTCACTTTTGACTCATCCATTAACACCGGCCATTGATAGAGTAAGGACTGCCTACCAATTGGAGTTATGCGACCTACAATCCGAGCCGTTCTACAAAAGTGGAGTGGAAATTGGAATAGATTTTTTTAAGCTCCTCGATGATCGCTTTCCAAAATTAGCGAATTTTGGTTTGAAAATGTATTCGATGATGGAGAGTACATATATTTGTGAAAGTGCTTATTCAACCATGAATTTTATTAAATCAAAATAAAGGTCTTCATTGTCGGATAAGTCACTTATTAACGCAATGCGCTGGGCAACGACTAATATTGATATTGACATTGATAACATTGTTAGAGAAAGAATGGAATAGGAAAGAAATAAACAAAAGATAAAATAATGTGAATGATTCTTTTTTTTATTAAAAGCTAATAGTATTTTGTTTCGATGGCCCGCCAATTCTTGTTGAATCTCATTTTGGCCCGAACACGACTCCAGTCTGGACAGCCCTGTTATAGATAAAACACTATAAGAACAAGGAAATTTGTTTTACATTATTCTTAGAGGTTGCACAGCCTTTTGATAAAGTTTGACATAAGGACTTCCACAGGGAAGTGTTTTTGGATCCACCGAATGATAGCTACATTCGCAGACGACATTGCTCCTCTATCAACTGATGGATGGATAGATAAAGAAACAGAAAAGCTACAAGATTCTGTTAACGACATATGTGATTGGACGCAATGATGGCGAATTAATCAAAATCAAAATGAGTTTGCAAATAAAAAAACAACGAATGTTCCTGTAGTTATTATTAATCAAGTGGTTCCCTATTCTAAGACAGCTACGTACAAGGCGGAGCAAAAGTTTGAATTGGCTGCCATTTTGTTGGAAATGAAAAAATTTGGTTCTGTTTTCACGAAAAGTTTACATGAAGTTTACATGAAGTTTGATGGCATTTTAAGTTGGAAAATTAATGTCGGTTAGACATCATGAGTCGATGCATATTTGTGCTCGTTTTATGGCATTTTGAATGTTGCTCGCAACACGTCTGGCTCCAAATTAGTGATTTCTTTTTCAATGTTGGCATTTAAGACTTGCAAAGTTTGTGGTTTATTGTAGTAAACGCAAGATTGCAAAAAGCCCCAAAGGAGGAAGAAGAAGTCTAACGTCGTCAAACATGATATCATGTTGGAAATAGGTGGTTCAAAATCTCCATCGTTGCCCGAGCTGTGTGAACGATTGCTCCGTCTAACAATACTCGAGACCCAATTCAGCGGCAAAACAAACTCGTTTAACATCTGTAGCGCTCACCAGTTATGGTTACAGTGGTGCAGTTATCACGCTAACTGCTGCAGATTCAGCACACGCGGCGATAAAAATCCCAAACGTATTATAACAACTTTTGCCAGCTCAGCACACGTGCCGACTCAATCCTTCGGTAATTGGATATTTGTTCAGGTGTATAAGAATGGGATAGTATTTCGTCTGAAATGCACCAGCTTTAACATAGTATGGGAGTAAGTTAATCTCACTTGACGGTCAGCAGACAACAACTGGTGGACGATTTGCACTTTACTCGTATAACGGAACATCTCCAGGTCTTTTACCAAAATTCAACCCAACGAGCGTATGCTGATACTAAATTCTGTGCATCGTTGTCTCATCAATGTTCACGGACACTCTCGAATGTCCTCGGACTGCACCGATACTTCACGACGAACGAGCAATACGGGGCCGCCTTGCGACATCTCTAGTGGAGCCATTTTGCACTAAATGCTCAACCAAAATAAACTCCTTCGGGGAAAAGCGCGGATCCAAGGGGGAAGGGGGGGGGGGGGGCGATTGCCCAAGTGAAACCAAATAATTCATAAAAAACTTATTTAGGACACCGTGCGCGAAACGGAATTTTCTGCATGCGAAACTGAACCTCGCGATCATGTGGGTGTGAAAATGTATTCTGCACGAATATGATTGCTATGGCTTTCTGGTCATTCCATAATTTGGCATTTGGTCTCTCCCGCTTTTGACAATGTTTATGATAATAATTGTCAAACGAGGGACTGAACAATTTTTATTCCACAATGTCGCTTCAGCGTTGTGCTGACAGATTAAGTATTGTTCCCATTGTATAGTGGAGGCTACCCATTCAGAGTTAATACATTACACCATATCCTACCAGAACAAATCAACGAATCATATGTAGTTCATTGAGAACAGCTGATAGCCGATAGTTGTCAAAAAAAAGCTGTAGTTAATTCTTAAAAGTGGTTCAAGTGCTAGTAGTTTATTCACAAGTTCGTGATATACTTTTTCGAAATACATTTTAAAATTACAATATACATAAGCAGTAAGAAGACATCCAAGATAATTGGATTTCCACAGATTGAAAAACAATATAAGCAGGTGCTCTTAATATGACTGATTTACAGGTTGATCTCAATGTAAAACTGAATCTCTCTAGCCTAGTTCTGCTTTCATCTAATAAATCTAATACTTCTATTACTGAGACTTCTACTAAGATGTCGAGTTCTGAAAAGCGAAAAAGAACTGACTCTAAAAACTTACGAAAAAATAAAATGAGTCAAAAAATAACAAGCTATTATTCATCACCAATGGGAAAAAAAGTAGAAGATTCTACTAGTGCAATCTTCAAAGAAAAACTGATGAAATTTCGATGTACGCAAAATATGAGATTAGAAAATGAAAATGTTTCGAATTCAGATCAAAGTAAGATTGAGAATACATTGCCATTAAATAGGGCAATGAACGAAAGTGTTGATTACGATACAGGGGCCGAATTACCGCGATCGATATCGAGTGAGTGAGTAGGACTCGTGATCGAATGATCGATTAATCTTATTGGGATCATGGCACTCGAAAGCTCACGTATCGAATGAAAATAAAATTCTTCAACAGAAATTCTACTACAACTCACAAACAAAGTGACGTTTCTTCGGTTGATCTAAAAAATAGAAAAATATTATTTGCAGTCAAATTGAAGCAAATAATAGGTTTAACTTTTTATTTGTCCTCGGACTCCGACGGAGAATATCCCGAATGCGTCGAGTCACGGCACTTAAGGGATAGTTGCAATCTGTTCTCATTTCCAGATGCTACTTAAGTACTCGTATACCTAAGCCTACGCGAGTTAAAACGCAAATTACATTTTTACTTTGCAGACTTATTAAAAGATTTAGGGTTAATAGAGATGTATTCAAGCACATTTCGTAAAGCCTTGAATCCAAAGGACATATGCCAACTGCAAAATATTCTTTGTCGAATCGGGGTGGTTGGCCATTTTTTATGAAAAATGAATATAGCTGAGACTGGGACCTTAATTAAAAAAACAGACATTGCGTTTGTAAATTATTCAAAAAAATAAAAAATTAAACCAAAAATAATCACATCTGTGTTGTTTCGCTAGACGACTCGACAGCACAATATTGCTCGAATGCAATGACGCACTATAACGAGTGCTGTCATCTCAAATTTCGATAGTGAATGCTCGATCACAAGAACAGTAATGCCAAATCCTCACATTTCAATGACGAGTTACTCGTTATCGATTGCGGTAATTCGGCCCGTAAATTCGTCAATTTTAAATTTTAATATGTATCTGCCAATAAATAATGGTATTTACTCATGTTATTCCTAGATAAATGTCATGAAAAAGATGCATCTTGGCAGAATTTATCACAAAGATGCTACGTTGACTGCTAAAGATTTCTTAAAATCTCAAGAAAATCCTTAACTGAGTATAATCAGCAGGATCGATACAGAAAAGATCAGGAAAATAAAAGGAAATAGACGTCTTTTGGTACCAATTGTTGAAAGCATAATATTTCTAGAAAGGCAAAATATAAAATTCCGAGGTCATCGCGACGACGGTCCATTAAATTTCGAAAGCTCGGAGAACGAAGGAAATTTCAGGCAGTTGCTAAAATATCGCATTCAAAGTGGAGTCCGTATTTTGAGGTAGCATTTAGAACAAGCATCGTCACGTGCAACCTATATAAGTAAGACAACGCAAAATTATATAATTGAATGTTGTGCGGAGGAGATTTTGTCAGTGATTATAAATCGAGTGGTGTATGAAGCTAGATTTTATTCTATTAGATGATACTACTGATATTTCTCATATTTCGCAAATGACGACTCTATTAAGATACATTCACGGAAAAATCATACGTGAAGTTCTTATAAAATTGGTAGACTTGAACGAAACAGTAAGCAACATGAGTAAAACAACATTGGGCAAGCTGTACTCGACACTATAAATGAACTAAAATTGAATAAAAATCTGTGTGGCAGAATATCTACAGACGGCTGTAGTGTGGTGATTTCTGATTCGAAATGCGCTGTGAAAACCATTAAAAGAGAATGTAAGAACGTTGTTCATTCTCCATGCTACAACCATATATTTAATTTACCGATTTCCAAGTCTTCGTTGGTACAAGCTGTAAGAAACGCAATTGGAACCATGAAAGAAACTATTTCTTTTTTCACTGCATCATCAAAACGTTTCAAAGCACCCAAGGAAAAAAATGGGAAAACCGCTCTCAAAGTTTTGAGAGACACGTTGGGGAAAAAAACATATGAGTGTCAGGATGTGTCTTCCAGAAATTCTTAATTGTTTGGATTTTGTAGCGAATTGGCAGTATACACAAACAGTCGCAAAGGCTAAATCGTTAAAATTGGCTCTTTGCGACAGTGAATTCATAGTAATTGTCGTATGTTTATCGAGTTTGCTTGAGCGGACTCATCAATTAACTAAGTTTTTTCAAAAGACGCAAATTGACATAAAAAGTGCTCAAAATGAATTATCACGAACATTGAAAATGCATGAGAATAAACATGAAAAATCCACCGAAACATTCAATTTTCGAGGAACCGAGTGGAATAAGCGAAGAGCTAGGCGTCGAGATAAAAGTACCTCGCTTGGCTAGCAGGCAGCAAAATCACTGCAACGTACCAGCGGATAACCCTGTCGAATATTACAGGCGATCAATTTATATTCCGATGCTTGGCAACTTCGTTGAAGTCCTGAAAGCACGATTTACACCGGAAACACTCGACATGAATCAACTATTTATACTTTTCCCCGATCTATGAAGCTTCGAAAGATACTGCGAAAAATATAATTGTTTTTTGAATGAATCTGAAGCTGTAGCTGAAAAACTATTAGGAATCAAACTGGATGCGTGGGAATTAAAATGGGATAGTGAGCACTATGATTCTTCATTTGACGCTGTAATACTATTGTAGTGTTTTATTGCTAGTCCTAGCTACTTTACCTGCAAGTTCAGCCAGCGCTGAGCGATCATTTTCCACCTTACGATAATTTAAAACGTGGTTGAGCAGTACTATTAGGCAGGATAGATTAGCAGGATTGGCACTTGTACATACTCACTGCGATATTAAGCCAACTGTTGATGCGGTCATCGATCGCTACGCAAACATGCGGAAACATCATAATAAATTTAAGTTGTTGTATGTGTTTTTTATTTTATCATATAAACCATATCTAAGTAAACTACAAATCATAATAAACAACTCTGCAAATTATAATAAATATACACTGCAATTTCTAACCATATCTTCAAACCATTTTTTTTCTATTCACTATAAGAATATGCGTGTCGCCCCCCCCCCATGCTTCTGGATCCGCCACTGTTCGGGAAATAGTAAATGCCCTATGGTGTATTAGAAATAATGACTTGCATCGGGATTTGCAGATTGATCTTGTAACGGAAGCAATTAAAAGGTACACAATTCGTCACAACCAACGTCTGCAGATGCATATTAATCCTTGAGACGTCTTAAATGTACGAAATCATTTGTCGATCTTTCTTTGACTGGCCATGATTAAAGAAATGTTTTTTAGTGTTGTTAGAGTCCCACACTACTCTCGGTTTCTAAATCCTCAGTGTATTTCGAGATTTTCACCTTCAATAATACAAAAAAAAAGAAAGATTGTTCCTGCTTTTGGGAAGTCAATACGGGCTGCAGATTTTTAATGAAAGTCCCACCCCAGCACACAATTCCGAACTCCAACTTTGATTACGCTAAACCATAATTGTATAGTTTCAATTAGCCTCCGAGAATTGAATGGCCTTAGATGATACATACATAAAAAATGTTGCTTTTAAAGATACCTTATCAATTGGGAGGTACTACATATATGCTCTATTTCATTTTACCATCTACAATATATTAAGACCCAAGTAGTTACAAACTTTTACATTGTCAATATATGTACAGCTAAGGCTATCATCAAAAGTTGTAACAGAACAAGTGTGCGAATTTATACGCATATATTTACAGTCAATACTATGAAAGACGAAAGTTGGTGATCGATGTTACTCTTACTAAATTAAAAAACATAGTCGTAATTTTGTCACTTTTGGCAATCCTGTGCATACGGAAATAATGTCTCAGTATCTCCAAATCACAGTTGATGTCTGCCACCAAGTCCACCACAGAATTGTTGAAGTATGAACCGCTTGTATTATATATGGTAGTCACGAAATCCAAATTTGTTTACATTTTTACAAAATATTGGGTTGACATATAACGGGTCATCCATTTTGTGGTTCCGAAAGTAAATTTAAATAAACCACATTTATGAATCAGATTTCGATCAAGTTTTTATTTCAATGTATTTTTTGGATTTGCCATTATGAATGGAATAGGTATCACATCAATCAAATGTCCTCCACGGAAGTTCTTGCAGGACTTTATTCTGACAGGATAATTTTCGAATGACTTTTCGACACATATCGGGCAATAACTTATCCATAATTTGACGAATATTCATTTTGAAAGCGTAATTGTGTGCATAAAGACCATTTTTTTACTTTACACAGCCCCATAAAAGGAACCCCAACGGCGACAGATCACACGATCTTGGTGGCCAATACACATCACCAAAACACTAAGCAACTTGTCTAGGAATAATTTGTTGCAGTAAAGCCAAAACGGATCGTTTTGCGTGAGCACCGTCTAGTTCAAACCAAGTGTCTTCCACATATCCATATCGTCGATTTCAAGCCAGAAAAGATCGGTTAACATTTGGCTATAGCAATGAGAATTGACGGTGACGGTTACACCTTCCTCATATTTGAAATGGTATGGACCAATGTCATCGCCAGAGTAAATTGCACACAACACAGTGACTTTTTGACAGTTACATGTGGATTTTCACTTCCCCAATATGCGATAATTTTGTTCGTTAACGTATCCACCGAATGAAAAATGAGCTTCATCGCTCATGGTGTGTGAAAATTTGTCATCCAAACGCTGATGTTCAAGCACCCAATCGGAGTATGTTCTACGCATTCCATATTCAGCTGGCTTCAATCCTTTAGTGAGTTAAACTTTATACCTACCATAATCTACTTGTAATGCACGAAATGTTTATGTAATAAGTTTTCACAATTTTAACACGTTCAGCGATTGTTAAACGATCCATATTGTAAAATGGCAAACCTTAAACTATAAATATGCAGTCTCGGATGATAGTTCGGTTTGACGATGTTTGATAGTACAGGGATGACAAATCCGAACCACCAATTGGATGACCCTAAATTAAGAATAAAATAGGGCCAAGCGCCGAACCCTGTGGAACATCAATACATTTATACAGACATTCACTCAATACTTTTCCAATTTATATTTTTAGCTTTCCCTCCAATTAAGTATATAATCTTTAAAACCACATTTTCCTAGTTTTATCATCAGCAGTTCGTATCAAAAGCCTTTGATCAAAATCTCAACGAAAACAGCAGCAGTAACTTTTCTCTGGTATTCAAACTATGGTAGGTTTGTCTGCACAAGGCTAAAAGCGCATCTTCCGCCGACCAACTAAATCTAAAGTCTTATTGATTTGTGCTGAAAAACGAGCATCCTCCAAGAAAAGCCGTAATTTTAACTTTGATAAATTTTTCGAATAGTTTGTCAAATAAAACTGGTAAGATGGAGATTGCCCTATAATTATTAAACATGTTTGGTCATCCTTTTTGAAAATTGGTGTAATTTGAACTATTTTTATATTACTAGGGATAATACCAAAATACACACCTTAATTGAAGATATGGGCTAAAACGTCCACAATATTCAGAGAAATACTTTTAAGGAAAGTGTTCGAAAAACTACTCAAGATGGATGAATACGATTTATTGAGCAACAAAATATTTTTGTGCACTTGAAAAGAAGATACTGGCTCAACAAAAAAAATTATTTTGTATGGTACTCCCTTATGTAACTTATGTAAAACCAGCATTTGCTTGGATATTGTTGCAACACTTGTAAAAAGCTTACGGAATATGTTAGCCATCTCATGGGAGAATCAAATTCTTTGAAAAAGTTTAAAACAACTTCAGCAACAATTACCCATTCTATTTTGAGATTACCTTTTGCTCTATGGTATTTTTAGATATACAATTCCTATTTTCAAATAGGAACCCCAACAGCGGGTTCCTTATAATTTTTTTTATAGTTGTTTAGAATTTAAATATTGTTCGGGTGTTTAAGATCTTTTGAGCGCTATTTTTTATTTCTATTTTTGTATTTTTTCAAAAGCTGATCCGACATCCAAGGCTGGACTTTTTTCAATTTAAATTTTCTGTGCTCTGACGGTTCAGAGCACATTTTAACGTGACCATTTAAGACCTTGCAGAACAAGTCAAATGCGAGTGATAGATCATTTTGGATATAAATATTACAACTGACCAGTTTTCAAATAAGGATCGTCTATTCAAATTCATAAAGTTAATTTTACTAGTTATTGCTGAGCGGATAACAGAAACGCGCGATCAGCTTGAATGTTCAATGTGAAACTGACATTGTATTTATTGATAGTAAATTATGTATGTAGGTAAAATATAATGTTGTGTTGATATAAGAGTTATAGCAAAAAAGAGAAAGAGATTATAAACATCAGTACAAGAACTTCAACACTTCCACTTTTATATTACACCCCGCCGTAAAGCGGGGGATATCTTGGTTCCAGGATCATTGGATGCCATTGGCCGTACGAGAGATCGGCATTTTTAAGTCTTCCTCCTACTCGAATGATGCCTCCACAATTCGTAAATGGATTTAAGGGCCCCATACCCCTGGTCTTGTTGATGCCTTGAGGAAACATGTCGAGTTGAGCTACGCGTATTAGAGTCATTGTTTCTGCTTCGAGTTCCGAAGTAATTATGGGTCCAAAAATTCGTTCCGCGATTTGTTTTCGGCAGTTTAATCCAAATCTTTCGCAATAGGCGGATATTTTTAAAAGTCGGTCAAGATTAGAGAATCGAAGAATGAGCTGACTGATTCCACCATCGGTGACATTTGTATGATGCGCCTTGATGTTTTTCTTTCCTTCATCGGTGTCGACGTTAGCAGGTTGATCTGGGAAGTCAAAGTCCCATCCAACCCTTAAGAAGTTGGGTCCATTTCACCATAAGTTGGCCCGGACTAATTCTGTTGGCAGTATTCCTCGGGTGACGAGATCAGTAGGATTGTTATGGGTAGGAACGTGGTTCCATATCTCGACCTTTGTCAACCGTTGAATCTCGCCGACTCTGTTTCGGACAAAGGTGTCCCACTTTACGACCTACGCGCATTCACTCTAGCTCAGTTCAGTTTATATGCATTTTTATTATATCACTTAATTTACTCTTACTTGCTAGACAAACAAATGCTTAAAATGTAGCTTAATTAACTTAAAATTATCTTATTGTAACTTACTGGTCTCATGTGGGCGCTCTAAGTAACATGATTTTTTTTTATTTAATTATAAAACTTAAAACTAAAATTCTACCCAAAAATAAATCTTAATCTAATTTACCTACTTACATCTAATACATACATACATACATACATACATTCATACATACATATATATATATACATCTTTATATATACAATTCTACTGTACGTGTGTCTCGTATGTCATTGAACTCCTCCTAAACGGCTGGACCGATTTGAAAGAATTTTTTTGTATGCGTTTGGGTGGCGCCGTGGATGGTTTAGATTCACAAATCAGCCCGGCAGATAGCGCTGCAGTCGCTATCTAGGTTATTTACAATGGCCGACCTGCATATTCCGGGGAGCGCAATGAAAGGGCTGCAACGTTGGCTTGGGTAAAAAATATCGATATATCAAAATATTGATATTTTTCAGAACATATATACATATATATCTTTGTCTTTATAATTCTACTAAACGTGTGTATGTCACTGAACTCCTCCTAAACGGCTGGATCGACTTGAATGAATTTTTGTGTATGCATTCATTCAATGCATTTAATTTTTTTGTACGCTGTGTTTTGATATTATATGTATCGCATTTACGTAAATATTGAGCGTATTATATTCAGATATATTTATTTTTCGACATTTTAATTTGAGTGTAATATATTATGTGTGTTTAGTTATTTTGACATTTTAATTTTTTTGTTTGGTACTCGTATATACGGTGTCGCATTTCAGTGAATATTAAGTGTATTATAAGTTACGTACATAAAACAATGCCACGTCTTCGTGGACGAGGAGGAAATATTGGCCGACGGACTCGGAATTCACAATTAGTCCAGAACCGTCGGTTTAATAGATCGGCAGAAGACCAATTGACGGACAATGAAAATTTAAGAAACCAGGCTGCAATCAGACGTGCTAATGAAAGTCAAGAGCAACGCAACGAACGCCTTCGAGCTAATGCATTGAGACAAAGACTGGCCCGTCAACGAGTCACCGACACATTCAGAACACGTGAACAACAGCGTTTGCAAGTGTATCGCGCTTTGACACGTGCATCACTTCTTCGCCTTGCGTTTGAATATGAGTCGGACATCGACTATTCGTCACATTCACAAATTGTAATCGGTGCTATGAACAAACAATGCCAACACTGTCATGCATTCAAATACAAAGGTTAATCGGCCGGTTTCTGTTGCGCGTTTGGAAAGGTTGTATTGCTACCAATGAATTCGCCGCCAGAACCATTGAAAGCACTATTGGCTGGAGCTACATCTCAATCTAAATTGTTTTTGCGTAAAATTCCCAAATTCAGGTCGTGCTTTCAAATGACATCATTTGGAGCAACAAAAATCGTTCAGAATGAGGATGGTCGCAATTTTCAATCAACGTTTAATATTCAGGGCCAAGTGTATCATCAAATTGGTTCTTTAATGCCGATGCCTGATACCGATTCAAAATTTCTGCAAATCTACTTCATGGGTGATGAGGAGCAGCAAATAAACGCACGCTGCCAGTACAACCATATCGAGCAGATGAATTAGCGAGAAATTGTGGGTATTTTAGAACCGTTTTTACAGAATCACAACCAGTTGGTCCAGTTGTTCAATACCTTTTCAAACAGACTGCAAAACGACAACTATACGATCGTCATCAAAGCAGACGAAGCATCATTTGTGCAGCACGCGGGCCGATATAATGCACCGACCATTAATGAAGTTGCGGTTGTTATGGTTGGCGACGCATTTGAACGTCGAGATATACGAATCAAACACAGAGATAACACAGTGCATATGATTGAAGACAGTCATCGCTCTTACGACGCTTTACAATATCCACTGCTATTTTGGGAAGGAGAAGATGGATATCATTTAAATTTCAAACAAAGAAATCCAGCAACAGGTACATTCGACACACGTTATTCCCTAATATTTTATTTTTATGCACGATTAATTTCTTTTTGTCTTAATTATATTTTTACTTTGGAGGTGCAGAAACCAGCAAGAAAATGAGAGTGATGAACTTCTACGCATATCGGTTGATGATTCGTTCCAATGAAGACAATAATATTCTCCGATGCTGTCAGCTGTTTCATCAATATATCGTTGATGTGTATGCGAAAATTGAAAGCGAGCGATTACGATACATCAGGTATAATCAAGCGAAACTTCGAGCTGAGGAATACATTCATTTGCGTGATGCTATTGTTGGTAATGTAGATGCAATAACTAATATCAACGACATCGGTACTTCATATATTCTTCCATCATCATACATTGGTAGCCCACGTCATATGCAAGAATATATTCAAGACGCCATGACTTTTGTGCGCGCGTACGGACGACCAGATTTGTTCATTACATTTACGTGTAATCCAATTAAAATTGTGTTATTGCCAGGTCAAACTGCAATAGATCGGCACGATATCACTGCACGTGTCTTCAGACAAAAGTTAAAATCGTTGATGAACTTGATTATACATTCCTCTATATTTGGCAAAACACGTTGCTGGCTGTATTCTGTTGAATGGCAAAAACGAAGTTTGCCACACGCGCATATTTTGATTTAGTTGGTCGACAAAATATAGTCTGAAGAAATTGATAAAATTATCTCAACAGAAATTCCGGATCGGAATATCGATCAGGAATTGTATGAGATTGTTACCGCTAACATGATCCATGGTCCATGCGGTGCCATAAACATGACTGCGCCGTGCATGGACAATCGAAAATGTACGAAAAGTTTTCCAAAAAATTGTATATATGATACAATCACTAATATCGATGGTTATCCATCGTATCGTCGTAGAGACACTGACCATGGTGGTCAATCACATCAATTACGCATGTTAAACGGTACAACAGTTGACATTGACAATCACTGGGTGGTTCCGTATTCACCATTGCTGTGTAAAATCTACAAAGCACACATAAACATTGAGCTCTGTAGTTCGGTGAAGTCCATAAAATATATATGCAAATATGTCCATAAGGGCAGTGATATGGCTGTATTTGCTGTTCAAAATGTTAACGAAAACGATGAAATAACACGGTATCAAATGGGCCGATACATCAGCAGCAATGAAGCAGTTTGGCGTATTTTGAGTTTTCCGATACACGAAAGAGACCCTGCTGTTATACATTTGGCCGTGCACCTTCAAAATGGACAGCGTGTTTATTTCACTGAAGAGACTGCGCTACAACGTGCATCAATTGCCCCAAAAACCACATTAACTGAGTTTTTCGAACTATGCAACCGACCAGGTATTCCCGGTCAATTCGCAAAGACATTAATGTATACTGATGTGCCACGATGAAGATGACAACCATTGGGATATTACACTTGCAGAAGCAGCATTGAGTTCCTCTCCTCATCAAATTCCACAATTATTTGCCATATTATTGACGACATGTTTTCCATTTCAAGCTTCTGTCCTCTAGGACAAAAATAAATATTCCATGAGCGACGACATTCTGCATCGTATTCGGATCGCTGATAAGGATCCCAATATCGATTTTTCGCAGGAAATATATAACGAGGCGCTAATAAAGGTTGAAGATATTTGCATTCTGATTTCGAATATGCCACTCATTCATTTTGGTATGCCCTCACCTAACCGCTCAGCAACAGACATCATTAACAGCGAGATTCAGCGTGAACAACAGTTCGGTCTCTTTAACTACTTTCGTTGGAAATAATGAGCAACTACTCACTGATGAACAAAAGAATGTATACGATTGAATTAATTTGTCAATTGCAGCAGAACAAGGTGAATTCTTTTTTTTTGAGGCACCAGGTGGCACTGGAAAAACGTTTCTCAGCACACTAATACTTGCGCGCATTCGATCACAAAATCATATTGCGTTAGCAATTGCTTCATCAGGTATTGCAGCCACTTTGCGTGATGGCGGACGGACTGCACATTCAGCACTCAAGTTGCCGTTGAACATTCACACAAATCCAGATGCAGTGTGCAACATAAAAAAGCATTCCGGTATGGCTAAAGTTTTTCAAAAATGCAAAATTATTGTTTGGGATGAATGCACTATGGCCCACAAGCATTCACTCGAAGCTCTCGATAGAATGATGAAAGATCTAAATAATAACACCAAGCTTTTCAGTGGTGCTGTACTGCTGCTGTCCGGTGATTTTAGACAGACATTGCCGGTCATTCCAGGCGCTACATATGCGGATGAAATTAACGCATATATAAAACAATCATATCTATGGCGAAATGTCAGTACATTACGTCTTAACACAAATATACGTGTTCAACTGCAAAACGATCCATTGGCACTATCATTCTTCGAGCAATTGCTCAACATTGGAAATGGACCAATACCATTGCATGGAGGCACACAATGCATAAAGGCATAAAGTTGCCTGACAATTTCTACAACATGGTAAATACGAAAGATGCTTTGATAGAAAGCATAATTCCAGATTTACAAGCGAATTATATTAATCATGCGTTGCTTCGTGAACGAGCTATTTTAGCTGCAAAAAATATCGATGTTGACGCTATTAACTTCAAAATACAACAGTCATTGCCCAGCGATGACTGTTCAAATCGATCGACACTGTTACCGATCCTGATGAAGCAGTCAACTATCCCGTTGAATTTTTGAGTTCGCTGGATTTACCAGGAATGCCACCATATAACTTGCGGCAAATTTGAAGGTGAAGTTGTTCTCCTGCCACGAATCCCAATGATCCCTTCAGACTCACCCATTCCATTGAGACGTCTGCAATTTCCAATTCGCTTGGCATTTGCCATGACTATTAATAAGTCACAAGGTCAAACAATGTAGATTTGTGGGTTGGATCTAGAAAATCTGGTCTTTTTACATGGCCAATTATATGTGGCGTGTTCTCGCGTTGGAAAACCGTCAAGTTTATTCATTTATACTCCTCAGGAATTGACTAAAAATATTGTTTATCAACTCGCATTAAGATAAAATTAAACAAACATTATTGATTATAACGAATTGTTTTTAGAAAAATTGATGTTATTTCAAAATAAAAAATAATGAAATTGTTATATTATTTGTCTTTCATTTCATACTTTGTTTAATCTACCCTAATCACTTGAAATATCATGCAGGACAACGTCTGTCGGGTCCGCTAGTACATATATATATATATACATAATATACATATACTTAATCATTTTTTTTATTAATTTTTGTTTTGTTTTTATATTTGGTCAGTGCCGAGCTGACCATCGACAAGTGCACTGTGAAATTCGCTCCTCGCGTGGAAAAAAAAAAAAAAAATCAACAACAAAAGAATAAAGCGCGAGTGCAGTGAAACCGAAATCCACATCCACATTGCGGGCATCACACCTTTCCTGCCCTTGGTCTTACTGTTGCTTGCACTCGGTAATTGCCGTTGCTGTATTACAATGTCATACAGCGCGTGTAGTGACTGAGTGTATGTAACAATCGATGGATATCGGGCTGTGGGTATGAATTTTGTTGGTGTGCTGTTTCACATTGTTCTAAGGGCATAACACCTACAACAATTTGATTCGGTAAACCAACTCTGAATTTGTACTTCACATCTGCGCTTAGTAACGTTGGTGTTTGTATTTTTATGTTTGGCTTTCTTTATAATGACTCGGGCATTCAGAGTGGATATTGCCAATATACGCGGTCTAAAAAGTAATCACTTTTCTGCGTACGTCCACGTCTGTAAGTACAGATCAGTTGTTTTGGCACTTAGTGAAACACAAGTGAATCCCCGCCCACGCCTCTCAGATCACTCTGATCTGAAGCTACCTTTTATGAATTTTAACTGGTCGTTAGTTTCCTCGATAACGACGTGGATGCCGCTGCGGATATGATCACAGACACCATTCTCTTTGGAATGAGAAACTTTATCCCTGGTCGGATAAAGAGTATCAAACCAAAAGAAAAGGCATGGTACGACTCGAGCTGCAAAGAGGCTGTCAGGGTTAGAGAAATGTTTGTTCGGTCCTTCAAGACCAGCCCAACTGAGGGAAATCGAAAAAAGTTCAAACGAGACAGGAATGACTGCAACGCCTTTCTTAAATGTGAAAAATTCCAATACGACCAAAAACTGAGGCAAAAAATACTACAATGTCCCAAAGGCAGTAACAATTTTTGGTCGTTCCTCAAAAATCTTAGAAATTCTGCCACATCCTCCATCCCAACGCTCATTTACAATAACATTCCAGCTGTCAGCTCTTTGGACAAGGCCAATCTGCTTGCTGCACACTTTGCGGCCAGCTCAACACTTCCAGATTATGCCTTGTCTCCGCCTACACTTGAGTGTGTCGAATCTGCAATGGGACAATTCAACTTTCGCACTCGTGTAGTAGCAAGAGTTCTTAAAGATCTTAATATACATAAATCCGCTGGTCCAGATGGTATATCTCCCCTCCTTCTGAAGAGGTGTTCTTCTTCGCTGGCAAAACCACTGCGTAAGCTTTTTCATCAATCCTACGAGTACTCTTTAGGACTCTTTCCGAGCAGATGGAAAACCACATTTATCCAGCCCGTCCGTCAGAATCTTCCCCTCTCTCTTCCTACAGACCCATTGCACTTACGTCCCTTCTTTCCAAGGTCATGAAAACGCTGATAAACCGACAGCTCATGAAATATCTCGAAACACGAAAACTTCTCAATGACCGGCAATATGGTTTTCGTAGCAATAGGTCCACTGGTGATTTGATGGAATGTCTCACCGAAAAGTGGAACTAAACCGGACATTATTCTGCCGAAAGCAAGATAATTGCACTTGATATTTATAAGGCATTTGACAGAGTTTAGCATCAGGCTCTTTTTGTCGAAAATGCGTGCTTTTGGGATCGACGACTCTCTTCTTCAATGGATTAGAAATTACTTTTCGGAATGTTCAATTCAAGTTGTCTTGGATGGTTTCAAGTTATACGAGGGCGGGTCAATAATTCCGTGACTTTTTGAATTTCTGACCTCTTTACTGAAACAGCAACACTGCTCCTGTCAACAGGCATCTGTCAGTTGACTCCTGTCAAAATTTAAACTTGCTGCGTCAGTTAGTTTGTGTTTGACAGCTGTTTTTATCAGACTACTCACTAATTTGAGGAGAAAATGGAAAAAAGTGAATTTCGTGTGCTTATTAAGCATTATTTCTTGCGAAAAAAAACCATTACCGAGACCAAGGCTAAGCTTGATAAATACTATGGGGACTCTGCACCATCGATTTCAATGGTAAAAAAGTGGTTTACTGAATTTCGTTGTGGCCGTACAAGCACTGAAGATGCCGAACGTCCTGGACGCCCAGTTGAGGTCTCTACACCCGAAACAATCGAAAAAATTCACGATATGGTGTTGGCCGACCGAAGATTGAAAGTGCGAGAGATTGTGGAAGCCGTAGGGATCTCGCATGGCTCAGTGGTTTCAATTTTGAATGATCACTTGGGCATGAGAAAGCTTTCCGCAAGATGGGTGCCGCGTTTGCTCACAGTCGACCACAAACGCAATCGTGTAACAACTTCACAGGAAGGTTTGGCGTTGTTATATTGCAATATGGAGGAGTTTTTGCGCCGTTTTGTAACCGTGGACGAAACATGGATCCATCACAACACACCAGAGAACAAACAACAGTCAAAACAGTGGGTTTCTAAGGGTGAATCGGCGCCAAAGAAGGCCAAGGTGGGTTTGTCAGCCAATAAAGTTATGGCGACTGTGTTTTGGGTGGCACGCGGGATAATCCACATTGACTACCTTCAAAAGGGAAGAACAATCAATGGGGAATATTATGCCAACTTATTGGACCGATTCAATGACGATTTGAAAAAAAAACGACCTCATTTGGCCAAGAAAAAAGTTAATTTCCACCAATGCAAGGGTGCACACATGTGCAGTTGCCATGGCAAAAATCCATGAATTGGGCTATGAATTGCTCCCTCATCCACCCTATTTCCAGATTTGGCTCCGAGCGACTACTTCTTGTTCCCAAACCTGAAGAAATGGCTTGGTGGAAAAAGATTTGACTCCAATGATGAAGTCATCTCGCAAACAAAGGCCTATTTTGAGGACCTCGACAAATCATTTTTTTTGGAAGGGATAAAAAAATTGGAGAAGCGTTGGACAAAGTGTATAGAGCTCAAGGGAGACTACGTTGAAAAATAAAATTATTTTTTTATCAAAAAATCTGTGTTTTAATCCAAAAGTCACGGACTTATTGACCCTCCCTCGTACCTCTAGAGCGTCGTGATTAACCTTATCAAAGGCGAGCAAAGTAGTCAAAGTCATGCCTAATGTCATCTAAGATGTTAATCATAGCCGAGGGGCAGCTATGATTACTTCGACACTTATTATTCGTTTCGATATAAAATTCCTGAAAACCTTTGATAGACACCGTAAAATACTTATGTGGCTAAGGTGGGGAATGAATTCGATTTTTTTGGCAATCGCAATTTTCCAGGACTGAGAAAATGTGAATATCGTTATACAGTGGTTAAGAATACATATAAATCTAGTGGCTTATAAGTTCAATAAATAAAAACACCGGTCGAGTTAGATTTTATAGCCACAATACAGTTAATTAAATTACCTTCGGCAACCGTTTTAAAATCGCCCCACATGAGAGCAAGTGGACCAAAAATTTAATTTAGATGAAAGTCGGGCGTGTTGGGGTTTTTCCCCAGAAAGAAGTTATTAAGGGGATTAGGATCTAGGGCACACTTAATGATGTTTATACTACTAGGCATTAGACACAAAATTGACGCAAGTTGGTGCAGAATTGTTTACATGGAATTGATGTGCTCAACTTAGAAACATAATAGTTTCGCTTGGCAATTCGGATGACAAAGGTTGCCTTGTTACGCGCTCTTTAATATGCAGCCAATTTGGTTTCGATGTTTAATTAGGGTAACAACTTCACTTGTAAACCAAGGATAACTCTTATTACAAACGATTACAGGTTTAGTGGGTACACTAATGCGTCAGAAAGTTTTCATACAAGCATTGAAAGTAATTGAGCTTCTCGTTAGGATCAGCACTTAGCCTGGAACCATACCAATGAGCTAAACGGAGTTAAAACCTTGGTATATAAAGGGAAAGGAGAAAAGTCAGAATAGTGATTTAACTTTATCAACTGTGAAGAGATTATTTCAAGAAAGCAAGGAGACTGGATCAATTAGTGATCTTAGACACTCTGGCTGCCCTTCGACAAGTCTTTCAACACAAAATATCGAATCAGTTCGTGAGAATGTTGCTGAGCGTCCACTGTCCAGGAACATCAATTCGGCTCCGTGGCGAAGAATTGGACATTTCGATAAGCTTTCTTTAGTGTATTCTCACGCAATATTTGCATTCTCACGCGTACAAAATGTAATTGACTTAAGAACTGAAGCCTACTGGCCAATGAGTTATGGAAAAACAATAAGTGGATGCTGATTTTTGAAACAACATCTTTTTTAATCGTAAATATTGTCGGATTTGGGGCTTAGAAAGCCAACGAGTGATTGTTGTGAAAAAAATAAATACGCAACGTTCAACTGTTTGGTGCAGATTTTGGGCTGGAGGCATCATCGGACCGTACTGCTTTTAAAATGCGAGTGGTCAGGGAATAATAGTTAATGGTGCTCGCCATCATTAACAAGGCGATGCCACATGTCATACCGCATTTTCTGCTCTTGTAATTTACTGTTTTGGTGATCAAAATTAGCTGCCCAGATCATGCGATTTATCGACTTTGAACTTTTTTCTTTGGCGTGTTTTGAAGTCTAAGATTTAAGCCAACAAGCCCACGACCACCCACGCCTTAAAGGGGTAAACGAAATTCAGACACATTTATGCCAAACTGTCATGGCGTGTGCGTATGTACTGGCAAAGACGTGGAGGTCATTTACCCGATATGCTATTCGATACGCAACTCTATTTTGTAAACTTTATGAATCAATAAAAGAATTAACATGTTTAATCCAAAAAAAGTGTTTTCTATCAAAATTAATTCTTGCGTGAATTTTGGGACACCCGTCATAAGTAGTTAGACGAAAAGTATGACTATGCCGAATACGAAGATGTTGCCTTAAAGCCAAGAACTTCAATTAATTTGTTAAACGCTGGACCAAAATCTCTTAATCACTTCATTGCAGAGCCGTTGAATTTTCAAAATATGGAACTCAAAACTAATGCACGAAAACCCGCCGGGATAAAAAAAAAATGGAAAAAAACTAACAAGCACAGCGAGCCATGGAAAAGCTAAATTTAATTTTAAAGAACACATTCCCTTTCACTTTGCCAGCTAAATTGGATTAGTTATGGAAATAAAGAATAAAATCAATGAACCACCCACCTTCCGGCTGCCATTATGACATCATACCTCGGCTCGGAGATAGCCTCATTGTGGGTCGCTGAATAAATATTGAAAATTCATAAGGCGACCAAAATTGCAGTCAAGGGGAAAGTTTTAGTGAAACTTTTCACATTCAAATAGAGGCTGAAGGGTGAAAACGAAAAGAAAAAGGACGGCGATGTTCAAAAAAAAAAGGAGAAAAAAAACCATGGAATAACCTCGAAGCCTCAGCAAAGACTTGTGGCATAATCTGCTGGATAATGAATGTGTGTACAGGCAAAGGATAAGATGGCGTTACTTTTCTTTCCTTTTTTTATTTCATATTCCAGTCCTTACATCTTCCTTCTTTTTTTTCAGCTTTCTCTCATTTCTGAACACTTATCCTTCATCTGGAGGAATTACCGGGTTTCTACGTTGCTTTATTATGAACTAGAACACCGTCAAGTGAGTTATTTTCCTTTACAGGGCTTTCGCTTCTCCCGATTGGCCACGTCGAGATATTTTATAATATTTCAGTTGCACCGGACTTTGTGGCAAAAAAGTACATAAAGTCAGGGAATTTCTTTTTTATCCTTTTCCATATTTACAAGCGGAAGTTCGGTTACTACTTACACAGGTCTTGAATATCATAAATATTTCTGGAAACGCCTCAAACAGATTTAAACACATATTATACCACACGGTACTTACCTTCCGATGATACTACTTTGGTACCTACATACGAGTATGTACTTTATTCAAAATCACTATTCAGATTACCGTTCAAATGATTTTTAATGCTCCAGAGCCCGACATCGGGGTAAAGGGTATTGACTTTACAGGATTTTCCTGTATTACGTTACTCCAGAAAATTCAACATAATTCCCACTTTGTTCAGAAAATTATCAAATTATAGAGACAGGGTGTGTATAAATTTTTTTTATAACAATTTTAAAAAGAGGTTTTAAACTTGATGAACAAGTAGTGTATGTTAATTTGGAGTTCCTGCGATTTAACGAAGATTTATGTTAGGTGGATGCCTGATCGATTTTAGACTTACCAGGACACTCACGATTTTAACAAAGAAATTTAAACGAGTACAATACGTCCATATATCTTATAGCTGATGCTGAGAAGAGCGATGTCTCATATGAAAGTACCGTGTCGACCACTGACGAGTGCAGACGGCTTTCTGCACTCGTAATCTCTCATGTGCTGCACAAAAAAAAAAAAAAACGCTCAGTGTACAAAAAAACCCAAACCACCGCGCGCGTGTGCAAAAAAAAACAAAAACCAAAACCCCATAACAGGGCAGGGCAGTGCATAACAAAAATATCACACAGTGCGGGTATCCCACCTCTCCCGCTCCTGATCGTTCTACTGTTGCTTTCACTCGGCCACTGCCGTTACTGTATTTATCATACGGTACGGGCAGTGACTGAGTGTATGCAACAACTGATGAATAGCGGGTTGTGAGTGAAAATTTTGTTGGTGCACTGTTCCATATTGTTGTAAGGGCATAACACCTGCAGTAACTTGATTCGGTGAACTAACGTCAGAATTCTCACTTCGCAGCCTTGCTTAGTATCGTCGGTGTTTGTGTTTTTTGTGTTTGGCTTTCTTTGTAATGACTGGGGAATTCAGAGTAGACATTGCCAATATACGCGGGCTAAAAAGTAATCACTTTTCTGAGTACGTCCACGGACCAGCTGTTTTGGCACTTAGTGAAACACAGGCAGATCCCCGCCCATACCTCTCAGACCACTCTGATCTGAAGCTACCTGGCTACGAACTAGTGCCATTATTCTTCTCTCACAGCTGTCTCGCCATTTACCTGCCTAGTGATGTAGCTTACCAAACTCCACCACAATGTAGTCCCTGGTCCAATCCGGAATTCAATTTCATGTGGTTAAAATTCCATCTCCGTGAGCAAATTATCCACTACTGCTTTATTTACAGAAGCCCCGAACTGGACAACAACTCGAACTTTAATGAGTTTGATGCGCTGTCTGACTCCATTCAAAGAATTGTATCCCTGTATCCTCATACTGAAATCGTGATTACGGACGATTTCAATATACACAATTCTGGTTGGTTTCGACATTCTGGACAGACGTGTTGTCCAGGTTTGTTGAGATCTTCGCTGCGGAAAATAAATTAACCCAGCTAGTAAATGAGCCCAACGTTGATTGTCATACCGCCAATACCCTGGACTTGTTTTTAACTTCTCACCCTGACAAGTATACCGTTGATGTGCTCTCCTCTCTAGGCTCGTCGGACCATTGTGTCATATCAGCTAAATTCTCGTACACCCACCACACAGTTAGAGAAAAGATCTCAAAAGAACCGTATGGCAATACGAGAAAGCCAACTGGAGCGGCCTTAACACCTTCTTTAGGAATTTTAACTGGTCGTTATGTTTCCACGATAACGACGTGGATGCCGCTGTTGACATGATCACAGAAACTAATCTCTTTGGAATGAGATGCTTTATCCCTCATCGGATGAAGAGTACCAAACCAAAAGAAAAGCCATGGTACGACTCGAGCTGTAAAGAGGCTGTCAGGGTTAGAGAATTGTTTTTTTCGGTCCTACAAGACCAACCCAACGGAGGAAAACCGAAAAAAGTTCAAACGAGCCAGAAATGACTGCAACGTCTTTCTCAAGCGTGTGAAATTTCTATACGACCAAAAACTGAGGCAAAAAATACTGCAATGTCCCAAAGGCAGTCAAAAACATTAGAAATTCTCCCTCATCCTCCATCCGAACGCTCATTCACAATGACAGTCCAGCTGTCAGCTCTTTGCACAAAGCCAATCTGGTTGCTGCACACTTTGCGGCCAGCTCAAAACTCCCAGATTGTGCTTTGTCTCCGCCTACACTTGAGTGCGTCGAATCTGCAATAGGACAAATCCACTTTCGCACTCGTGTAGTAGCAAGAGTACTTAAAGATCTTAATATGCATAAATCCGCCGGTCCAGATGGTATATCTCCCCTTCTTTTGAAGAGGTGTTCTTCCACGCTGGCAAAACCAGTGCGTAGGCTTTTTCATCAACCCTACTCTTTAGGACTCTTTCCGAGCAGACGGAAAACAGCATTTGTCCAGCCCGTCCCTAAAAAAGGCGAATCTTCTTCTCTCTCCTCCTACGGACCCATTGCACTTACGTCCCTTCTTCCCAAGGTCATGGAAACGCTGATAAACCGTCAGCTCGTGAAATATCTAGAAACACGAAAACTTCTCAATGACCGGCAATATGGTTTTCGTAGCAACAGGTCCACTGGTGATTTGATGGCATGTCTCACCGAAAAGTGGAACCAAAGCGTACATCAATCTGGCGAAAGCAAGATAGTAGCATTTGATATTTCTAAGGCATTTGACAGAGTTTGGCATCAGGCTCTTTTGTCGAAAATGCGTGCTTTTGGGATCGATGACTCTCTTCTTCAATGGATTAGAAATTACCTTTCGGAACGTTCAATTCAAGTTGTCTTGGACGGTTTGAAGTCTGATATTCACAAAATAAATGCTGGTGTACCCCAGGGCTCCGTTCTGTCTCCGACACTCTTTTTAATTTTCATTAATGATCTCTTGTCTGCCACTTCTAATCCAATATATTCCTTTGCTGATGGCAGCACTCGCTGCTTTTCATATTCATTTCCGGACTCACGTCCCTGCTCTTCGGCTGTAGAACGGGAACGGCAGCGTATGTTAAGCTCATTAAATTCCGATATTAACAGCATAACCAATTGGGGAACTATCAATCGAGTGGAATTTAATGCTTCCAAAATTCAATGCTGTCTGTTGTCATTAAAGCGAAATTCAAATACCCAGCCATTATCCATGAATGGCAGTTGCATCGTCGAAACCGATAAACTTTCCATTCTCGGTAAGTGTGTCAGTGGCAACTTACGTTGGAATAACCATATATTCGATGTCGCCAAAAATGCTGCGAAATGTCTAGGTTTCCTCAAGCGATATAAGAAATATTTTACCCCCTCTGATTTGGCCACAACATATAAGGCATTCATCCGCCGCCTTAAAGTTAAAGTGATACGAAGTATTGTTTACTACATCACGTGATGAATTGTGGGGAGCGGTCCGCTATGCCAATAGCGGGACCAGCCGAAAAATTAGGCGAGGATTCGAGTGGTTCATCAAGCCAAACAGCCATGTTAGCAGAACCTAAGATGAAGAAAAGGAGGAAGCTAAGGCCCACTCCTAACTTGATACAACGTCCCTCTCTTTCAAAATCCATCGAAAAGCTGCCTGGTGGATTAAGGAAGGAGAAGACAACAACAACTAACACAAGGGCAGCAATATACAATGACGAATACGATAGCAACATGGGAAGCGACAACAGCTTCGCAGTTCTGGCTGTCTCAGAGTCGGACGACGAAGAAGACCAAGTTAAAGCCCTGAATAGCAGCATCAGGCAGATGCAGGAAAAGGTGCTTGCCATTAAGGCAAAGCAAACAGCCAGGAGAGAAAAGGAGCATCAATTAAGCTCCCAACAAGAGGAACAACAACAACAGCAAGAGGTTGCAAGCCAGCAACAGTTGCAACAGCAACTAAAACAGAAGCCAAAACAGAAGACCCAAACACAACAACAACAAAAGCATATACAACCGCCATAACAACAACAGAAGCTGAAACAACAAAAACAGCACCAACAACAACAGCAGCAAAAAAATCAGCAGCTGGACAGACAACAGCAACAGCAAGAGCAAAAACCCACCAAGCAAAAAGTACCACCAATTAACACATTCAAATTGGAGTTAAAGGACACTATCGAACTGTGTAAGTCGGCCATAGGCAACAATTTTTTTATAAAAAGATTATCGCTAGATAGGCATGCGATCCACTGTAACACAGTGGAGCGCTATTATAAAATAAAAAATTTACTGAGGGATTCGACGACGGAATTCTTTTCCTACACCCCGAAGGAGGACAAGCTGCAAACAATGCTGATGAGGGGGATAGAACCGTCGACTGATCCGGAGGAGCTCCTTGCGCTGCTGAAAGAGAAGAAGTGCGAAGGACTCCAATTCGTGGGGGTCAAGCCGTTCACAGCAGCCAGAGCCAAAAGGGAGAAGCGGCAACTGCCCATTTTCCTGGTCCAGCTAAGTCCCAATAGCAAACTGGATGGTCTAAGGAGTATCAAAGTCCTAGACTACCAGGTTGTACACTGGGGGAAATTAAAGAGGAGCGAGAACATTTTACAATGTGTTCGTTGCCAAAGGTTCGTGCATGCCGCGTCGAACTGCGAAATGCAGCCCCGATGCGTGAAGTGTGGAAAGAACCACAAGTCAGAGGAATGCGTTCTGGGTAAGGACGGAACGTCAGAAAAGACACAATTGTGAATTGGCGATTCGAGAGCTCGGGTTTCACCCAGTTCAGTGACGAGAATATGGCAAACAATGTCATCACCAACGAAACGGTATTACCACCATTCATTTCGAAGGAATAGCTCCAAACGATCTTCGAATCACTTAGAAGTAAGAAATCAGTGGGAACCGATGAAATACCGAACATTGTGCTTCGACATCTCCCACTAGAAGCGGTGGACATTTATACCATCATGTTTAATAATACAATGAATAATGCACATTATCCAGCGCATTGGAAAACTGCGGTGGTACATCCCATTCCCAAAAGAAATAAAGATACTTCCAATCCGGCGAATCTCCGCTCGATCAGTCTTCTTCCAAACATCAGTAAGGTTTTCGAGAAGGTGATCAATAGAGTCCTGACTAAGTGGGTTGAGGACAAACACATAGTTCCGGATAATCAATTCGGTTTCAAGGCGGGGCATGATATCATTCATGCTGCGTCTAAACTGGTTTCTGATATCCAATGGAACAAAGGCAAGAAACAGTGCACTGGTGCCTGCCTGATTGACTTGGAAAAGGTCTTCGACACCGTATGGTTAGAGGGACTCTTCTTCAAGCTTGACAGGTTGGACATTAGTAAACCACTGCTGTATATTCTTTTTGATATGCTGTCCAGTAGACAGTTCATCGTGAAGAATGGCGATGTGGCTTCTTCTGGAACATTTAACATTGAAAACGGTCTGCAACAAGGTGCGGTAAATTCGCCGATCCTATTCAACATTTACACAAGTGATCTGATAGGTTCACTTTACCATGCCATAGCGTACGCAGACGACTTAATCGCGTACAGATCAGGTCCAAAGATTGAGGTCATTAACATACTCTTGCAACGTGACTTCGATAAAATTAAACGATATTGCGATGACAGAAAGTTGAAAGGCCACAAGCCACTTGCTTGTCGAAATGTAGTCAGATACCTTGGGATCTGGCTAGATCAATATCTGTATTTTAACAAACATATAGATGTTGCTCTGGCCAGAGCCAGAGGTACTTTTGCCTTTACAAAGAGACTGTTTTATAACAACCAACTCGATGCGAGGGTGAAGGTGATTTGCTACATGGCCCTTATCAGGCCCATGCTTGTATTTGGATGTCCGTTATAATAATTTGTTGTGTCTTAAAAAAATATAGTTTAATTTGTAATAAACACAACAATTGGCGAGGAAGTAGTTAGAAACATGGACGCAGCACTATAGGAGATTATTGTCAGAGAGATGAAATGATTGGAAAAAATATTCAAGTCAAATGCAGAACTTGTGGAGCGATTGATGAAACCCATTTCGGAGTCGGTAAAACTTTCAACAGTTCCTCCTTTTCGTACGATTTTTGTCGAAAAAGAAAGCTGGGATAGTTATCTTTTTTAATTGGAGTACCATTTTTTGGAAAATGCTGCGACTGATCACACTTTGCGAAAGGCACATTTTCTTTCAACCTGTCTGACACCTTAATCTGTGGGAATCGCCGCGATCCAAAAGAAAATTCCCACTTTGGAGGAGTTGGAAGAGATCGTGACAGCTTCCAAGTCCACCAAAGCCGCATCTGAAGTTAGAACTAGAAGCAGCACTCCTCCACTGCCGTTGATGTTCACTAGCTAAAAACTCAACAAAATAAGTCGAACGTTTTCGCTGCTAGAAAGTCATATTGACTCCGTTTGCGATATCTGAAGACGTCGAGATCACATAAAAAGCATAAAAAGCGTATGTTTGTCTAAATAGCAAAAGAGAAAAGATTACCATTCCCAATCTCGATGACGATCAAAAGTCCGTGGGAGGTGTCAGACGAAAACGTTCAACGAGTACATGGGGTAAACAAGGAAACTCTGCCCATACTATTCATTTGGTCGATGAGTGTTTGAAGTCAAGGGTGTCAGCCGTGGAAGAAGTGTCAACAATTCAAATTAAAACTGAAAGGCGAAAACGAAAAATTGTTATCACTCTTCAAGCAGACGATCGCCCACTGTGTTTCCAGTTGGATACTGGCACTTTTTGTTCCATCATAGGTTTACCATGAAAGTCTTGGAAAGCCACAGTGTTCACCAAAAACATACAATTTGAAAGCTGGGTATAGTTTACCTTTCCTTGTAGTTAACTACGATTGAGGAGCCAACATCATTGGGCTAGATAGGTTTGATGCATTCCCACTTAAAATTGATTATGCTATAATAACAATAAATTGCAGATTGGATGGGAGCCTAGGGAAGAGTTTGAGTCCCAAATCAAGAACAAATTTTGTAATTTTTCGGAACAGGTATCACGGTAAAACCGAACAGCATGCAACTTTATTTCAAACATCGCCAGTTCCATTCACACCAAAAGAAGAGCTAAAAACTGCATTAAAGCATCTGAAGAAGTTGGGTATTTTGCGATCCGTGGAAACGAGTCAATGGGCATCACCCATTGCTGTTATTAAGAAGCCAAGTGGAGCTATATAGATCTGCAGCGATTTCAAAATAACCGTAAATTCTCAACCAAAAATCAAAAAAATTTGCACTGTTCGAGTAGCAGCGATTTCCTTTCAGGACCAATAGTTCAACAGGCATTTTTCAACGTTATATGAAACAGCTTACCGCGTACTTAGTTTTCTGTATATCATACCTTGAGGACAATATTGTCTCTTACAGAGCAAGCAAAGATCATCTTAAAAAATTAGACATTTTTCTGGAGTCTTTGGAACGTCATGGAATACTCTGCCAATTGGATAAGTGCAGTTTTGCTAAAGTCGGCCATATTATCTATAAAGCTGAGATTCGACTGTCAGAGTCTCGAATTAAAGCTATTCAGGGTTTGCCACACCAGTAAAACTTGAAGGATTTAGAGGCTTTCATCAGTAAACTATTGTTACTCATTTATCGAAAACATTTCCCAAATGGCAGCACCTTTAAACAAATTAGTTGCATTGAAAGAAATTTTTGTAGAAAGGAGCGAAGAAGAGCTTTCCAACAGTTCAAAGTTACTATTTCAAACGTCTCTAAACTGCTTTATAACCGAGATGATTTACCAATCACCTTGACGACAGACGTTTCATGTCATCTGACTGGAGCTGTAACCTCTAAAACTTACACGATTCAACTGAAAGGGCCATCGCGTTCGGTTCCAAAAAACTTAATGAAACCAAACGGAAATGCAAATTGACCCTCTTGTCTACCTGCAGAAACCGGCCATCATCTGGAGCACGTGTAATCAGAGCATTTTCCCGAAATATCCAAGCAGGATAAGGTATTGAAACGGGTACATAAGTATGTGCATAATGTATGGCCAAAGCAATAGCTGATAATGCAAGGGTAGTAATACCAGTAGCACAAGTTGTTAAAGCTCCTTTATGAGGGACATTGGGGAGCAATTGCCATGTCGTTACTGTCGGTGGCGGAATATCGATGAAGCTCTCTCAAAAGCACTGAATAAGCCAGTTAAGTGTCTCGAAAGAAATACACTGAAAGTGCCTGGGAGCATTCTCCTGTCGACTGCGCTGGGCCTTCTCAAGGTTTTTCGTAGCTGATCGTAGTGAAATCAAAGTTAAAATTTCAGTTTGTAGTCTGGATGTCCTCAACAACTTCAGAAATGATAATCAGTATGTTACAATCTATATTTCCGCTAGGGTGACTACAAAGGGATTGGTGTCAAATAATAGCACCCAGTTTTTATCGGAAGAATTTAAGAGATTCTGTAATCTTAACTCCATTCATCACCTTCAATCCTGAGTCCAATAGAGCCGTGGATAAGACGGTGCGATTTTTAAAAATGCACTCACCAACATTTTGCAGGACACGCCAAAATTTGATGATGAGTTCTCCGGACGATAGGTGAAAAGCTACATGGGCATCATCACCAAAACTTTCTATCGCCTATGATTCCAGAAACCTCTTCCAGAAAGCGGTTTGTAAGCCAGTGTCTTCGGAAGAGCAAGTGGCTACAAGGTACAATAAAGCAACCCCTAAGAAGAAGGATGTAGTAGAAACACGCAAAGCTATCTGCCGTCGCCATAAAATCTAAATACAGAATCGAACACCGAAGAACGCTAAATTTTCGGTTAGCAACAAAGATCCTGAGCAGACAATACAGGCGACAAACTATTTGAGTCCTACTCCTTTTTGAATTTCAGTGCGACTGCAGTGATTGGATTGCCATCACCAGGTTTGGAAAATTCAACTAAAGCCATTTCATTACAGTCATGATCCCTTAGAACACCAGCAAACCACACCATGCATGAAACTGCATCAACTCATACAACACTGTTAGCACAGCAATCCGCGGAGCTCATATTTACCGAAACAGCGCCGAGTTCGTCAACCACGATATGCTTTAAGAGATTATGTATTTGCTGAAAATTAAGTATAGGAGTAATTGTTGTAACTAGGGCAACGCCGTTAATATACAAGGTGAGTGGCCGTGGGTCAAGTGGTAGCATATTGGCGACATGAGGGATGTTGCTCGGCAGCACCAACAATTTTGGTGGCTATTGGAAGGAGGGGAAGATTCGTCGTCGAATTCCTCAAGTTATAGGTAGCTTCATGTGAAGCAAAGTCGGTCGTCTGTCTATTTTATTAGCCATGGCCGGCTTACATAATTTTAGGTAGCATTAAGTTAGATTTAAGGAAAAAAAAAAAAAAAATAAAACAAAAAAAAAATAAAATACACAAAAAAAAATTAAAAAATTAAAAAAAAAAAAAAAAAAAAATCTAGAACAGATGTGGGTAACAACACTCTGAAATAAGGGGTAGTTTAAGTAGGATTAAGTAGAATAGGATTTATTTTTAGGTAGTTTATAGGTTTAGTTTTAAGTTTTATATTATAACAAAAAAAAGTCCTGATACTAAGTTTTTTTAATTAAAATTCATTTTCTTAGTTTTAGTGTTAATAAATGTAAAAAACAAAATAGACTGTAAGGAACGTCGAAAGACATAGATTAAGTATTTTGTTTAACCTAGAGTGCCCGCATGGGGCCAGTAAGTTATAATTAGATTATTTTTAAGTTATTTAAGCTAATTTTTAAGCGTTTTTTTTTTGTATAGCCTGTAAGAATTAATTAATGAAGTATAATAAAAAAATGCATTTAAACTGAAAAACTGAGCATATTGGCTTCCAAATCGGATGGTTCTCGGTTCAATCCAAGCAGCGCCCGAAAGACATTCTTTTTTCAAGCAACTAAAATCTCAGCCCAAACATCTTTCTCTCTCTCTCTTTATCCAATTTTCTGAAAAACCTAAAACGAGATCAAGTATTTTAAGAGTACGAGTAGTAATACCAATCGAGTGTTAAGTTTTTAAAAAAAAAACAAAAAAACAATGTAATTATGGCAATACTGTAAGTTGGAGGCATTGCCATATACTCGGTATGTAACTGACATTTGTCACTTTCTCATTCTTCCTCCTCATTATATGAAACACGCACACGGAAGGCTATAATGAACGCAGCCGGAGCGATGAATTCACTGAATCTTTACGTCTTAGGACACAATAAGATCATGCGAGATGAAATCGCCTATGAACGTGCTAGGCAAGCCTCAGAGGAAACCTTTTTCGGGAGTCGGTTTGCTTCCTTAAGGTCTTTTTACACTTCGGTTCATTATCTTGCATTTTTGATACAAATAATATGAACTAGAAGGTGGGGCAAAGGTGATGTCATAATGTAAGTGCAAAAATGATGCAAATGAATGGCGTCAAGTTTCATTGTGCTTTGACATGTATGGTGTACACAGATAGAGAATTAGTTGACAATGGAGCGATACAGACTTAAAGAACGTAGAATTATTGTTGCTGATTATTTTACTAATTTTTGGTCTGTTGTTTAAAAGCAGCGTAAATTTCGTCGTTGTCCTGCACTATGGTCGCTAATAACTAACCGTTTGGCTGAGGGTCTTGTGCAAACAGTCCAAGAAATGGAGAAGACAACAACCATAAACCTTACAAGTATTGAAAGCTAGCATTGAAGATGAAATCTCCAATTTGGAGCCAGATGTTTTGCGAGCTCCATGTTAAAAATGCCCGTAAAACGAGGGCAAATGCTCACCAACTCAGGAAGTGGTCATAATTTTTTCAACTTAATGTCATCACTCGAAGAAAATTGCGTCCAAGGATATATTCATCAGACTGCGTCGGCTTAGATGTTTCTGCGTAGTAGACCATAATTGGAGTCACAAAATATATTAACTATCTTTACTGCTTCTTGACAAGGCTTTACTACTCAAGATCTTACAACTACCTTAAGGTTGTAGCTGTTTGTCCTTTCTCGGTGACAGCATGCACTTAGTTCTACTCTCTCAAAAAGTTACACACACTTTTATAAAATATCGCCTCTAGTGTTGACTTGCGAGTTTCAAACAATTTGTTCAAGGATGATATTAAGCATGGTTTCTCAAGCAGCACTAGCTTTTCCTTTTGGAGAGACTGGTATTCCTTCCGGAAAATTTGCTCATATGAGGCAGATCCTGTATTTCCTTTCAACGAAGTCGTCTGCTTCATTTTATTGGCTTTTCGGGCCCAGTCAACAAAGCAGTACGACATTCGTTGTAAGACCTAGTAATCATATTGACAATGTTGCTTCTGATCTTCTGAGTTTAATCAGGAAAGGCTGGAAATCTTTAGAAATCCACGGTTTCAAATTCAGTCTGAACATACCATCGCTCCACTTACTTAGCATTGAGATCTTCAATAACAACTCTCAAGTTGACTAAGGATATTACTAGCAGGAGAATGTTTGGTCGAAGAGTTCGTGGGAGCTCCTTTGATAAAGGGATTTTGTTCCTCTGTGGGAGTGCGGCGCTACCTTAGGCTTATGTTAGCGAATCTGATTTTAGTTTCGCCCTCCATAGGGATCACGATAGTAAATGTCACAGTTTGTCCTCCATTCTAGTTGATCCCATTATTAATTACATTTTAATCTCACCCGCGTGTTATAAATATTTATTAGGCAACTGTGCCTAATAGGCAAGTGTGCATACGAGGAAATCATGTATGTTTAAAAAGTTCTGCAATGGTCATAGTGTAGTTTTACGTAATCCGATTATACTTTGTATTGTACTAAGATGTACAGTCCAAGCTCCTTAACTTAATAATACCGTGAATCAATTAACATACACAACTTCATGTCACTTAACCCAGATCTTGTAAAACATTCAAGGGAAACCATTCAAACTGCATTACCTCCAAGAATAGATTTAACTTAAAGGGAACTTCCTAAAACAATGCAGGAACAGACATTCAATTAAAATGTCACCCTTAACTCATCCATGCGATGTGCCTTAGGGCACATTCATTGCCATCAGCAACGAGGTCAATTCCCCAATGAAAATCAATTAACAATAAAATTTCTGCAATCAAAAATGGCATCCAGAGCTGAATTGCCCCCTCAGGGCAGCCATTCTACCAGCTGTATCCGAAGCAGTACCTGCAATTCGAAGCTAGTAACTCAAAATTTGTATCGTCACCGATGCACGTTTGGCACAATTAAAAAATCGTTATACGTAATTCCGAATCCGAAGCTGGTTAATTAAGGTCGTACAGACACAGATACAGATACAAATACCGACACGGATATTCGGATACTCCTTAGCGTCCTAAGCATTGTCCTTCGCGTGAGCTCGTTTCGAAATTTTCAAATTTAGGTCAATTACCGTTACCGCGATGGTAAGGTTCCACCGTCGAGAAAAGCCAGTACTCAACTACCCACATCTATTCTATTTGGATAGTTCCATCTGGCTTTTGGCGGATACAATGGCTTGATATTTATTGTCGCTGCTGTATCCAACGAGCAGCCTCGAGGCCTCCAAGTAAGAAGTTCATAATGGGAGAAGGCGGTAAACGGCAGCTACGTGGGCGGTATGCATGTCTGCGGACATATAACAATGAGGGAAATTGTTTCCTGTATCCATTTAGCACATAAAGGAAGCTCTTCAGTTTTATCGTTTCCTTTCGATATATGGTTACGTTTCGATTTGCCACCCCCAAAAGGAGGAGACCGAAGGAAAAGGGTGAAGGCAGTTTTATTGCCCGATATGTGGATGGAAATTTAGATCCTTCCGGTAATAGGTTTTTGGAAATAAGGTTTTTCTTATTTTCAACCATCTGTGCATTGGATCGAGTTGAGTTTGAAAGCTCTCCGAGATGGTTTATTTTGTTGGCGAAGATGGTTAAGTTAACCGCGAGAGGCTTTTAAGTCGGAATGAGGTATGCATTCGTCCTGCAGTTCTAAAATACGAAAAAAAAAATACATTGATTGAATGGATAAACTTTGGAATCTTCGGGAATTTTAGTACAATAGCAAATGTAACACTCTACGAATGGAAGCAAGTAGAGCTTCATGGTGATGTTTTCGAAAAGCTAGTTTATTTTCCATTTATTGACCTTCCAATAATCATGAAGTGCTATAACTTACGGATATAGTTTTGTAAAAGTGGGCAGTCTCAAAAAGAGAGAAAAGCTCACGAACTGTCCTTCGTCCTGTCTGGCATGTTATTCGTAAATGGATCTTGGCCAGTCTGTTTTGCAAAACTAAGAAAATTTGAGGACCATAAATTACTGCTTCAACTGTACTAACAACACTACCGGTCAACAAGCAACTTGAATGTGCCGCATTTCATGTGTAAATTGTAATCACTTAGCTGCCAAAAATCCTCAGTTTGACATGGAATACCTTCACAGGGGTTCTCAGAAGAAAATGGCAAAAACCATTTTCAACAATACGACTTGAAATAAAACTAAAAAGCCGTATCATCCCTATTACAAAAAAAAAATAGAGCCAATCTGAACCTTAGCAAGCTCACTGTAGACGTAATTAGGTAAGTGTAAGCAGATACGAAAGAGTTCCTCATGTTAGAAAAGATTTGGACAAGATTATTCAAACGGTAGCTATAGTAAACATTAAACCAATGAGCTACGCGATCTAGAGAGAACGATCGTAAAATAAGTTTATTTGCAGTTCATGATACATAAATTATTACAGGATGTCAACAACTAATATTTAATATCTATTCATAAAACATCTCCATCCAAAGCGTTTTTTGGACTTTCAACTTTTAAAACCGAATTTAAATCAAATTGGTAGATGCGGCAACCAATATCAGATTCCACCAAGAAAATTAATCGAAAAAAGTGATCACAATCTCGATAAAGGAATTATAGCAAATAATTGATAAGCCTAAATAACGGGTTACCAGACAGTAATGATAGTTTTTCCAATTGATGTGTTTTGAGTAGCTGTCAAAGATACCAATGACATTCAGCTGTCAAAATATTCAGTAAGGTCTGTCATTTCATCATGCATCGTTTTACGTTTGCCGAACGTGCGGAAGTTATCAAAAAATAATATCGAAATTACGCAACGTGAATTTCGTCGTGAGGTCGGTCATCGTCAAGGCTTCAGTGTACAGGCAATTCGTCGCACCGTGGAAATGTTTGAGCGTGAGTACACTTTTTTGGATCTTAAGCCTCCAACCCACCAACTACATAGATAAAGAAGAAAACATAGCCCCCGTAACGGCCAGTATCAAAGAAGACACAGAAATGTAGATTCGACGCTGATCAGCTGAATTGGGCATCGCCAGAGAGACAACGCGTCTTATTTCGGCCTACATTCGTATAGTATTGCGTTGACCAAGGAATTGAAGCCAGACGATCACAGACAACGCCATGAGTTAGCTAATTGGGCCAGGGAAATGCTGGCCGGAGATCTAGATTTTGGCCAAAAACTCATCTTCTCGGACGAGGCCCATTTTTGTCTCAGCGGTTATGACAACAAGCCAACTTTTCAATATTAAAGCGAATACAATTCACAAGTGTTTGGCGGCATCATCGGACCTTATTTCTTTCGGAATGAGGATTGTCTCTCGTATAACCGCCTTTCTGTGGTCAGAGCTCGACAACATCGACATATCCGAGCTGGGGTTCCAACAAGACGGCGATACAACGCTCGAAGTTGGGAAGTTGAAATTTTTAAACTCTGTCGTGATCATGCGATTTGACACAACTCGATTATTTTCTCAGGGGCTACGTCAAGTCCTTAGTCTACGGTAATAAGCCAACTATTTTGGATGAGCTCGAGGCCAACATTCGACACGCTATTGCTGGAATAACGCCGCAAATATTTTATGTTTGTTTATTGTTTTTATAATTTGCGCGCGCTTAAGGGATTTAAGTACGCTTAAAATGCTTGCACACAGCGCGGGCGAAGGAAATCAGGGAGCGTAGAAAGAGATGTAACGGTGAACGTTGGTTTTAAATGTTTGAGGGTTATAATGACTAGGAAATAACGAGCTAGACAGGGCATTCCATAAGCGAGTTGTACAGCTTATGAACGAATCACGATATTTAAGAGTATGTCCGAAAGTGGGCTTGAGGCTAAAGTGAAGAGCATTCATAGTGAGACGGGTGTTACGGTTAAAAGTTTGAATGGGCGGAATGCTGCTGACGATTTCTATGGAGCACTGGTGGTGGAATTGGCGATAAAACAAGGTGAGACAGGAGACATTACGTCGGTGTTAGAGGGTGTCCATTTTTTGAGTGATATTAGTATCACCTATAAGGTTTATCGCACAGTTTTGAATCCTATCTAGCAGGTGCAGGGATGTTTTGGGCGAACCCGACCAGATGTGGATATTGCACTCCAATTTCAGGCCAGATCAGTGTGGATGAAAAATTTCTTACATTTATTATTACCTAGATATTTCGCAGAGTTTTTGGTGACTTCGAATATGTGGTCATATGTGGTCATTCCAACATACCGAGAATGGAAAGTTTTTCGGTTTCAACGATGTAAGTGGCATTTAAATTTCGTTTCACCCACAGCAGACAGCATTGTGTTTTGGAAGCACTAAATTCCACTCTGTCGATAGTTCCCCAGTTCCAACAGCCGAAGAGCAGGGACGTGAGTTCGGAAACGACTATGAATAGCAGAGAGTACTGTCGTCAGCAAAGGAATATATTGGATTAGAAGTAGCAGGCAAGAGATCACTGATGAAAATTAAAAAGTGTGTTGGAGACAGAACGGAGCCCTGGGGTACACCAGCATTTATTTTATGAACATCTGACTTGAAACCATCCAAGACAACTTGAATTGAACGTTCCGAAAGGTAATTTCTAATCCATTGAAGAACGGAGCCATCGAACCCAAACTTTCGACCATTTTCGACCAAAGAGCCTGATGCCAAACTCTGTCAAATACCTTAGAAATATCAAGTGCAACTATCTTGCTTTCGCCAGTTGCTACGTGTCCACCAGTGGACATGTTGCTACGAAAACCATATTGCCGGTCATTGAGAAGTTTTCGTGTTTCTAGATATTTCACGAGCTGACAGTTTATCAGCGTTTCCATTACCTTGGAAAGAAGGGACGTAAGTGCAATGGGTCTGTAGGAGGAGAGGGAAGAAGATACGCCTTTTTTAGGGACGGGCTGGACAAATGCTGTTTTCCATCTGCTCGGAAAGAGTTCTAAAGGATAGGATTGTTGAAAAAGCTTACGCAATGGTTTTGCCAGCGTAGAAGAACACCTCTTCAGAAGGAGGGAAGTTATACCATCTGGACCAGCGGATTTTTAAATGTTAAGATTTTTAAGTACTCTTGCTACTACACGAGTGCGAAAGTTGAATTGTCCCATTGCAGATTCGACACACTCAAGTGTAGGCGGAGACAAGGCATAATCTGGAAGTGTTGAGCTGGCCGCAAAGTGTGCAGCAAGCAGATTGGCCTTGTCCAAAGAGCTGACAGCTGGAATGTTATTGTAAATGAGCGTTGGGATGGAGGATGAGGCCGAATTTCTAATATTTTTGACGAACGACCAAACTTTTTTGCTACCTTTGGGACATTGCAGTATTTTTTGCCTCAGTTTTTGGAATTTTACATGTTTAAGAAAGACGTTGCAGTCATTTCTGTCTCGTTTGAACTCTTTTCGGTTTTCCTCTGTCGGGTTGGTCTTATAGGACCGAAAAAACATTTCTCTAACCCTGAAGCCTCCTTACAGCTCAAGTCATACCATGCCTTTTCTTTTGGTCTGATGCTCTTAATCCGATGAGGGATATCAGCCGCGGCATCCACGCCGTTATCGGTAAAACATAACGACCAGTTACAATTCCTAAAGAAGTTGTTGAGACCGCTCCCCTTGACTTTCTCGTAATGCCATATGGTTGTTTTCCGAATCTTTAATTGTGTAGTCGGTGTACGAGAAATTTGCTGCTATGACACAATGGGCCGACGAACCTAGAGGGGAGAGCACATCAACGCAGTACTTATCAGGGTGAGAATCTAAAAACAAGTCCACGGTATTGGCGGTATGACTATCAACGCCTGGTAATCGTGTGGGCTCATTTACAAGCTGGGTTAAGTTATTTTCCGCAGCGAAGTTCTCAACACATCGTCCTTCGGGTGTTGTCTGTCCAGAATGTCGAAGCCACCCAGAATTGCCCGTAATAACGATTTCAGTATGAGGATACAGGGATACAATTCGTTGAATGGAGTCAGACAGCTCATCAAACTGGTTAAAGGTCGAGTTGCTGGGTAGTTTGGGGCTTCTGTAAATAAAGCAGTAGTGGATAATTTGCTTACGAAGATGGAATTTTAACCACATGAAATTGAATTCCGGATTGGAACAGGGACTACATCGTTGTGGAGTTTGGTAAGCTACATCACTACTCACGTAAATGGTGAGACCGCGGTGAGAGAAGAGTAATGGCACTAATTCGTAGCGAGGTAGCTTCAGATCAGAGTGATCTGAGAGGTGTGGGCGGGGATCTACCTGTGTTTCACTAAGTGCCAAAACAGCTGGTCTATATTTACAGACGTGAACGTACGCCGGCGTATATTGGCAATATCCCCAAGTTTTTATAAATAAACGCAAACACAAAAAACACCAATTCCGACGTTACGAGTACTAAGCACAGCTGTGAAGTAAAAGTTCAGAGTTGGTTTACCGAATCAAATTGTTGTAGGTGGTATGCCTTTACAACAATAGGAACCAGCACACTAACAAAATTCAAAATTCATAGCCCGCTATCCATCGGTTGTTACATACACTCAATCACTGCATGCGCTGTATGACAATATAAACAGCAACAGCAGTGCCCGTGTGCCGGTACTTTGGACGGCGATTTCACGGCACTCGCGCGTTGTTGCTGTTGTTTTTGTTTTTTGCCCACACAGTGAATGGTTTCTGGTGTGTCACTCGCACGTTTGTATTTTTTTTTTGTTTTTGTTCTTGTTTTCTCTCCACGCGAATTTTACAAGTGCAGATGTGCGTGTGCACTTGTCGATGGTCAGCTCGGTACTTGACCGAGTCATCAAAAATTGGACCGACCGCTTGAAGCACGGGCGAAGCCGAGGCGGCAATTTGAATGATGTGCTATCCCACACATAATGGCATGAAAATAGCTTTTAAATAAAATCAGAATCATCGTTTTTATCAGGTCATCCTTTAGATAAATAAGAAATATATGTAAAGCATCAACAATCTGCTTTCTTTACTTCCTAGTGGTATCAGATATTATTAACCATACTATTTAGTTTGCAATTCATCCTGTTCCATTCAAAACAAAATTATTTGTATTTCAATTCACAATGTTAATTCATTTTTTTTTTTTTTTTTTTTTCATTATTTCATTTTATAAATTTAATACAATATATTACAATTATTATATTTGGTATAGTTAGGGACATTTTATTGACCAAGGCCAAGTCGCGAATGTACCATTATTGTTCAACAAAAAATAGGTTATTTAAACATTGATGGGGAAAATGTATGTAAAAATAAACAAATGCAATAGAAAGCTAAGTGCAACAATTTAAGAATTATGTGTAAGAAGAAAGAATTGTAAAATTATTAACTAAATAAGAAATTGATCTACTGTACAATGATCGTAAGCAAAAAGCCAAGTTATGACATTTTTTAAGAACAAAGATTTTCGCATCTAATACTTTCCGGTAACTTATTAAGTAAACGAGGAGCAATGACGGTGAAAAAACGAGAAAAAAGTGCTTTATTGATTCTAGGTAAGGCTACAAAATTCATGGAATTAGCTCGCAAGTTAAGATTGCCATACAATCTAGCGACGTTATACCCAGAATTCTGGAAAAATATTTTCAAGACTTTATAGTAGTAAAGGTGTCTTAAGAGTAGTATTTTAAGTTCCTTGAATAATCTAAAACTGGGGGTTGTGCGATTAACTTTGCAGATTAATCTTAAGCAGTGTTTTTACTTACCTAGCAAGGGTTGTACTTTGTTGAAATGTGTACCGCCCCAACAGGCTATACCGTACTGCAGCTTGGATTTAAAAAGACCATTATATACCAATTTTAAAATATCGGATCCGCAATATATACTAAAGTGATAAAGCTGTCTTACTACTAAGTTAAAGTATTGTTTTAAATGCAGGGTATGTTCTCTCCAACTAAGCTTTGAGTCTAAAATAACCCCTAAGTATTTGAAACATTCGACACGTTCAATAGCGAAGCAATCTATCGAGCAGCTAACATCGGTATTGTAGGTTGATACGACTTGATTATGAGGACATACAATTCTTAGATTAAATTTAAAACAATTTGGTGAGTGATATTTTAAAGAAAAGTTATCAGTCAATTTTCCCTTAATTTTAAAAATCATGTATTTTGTTTTGTTACTAATTGCTAGTTTATGCTTGTCAAACCATCTACGAAGCAAATCCAAGTCAAAGTTAATGTTTGCATTGACATCAAGGAGGTTATAACAAGAGTAAGTTAGAGCTGTATCATCTGCGAACGCGGTGATTTTTCCTTTAAAAGGCTGGATAAATAAATTTATTGTTTTCTGTGAGCTCATACAACCTTTTACTCTGACCATTTGTTTACGGTTCCACAAATAAGACGAAAACCATGTATAAATAAAACCTCTAAAGCCTGCATCGTACAATTTACTGAGTAGAAGCGAATGGTCCACCATGTCAAAAGCCTTTGAGATATCTATAAATAACGTTGCAGCAATTTTAGAATTATTTACGCTCTTATAAATTTCTCCGCAAAGTTTTAATAAGGCATCTTCAGTTGATCTTCCGCTCCTAAAACCGAATTGATGTTTACTGAAGAATCTAATTTTATCTAATAAAGACAGTATTCTAGCTTTCATACCCTTTTCAAACACCTTGGAGAAGGTGGACAAAAGTGAAATAGGACGGTAGTTATTCAAAGACTTAGTATCACCTATAATAACTACAGCGGTTTTAAGGGATTCGGGAAAGACGCCCTGTTGAACACTCAAATTGTATATGTGACATAAAACATCACAGATAAAAAGAGAAATAATTTTAAGTTCGTGACTTGAAATATTGTCATGTGAAGAAGAGTGTGAGTTCTTTAGCGATTGTATAATTTTATGTATTTCCAGTGGTGTGAAATTTTCAAAGTAAAAACAAGCAGACTGGTGTTGCTCCTGCCTTATTGTTTTATCACAGTGACACGAAAAATTATTTTGCCCCAGGAGACCGCGGAAATCATTGAGTATATTTGAAAAATAGTCATTAAAAACATTAGCCACCTCACTTGGTTCAGTTATATCAACATTACTATCCATATTTAAAACAATTTCGGCATTCGGCTTTTCTCTATTCAAAATTTCATTAACTGTGTCCCACTCTTTCTTAGAATTCCCAATATTTTCAACCAGTTTTCTTCTGAAATAATTATCTCTACAAAGTGTTATTTCTAAATCACGACAGATTTTAACATAAAAACTTTTAAGCCTAGTATTCCTAGGATGTTTGCGAACCCGAATTCTAAGTTCATTTTTTTTCTTATTTTCTTCAACAAATAAAACGTCATCCATGGTTTGATGCACTTAGATTTATTTGTGTTTAGGCTTTGATTTTGACTGCAATTAGAAATATGATATTTCAATTTATTAATAAATAAATCAAAACAATTGATGGATCATGAGCGCTATATACATCGTTCCAGAACTCAAAAGACAAATCTCTTTGCAAGGCTGAAAAGTCGACTTTTTTAAACTTTTTAAATTGTAGTGGTTTAGGTCTGCGTATTGAACAATCAAACTGAATTGTAGTTAAACAATGATCAGTTATCTGTAGACCATAAACATCAGTTTTGAAATTTATTGAGTTGTTTCCAAACATGAGCTAGAATTCACAGCAATTCGCGTAGGTTGTAATAATAAGGACTCAAAGCCAAAAGATGATAACACCGACAAAAAATAATTAACATCATTTGAGTAATCTAGTATATTAACATTAAAATCACCCAAAAGGACTACATTTTTACAAGAAATGTTTTGGAGAAATTCCGAAAATTCATCTACAAAGACTTTGACTGAGCAACAGTGTAAACGATATACGAGTACACACACAAAACTATAACGAACACCAGAAATATTGCAGTTAACAGAAATCAAGTCAGCACTTTTAAGACGAGCTTTAATAATATCACAGTCTAGTTCACTTCATGCACAAGTGAATGGAAATCAAATATAAAAAAAGAAAAATGTAAATTTTTTTTTAAAAAATAATGCTTTTATCACTGAATTAAAAAGAGAATAATAATAAAAAAAAAATATTTCAAATGTCGAACCAGAGAGATGAGCCACCGACCTACCGAAAACGGAAAGATCAAACATAATGTATAGTATTGTACAATACATACATATGTACATGTGCAGGGAGGCCGCGTGTGAGTTAAAGTTGCAAGATGGTGCATCTATCATGCTTATGCGCAAATTCGATCCCCCGAAACTACGCAATGGGAGTCCTCGTCAAAAACCAACTAAGAAATAACTAAGCCCTCTGCTTCGCCATGACCGTCAACAAGTCGAGGAGCCAAACGCTAAAGATGGTTGGCGTAGACTTCTGAACGCCTTGCTTCGACCACGAACAACTCTAGGTGGTCTGTTCGATGATCAGGGCTTCCTTGAATCTCATCATTTAGGCAGCGCCTGTCCAACCGCCGGTTTAACCAGTGCGCTGCACCGGGGCGTTACATCAAAACACGGCGAGAGACCTCAGTATATAAAAGGGCGCTGCAAATGTTTAAACATATTTTGTAATCCTTTGAATGAGCGCTAAAACATCGGCGTACAGAACCTTATTTCAGAAAAATGCCCAAGTGCATTTTTGTGCCATGTTCAAACCACTCCCTAAATCTCTCTTATAAATGAAGCTGCTGCTGCATCAGGTGTAAATGTGTGAAGAAACTTATATATTTCTCTCGCGTTCTTCGAACCGTTGGGATGTTATGAGAAGCCACATCATAACAGCAATAAAACCACTTCGACTGAATCTGGACAATATAATCGCTGCATTGGACGAAATCAAGAATTCAACTGCTTTCAAGAATACAGTTCGTCATGAAGCTGGAGCAATTATCGACAAAATCGATTGTCATTTCGTGTGCAGTGTGCATGTGGTACGATGTTTTAAGTCAAGTTAACATTGCTTCGAAGCATTGCAATCAATTGGTTCGGACTTACAGGCCGCTGTACTGTGTTTGGGATGTACTAAAACATTTTTGGAAGAATACAGTTCAACTGGATCGGAAAAGGTTTTTAGTGATGCACAAGAAATCTGTGAGAAAATGGGAATCGAGATAGTTTTTCCGAACTGTCGCAAAAGCGTAGCTGCTGGAAGCGAAATAAATTCGGAAGAAAGTTTCAAGAACAATTTTATTGATATTGTCTTGAAAGTTGCAACTGATGCAGTCGAGGAGCGATTTGATCCATTAGAAAAGCACAGTGAAACTTTATCCTTTCTCTACAATTTTACCGATTTCGATCAAAATAGACAAAACGGAAATTTGCTCAAGTCGTGTAAATAGCTTCAAACTACTCTTTCAAAGGGCAACGAATCTAATATTGATGGCGATGAACTTTTTTCAGAGATGACAGTGCTTGCAGAATTGGAGAAAAATCTAAATTTTGTTTGAGTCATCAACATGCTAAACGGAATTAAGAGCAACGGCATAGAAAATCTAGCTGCGAACACCATCATCGCCTACAGAATTTTTTAAACAGATCCTGTATCGGTCGCAACAGCTGAAAGATCTTTTCAGAGCTAAAGATGACTAAAAATTATTTACGCAATTCGATGTAACAAGAGCGACTAAATGGCTTACGCCACAATATCGATTGAACATGAAATTGTTGATTCAATTTGCCGCTTCTAAAGCCAAAAAAGGTTCCTTGTATTGAACATTCATCAAAACTCGCAAATATTTGATAGTGATATAAATTAAAAAATTATAAAATATACAAAACAAATGTAAAATAATCATCAAAAAATGTTTTCTCTTCAAAAAACATACATCAAATTTCTAGTTTTTAGGCATACAAATTTGAGGAGCGCTTGTGAACGACTTGCACCGGGGTGCTATGAGCGGTTGGACAGGCACTCTATTTAGGTTCACTCCCGAAAACAAAACAAGTATTATATTGTAGTATACAGAAATGCCTTGATTTCAAGTTTACTCCAAAATTCACGCGACTCCCAGCGTCTATATTGATTGAACAATGTAACCTAGTTGTTAGTAACGCAAAACCTGGAACCAAGGAATTAAAAATACTAATGTAAATTTAATTAAAATAATTAAACATTTACTTTGGGTTTACCTCTGTAAAACATGAAATTAATTTTTTATTTTTTTAAGAACCTAACTCTCAATGATCTTAGTTACCTTAGTCTTACATAGAAAAGCTTAAAAATTTACTTTAATAACTTAAAACTATTTTATTTTAACTTTTCAAAACTATGTATTTGGCTGAACCACATGAAATGTCCGATCTTATAGTAAAAATTTAAAAGCCAATATTATTTTTCTGTAAATTTTTATTCAATCAAAATAGGATCCGTTGGCATCTATGACATTCTTCCTACGTGATACAAGGTCAAATATTCCTTTTTCGTAGAAGTACTGACTTTTTGAGGCAATGATATCTTCAAAGGCTTTTATGACCTCTGCTCGGTTCTGTAAGACCTTCGGCAAAATGAATCCAGAGTGCGAAAAAAATGGTAATCGGCTGAGGAAATATCAGGAGGGTACGGTGGATGCGAAAGAATTTAAAATCCCAACTGCAACAGTTTTTGCACTGTTACTTTTGAGGTATGGGGTCTAGCATTGTCAGGCAAACGGATCGGACCGTGCGTACTGACCCACGCAGGTTGCTTTTCGGCCAATTTGGCATGCAATATGTCGATTTTTTCACAATATTTGATAGCGTTTATCGTTTCTCCTGATTGAAGAAATAAAAAGTGAATTGGTCCTTTCGATGTCCTCCAAATTATCACCATAACTTGTTTTGGGTGAAGATCGGGCTTTGGGGGTGTGTTTTGGTTTTTCACCTGGATCCAACCACTGCCCAGTTCTTTTCCGATTATCATGCAGTATCCACTTTTCATCATAGGTTACTATCCGGTGCAAAAACGATTCAGTTTGGTTTTTTAATGTAAGTGATGCGCAGATTTCCAGGCGCCGTAGTTGTTGGGATTCGTTCAGTTCATGGGGTGCGCACTTATCGAATTTCTTTACCTTTCCTATGAGAGAAAGCTGTTGACTTATTGTCACTGGGTTCCCATGCTTTGTGAAATCTTCCGCACCGATTTCATTTGGTCCGCATCCACCGTTGCTCTTAAAACAACTAACGTTTCCGACTTTCCACGTGGTGCACTTTCGAAGCTGAAATCCCCCGAACCGAACTTTCCAAATCTACGTTATATAGTGCGTTCGTTTACCGCTATATCCTCAAATGCGTCATTAATGTTTTTCTTTGCCAGTGACCCATTATGTCCCATTTTAAATTCGCAAGGGAAGAGGGTGCGAATTTTAACTGCCGAAAGCATGGTAAATAATTCCTTTTTTTTTCTTTTTTTTTTATATAATTTACCCGCGCCTAAGGGGTTATGAATACCCTTATACTGTTGCTTGGGCGCGGGCGAAAAGATAGAAGGAGGAGAAAGGAAAGTTTGTGATTTAGTGGTTTGAAACTCAGGTGTGTTTGGTTTCGATATTGACTCTCCAGGGGTGGGGGTCCGAATAGGACGGAGAGATTTCACTTCTCTCGGAATGTGAGGTTGTGAATTTTAACGGTTGTTTTGTGCTTGAAAACCCCTACAACAGCCAAATAATCTACATGTCAGTGGTATGCCTTCACACGCAGATTTTTCTGACTGAGTTCCAATTACACAAATGAAAACTTGCTGTGACTAGGATTCGAACCTTGACCTTCCGAGTGAGAAGCGATAGCTAGTACCACTACACCACGGCCACCCCTACAAAAAAATAACGGTACTTGTACCGAACCATACAATTTTCACACGTCAAGCTCAAGTACCACTTTATTTTATAAAAAAGAAAATTTAACGTTCTGGCACAGATGTTCACCCGAAAACTTCTTATTTCCGACTGAATGAAAATCGGACATTGACGAACACTTCTGGAGGAATAAAGGCGTTAAAGCGCACTCTTTCGTGATACATATAATTGGGGTAGTACGCCCCGGAGATCGGGCTCTTCGTCGAGGTCATTACTCTTGCAATGAGCCATCGGGCCAACGTTATGACGAAATCGTCCACTCTTATTAGGGTCGCCCTAAAAACCTTATTAGGATAGAACCAACAATCAACCGAATCTTTACCAATAAACTTGCTCTCACGTTGAACCACATGGGACATTCAAATAGAAGCATAGACCGAATTAGGGCAGTGTAGCATATAACCTTCACCCTTTAATCAAGTTGGCTGATAGAAATCAGTCCATTTGTAAAAACAAAATCACCTTTGGCTCTGTCCAGAGCAACGTCTGCGAGTATAGCTATGTTTGTTAAAATATAGATACTGATCTAAGCAGATCTCAATATATCTGAATACATTTGGACAAGTTCATACGGAGAGTCCAATTTTGAGTTACTTCTACGACTATATTGGATGGCATCTCGCTAATAACACGCGTTATATTGTCTTGCAAGGCTGACGGTGTATTGGCATAGACGAGTGATTTAATGTGTCCCCATAAAAAATAGTCTAACGGCATCAAATCGCACCATCTAGTCGGCCAATTCACCGGTCCGAAACGAAAGATAAATTGCCCACCAAACTCTTTGTCTTTCTTGGTCGTTCGAGTTGATTGAACCGGGCGTAATTGACGATAACGTTGTTCTCATGGTCATTTTGGAAAAAATACCAGCCAATATACTCGAAAAAGTGATTCAAAATTGCACTCTCCATATAGACCACTTAAAACGTAGTCGTACTGATAGGATATCCTGAGCATACTATTGAACACGTCGAAAAAGATGCCAAATGATTTCTGTAATATAATACATCTAATTGCCCCATGGCTAGTATCAATGTTCCATTTCAACATCACTTTCGCTCCCTCAAATATTTCTATGTATTTATTTTGGGTAGCCACCCGCCTTGTTAATATCCTCTGGAAGATTTTTTCCATTCGATACTATCGGTATTTCGTGCCTAGTGCAAATTCACTTTTTCCACAAGTGTATATAAATGTATCATTCTAGGAATATTATGTATTCACATGTATGCGTTCTTGCTTCTGATTGTACGTATCTCGTATATCTTCATTTGTACTCGAATAAGGTCTTGTTGATTTAATTGCGTCTTCTTATCAATACTAACTTCATGATACAGCGAATTGTTTTCAACTCACCATCTTAATGATTTACAAACTCGATCACGATTCATTACAAATTCGCGAGCAATATTAGGAAGTTTCTCAGTAACTTCAAAAATATCTTAGGAGAATCGAACTGCGTGACCCTTAAATTAGTAAATATGATACAACCATACTTGACGACTTTAACAAAAGGTAGAATTCTAGAATGCAGTCGTATTTCTGGTGACCTTAATGATTTAAATTCATCAGATATTTCGCCAGATTCTAAATTGTTCCAGTATGCCTTAGATGGATGCGTTTCAATAGAAATATATGTTTTGCAACGATAATATACGAGCCAAGATGGTTTAACCACTATTGCTCGTGGCAGATATTGTGTAGCATTTATATTTGGGACTGTGTTACTTAGGTACCTGGTTCGAATAGCAGCGTTTAGTGAACATTTCACAAATGCGATCTGATGGTGGATTTATTGCTTTTTCAAAGGCATCCGATCAAGTATTCAATCTTCATATCGTTTTCTATGAAGTTCTCTATAGCCCTGTAATCGAGATTTTTATTGTTCAGATGTTTCCGCAGCCATTACATTTGATTTACCCAATCGGGGCCTTACTCTTGCAGCTCCATAATATTCATCCGATTTTTCTATCTTTTTCGTGTCATTTTCCAGGTTTTCCTTCTTGCTGTTTCTCAGTTTCTAGTTTTTTCCCTTTTTATTATTATTATTATTATTATTATTATCAAGGGAACGATACAAATTAATTTGTAGGGTCCGGGATTTAACGCCGTGGTACTATGCCCATGTAGCGCACGCACGCGGTGCACGCGGAGTACCCATGTGGTCACCCACCTACGTACTTACCTTTCTGGACAAGTGATGTCCTTTTTCTAAAGGTTGTTCTTATACCACTCGTATTACGTTTTGTACATTTCAGATCTACAATACAAATAATTTTCCGCAGTTTATAAGAATTAGGCATTTACTCGTATTATATAAAAAACGGTACAATGTACGAGTATCTTATTCAAAGTATCATATTGTCCATCTCTAGTCACCACTATTTTCCATTCCATTACTAGAGATGGATACCGCGGCGGAAGAACGCTTCATCTTTTGAAGCTATCCACGAATCAATCCAATTTTTATTTTTTTTTATAAGACGTGAATCGATAGAAGCAAGTGGTAATCCGAAAGATCAATATCTGGTAAATACGCCGGGTTGGATAGGACTACCTAGTTGAATGATTGCATGTATGTCTTGACCGGTCATGCAATATGTGGCCGAGCATTGTTATTCTGGTAAATAATTTTGTCGTACGAGGCGGCCGCGTTTTTCCTTAAGTTCCCGGCTCAATCACATCAATTGTGTTTGGTAGAGTGCCCCAGTAATGATTTTGTTAGGTTTGAGCAACTCATAATAGACTACAGCAAGCTGATCTCACTAAATACACAATATGAGTTTTTTTCCATAAATATTCTGCATACGGTCATGATTTCTTCCTCTTTGCGTTATCGTAGTGGATCCATTTCTTATTGCCAGTTGGCCACTTCAATTCAAAAAAATTCTTCCGTTTATGCCTATCAAGCAGCATTTCAGACGTCAAAAATCAGCATTCAAGGTTCCTTCAGTTCATCTGGATACCAATTTCCTTGCTCTTGAATCAGTCCGGTTTCTTCATTTGTTGTATTTTTTTCAATCGCAGCAAAAGATGGTGCTTTAGGCAGAAGACTTCTTCGAGCTATGCATTATCGGACGAGGCTTTCACTGAGTTGTTTCAAAAACAACACAACGTTTGTGTAACTTTAGTATGGTCTATTCCGGATGAACCTCAGTCCGTAAGATATATGCGTTGATGATAGAAGTATAAATAACAATGCCAACTTCTAGATTGTAAACAACTATCAGTCGTTACGTTTCTTTCAATATAAGTTGACACTCGACATAAAATCCCTCAACCACGTTCCAGACCGTAAGCTCAGTTGGAGGTGTAACATCAAAGAAAGAACCAAAAAAGCACTACGCATGCCAAAGAACCTTTGGTAAAAGTTTGGGACTAAGACCATATACATATAATACACTGGTTGTATAAGTCATAGTTAGACCCATTTTTACCTATGGTATGCTGGTTTGGAGGAAAGAACAGCAAAAGATTAGTTAGCTTAAAATATTCACACAAGTTCAAAGACTAGCGCGTGTCGCATTAACAGGAGCGGTAGGGTATACTCTCAAGCTGAACTAGAAATTTTTCTCAACCTTCTGCCTTTAGACGAATTCCTTAAATGCGTGGCTTCCAACAGCTCGATCAGACCAAAAGTATCAGGCCTATGGACGCACCGCAATTTAGGACACCCGTCTATAACACCCGAATATGAACCATCAAAACTGGTAAAGTGCAGTGACTATTTCGTGCCAAGCGTTGACTCCGATATTGGTTTCTCCACGTCAGTTCTTAGAAAGGAGTAACACACAGCGCGACATAAATATACCAACTGAAACGCTGAAACGCGGAAAGGAACTTATATCCGTAGAACGATACAACAAGCATGGATCTCTAGAAGTGACTGTATCATCTCACGCTCCCTTTAGTCAAACCTAGGCAGCGGGAGAACACGTACCCTCCTCGGACTCAACAAAGGAGACTTCCGTATCGCTACTGGTGTTCTAACCGGCCACTGCCTCAGTATAAGGATGGCTAGCAGAATTGGAGCCTCTTTTCAGATTATTGCAGAAGCTGTATATAGAGGAGATAAAGACAATTACACACTTTCTGTGAGACTGCCTGGGGAGCAGATTTTTTGGAAAGTAAAAGCAAAGTCAGCAAAGCAAAACTAATATTTCTCATTAGATTTGTTAAGATCTCTGGCTGGTTTTCACATAACACCAGTTAGTAGGACCCACCATAATAGTGATAATATGTAATACTAATATGTCCCTTAGCGAATAGCACATCCCTTATTATCTAATCAATCTAATCGACCTACAAGATCTCAATTCTGGAATCTTTTCCAAGGAGAACTTGAAAGTTCAAACAAGATCCATTTCATCAGCTGCAATCGGTATTTTACGGGCTCATTTGGAATATAACCTTTGAATGGGCACCTATGGACCGTATAAACCCGAATAGTTGGAAGTTGATCTGCACGAAACTGCGACCTACGATGCTTTCTGAAATCGAAAGTAAGGAATCGAGTTATTTCAATGAATGAGCTCATAGACATAACTTTTGTGATCTTACTTGACTTCGTTGTCCTTGTGATGTCCTCATTCGAACCCTGGGTGCAACAAGCTATATTTTTGAGTCGATGTCGGCTTTTCTGAAAATTCAGACATCAATAATACTAGAGAAGTAACTCGTGATATCCCAGATACCATATCTAAACTGGTATCCGATGAACGATGGAACAGAGCAAGAAATATTGTATGGGTGGCTGCTTTTGATACCGTTTAGATACAGGAATTTTTCTTCAGGCTGAACAGAATGTAAAAGATTAATAACGTAACGAACTAGCTAATAGCCTCGGATAGTAATGGGTTCACTGTTGGCCACGCTGACAAACGATTAAAAAACACCGATCTTCGGATCTGCACGTGGAATGTTCGAACCCTTAATAAGTCTTGAGCTTCAAGTAGATTCGCCAATATAAATCATTATACATGTCCAAGCAATACAGAGGCGAAGACCAACCTGAACAAAGACTACTTCTACGAGCTTCTCGACAAAACGTACGGCCAATGGCCTAAGTAGGACGTAAAAATCGTGCTTGAAGATTGAAGGAGGCCATCTTTGTTAGAACAATGGGGAAGTATAGCCCCCATGTCATCATCTCCGGAAACGGACACAGGCTTAATAATTTTGTGGCGGAACTTAATGTAACTATAGCGAGTACACGGTTTCCACAACTTGGCATTAATAAGGCGACCTGGCTGACCTCGGATCAACAAACAGTCAACACAATTGATGATATTGCGATCAACACAAGGCACTCCTCCAGTGTTTTTGATGTCCGAACGTTCCGAGCAACAAACATCGACTCGGTCGATTACCTTGTTGTAGCCAACGTACGGATGCGGATATCCGTACCAATTCGAAGCCACCGGACCATTCATAGAAAGTTCAAGGTTGAACGACTACAATCGCAAGATACCGACAGGGCCTTTTCTGCTCGAATTCCTTTAACCTCTCTAGAAATCCGATGCAAGTTATGGACAACAAACGACACGATTCTGTTGCAGGTTAAAACCCAGCAACAGCAATCTGGTCACACCAGTGTGAGTAAACGACACCCTAACCAAGCACTGCTGTGATGAGTTCATAATGAACACCAATTTCTATTCAATTGAGCTAGCAACAACAGAAGTTGGAAGCGCATAAATTTACAGTGCAACAATACCGACACCGTTTGGTGTGAGAGAAACCAGCAGTACAACAATAATTGGACCGGCATAGTTGGCAGGCTGAGTGTTGGCAAGAAGTCAGTTGTTGTGATTTGGAGTTATAGAACGGTTGCATAAATAAGTTTCCTCATAGAGGAATAGATATAGTTATTAATAAATTGAATACGAGTCGTAGTATTTCAATCTTATTAATTTGTATCAGTGCAGAGTGACCCGCGAACTCTATGGGCAAAAAAGAATAGCAGAACTTAAGCTGCTCAGAAGAAAAACGAGAGAGTACGAGAAGCCCTCGAAACCTTCAAGTTATGCTACTGGAGGGATGAAGTTCAGAAGTTTCACCAAAAAATAAAACCAAAACGCCAAAGCTGTACAGCCCGAAAATTAAACCTCATAGTAGAACCGCAGTCGGCCCTGAGAATCTAGGAAGATTATTTCTGTGGACCGTTAAATTTTTATGACGAACAACATCCCACCGTCATGTAGAATGAACCACTCATCCTGAACGAAGAGATCTTTTCCATTCATTCGACCAAGACAGCCATTTCCAAACTTAAATCCAACAAAATCACTGGACCCGATGGCTTAACTGTCGAGCTTTTCAAAGCATCAGGTGATGATTGTAGACGGAGCATACATCAACTTATGTCTAAAATCTGGGTAGACGAAAGTACGCCTGACACATGGAACCTTAGCATTGTTCATCCGTTCCTAAAGAAGAAACTGCCTCAACTATACAGCATCGAGTATATGTAAAATCCTGTCTGCCGTATTATTTGAACATCTGCGATCCTTCGTAAACAGTTTGTCCGGCCCTTATCATTACGGCAGATCTTGACAAAAAAAACCAGAAATCCAAAATAGATACCTCATCAACAATTTCAAAGCCGCATATGACAGACGGTTCCATGTCTGGTTTTGGCTTTCCTGCCAAGCTCATTTGACTATGAAGGATGACGATGGAGAAGTACGCCACTCCGTCAAGATCGCTAATGACAAAACCAAGACCTTCAATGTCAGGAGATGACTCAGACAAGACGATGCGTAGTCAACTGATTTTTTAAACATCGTTCTTGAAAGTTTTGAAACTCACAAGTCAATTTACATCTTTCAAAAGCCTATCCGTCACACTACACACAAACAACATCAACGCCTGGGAAAAATATCACAATATGCGGCTACGACTTTGAGGCAGAAATTGGCTTTATCGATGATACTTTGGCCCCACTAGCACACTAACAGCTCCGACAACGGCACTAGCGTGGAAATCATGCTAATCGCTGCTTCTTTGGGCTTCGAAGACCGAGCCCAATCGACGCTTTACGTCGTAGAAGTGTAGACACTGACGAGAGTGGATGAAAATGCTAGGAGATAAAAGTTCTTCGGGTAATTTCCGGTTCCGCTTGCATCGATGGAAAATGAAGACGACGTTTCAACAACGAACTGTACAGTAAGCGTCAGTGATGCTGAACCCGTCAGAAAAGCTTGGATAACCCGGATTAGATGGTTAGGTAACTTTGAGCGTATGGACACCAGCGTCCCAGTCCAGGCATAACGCACTAGAGGATGACCGCATCTTAGGTGGCGCACACAAGTGGAAAGGAACCTCAACCAACTTCGCGTGCGTAACATAAACAGCTGACAAAAGATCGCGCTAACTGGGGATGCTGGACCACCCCGGACCGTAGCGCCATCTAAGTAAATAAGAAAGAACATAATGGGCATACTCGTACATATGGTAATTTAACTGTTTCTGTTCATGGTGGTCATTACTTTTAAATATGCTCAGCAGGGCACAGTCCATCGTAATCCGAATTGATATTAAAAACGATCTGCAAAAAGATGAGATTTATTCGCCGATTCTATTCAGTGTCTACACACAAGGATGTGTAGAGCAGGGTGAACCTAACACGAGCGCAGAATGGCTTTACTTAATTGACTTGAAGGCACATTGTAAGAGCAATGACCACGTCGAAAACGACATCTTCAAAGACTTTCTTTCGCTCGAATTCCATCTCGCTTCAAAATTTATTACCCTAAGGGTTTTCTCGAAGACATACCTTCTTTCTTATCAAAAGCAATTGTGACGTCTTACTTTGGACATTGTTCATAAGTCTGCGTGCATAAGAGACTGACTTAAGTCTTTCTGCAGATTTTTGGCTCAAGTCAAGGTTACGAAGATTTAGAATCTCTTCATCTCTACTCCGGAATGACCTAAAATGTTCTCTTTGTGTTCGATGTCCTTATCCATTGTCCACTTCTTCGATTCATCTCTCCAAAATAAAATAAAAAAAATCTGAAATATTCTCGTCTGTATTTTTAAGGTGGGTGAAAGTTTGTTTTCGGAGAAAGGGAGAGAAGCCAAACACGGACTATAGAAAAGCAATTAAGTGGCTGCTTCTGACACGTACGAAGAAAAACGCGGGTGGACACGTCCTCCAATGCAATATTTAGGTACACAAGTTTTTGTAGATGGTATTGGTGGTGTAGGTAGTAAAAGGGAAGCGAGACGTCCTGCTGAATCAATAATCAGAGAAGTTATCACGAAATGAGAAAAACTTTTCACTCAGCCTGATTTCGACCGGAAACCTATCTCAAGAAGTTTTGATGCACAAAAACTCATTATCCTAAGATTCGACAGTGACTTGTTTACTTTCCTTTTGTTATACCTTTTGTTTGGCTTATTCTTTGTTTTTTGGATTTTGTTTTCCTTCCTGAACCTCTACGTCTAGTTGGATTCGAATATTTACGTGTGAACGTATACGCACTTCTGTCTATAAAGACGTGATTTAGTTGGTCATCATCCGCTAAGAGGATTTCTAAGTAACTACCCTACGAGGGTCGAATGGTGTTAAAGTGTTAATGAACTTCGGCAAAGAAATTAGTTAAGAGGTTTTGAAGGATGCTAACATTGCGTTACGGTTTGGCTTGATGATGATGGGATGCTCGTATTTTACTAGAAAATAAACTTAAACCCTTTAAATCACGCAATTAATTGCTAATTATTTTCTTTTGTTTAGGGGATTCTCTATACTTTTGCCGTTTCTCTATAGACCGTAGTTCTGAAGTAACTTATCCCGGTTACGTGGTAAATGGTGGATCCAGTAAAACTATCCTTTAAATAAGTTTTGGGTTCGACCAACGATTCTACGGAAGCCGCGTACAAGGGATTGTAGTAGCAGACTTAGGATTTGAAGTTTGATCTGAGCAAATATAATATTTAGATGAGTATCGGGAAAGCCATCTCTTGTCTGTACTCATTTGGAAATAAAATTAAAGTGTTTCCTTCCAAAGTGCAGAGAGGTTCGAAAGTCATACCTACGTATAATAGTCTCGACAAACGCTTTGTCTATGCCCACAACGAGATAGTAATAGGGCTTGTAAAGAAATACGAAAGAGACTCTTCGCAGGACCTTAATTATCTCAGATACGAGTATCCAAGGTGGTCCACGCAGCGTCAGCGTTAGCTAAGGCGGATGAAAATATAATTGGTCATTTTGAACGCAAGATTCGTCAAGTAGTTTCTAGTCTCATTTGGGTTGACATATTTTAAGCTAAGAGATATTATAGCGACATCGAGCTGGTCACAGAGTTTGTACCAATTTGAGATTAAGAGTCTTCAATTCTTAGTCAGAGAGACGCAATCCTACGACAGACCTAAATGACAGTTTATTTTAATTTGTATAGAAAAGGAAACACAATGTTACCGCGTAGCAGGGACCTTAACGCCAGCGTTACCTTTAATGACGCCGGTGCGGAGACTTAAGTCGCAAGGACTCAACTGATTACGGTCGGCTGAGGAGTGGCGAACTAAGAACTGCCAAACCTGATTCCAGTGGTGGTGTGAGCATATAGCAAACCGCGCGCTATGGATGTGAGGTTGGGGGTTAAACCAACCGCGAACGAGCTCTCTCAGGCGCCTTGGCGCCAGTCTGTTATATTTAACCTTACCCAGGTATGGCAGCGCTGCCTGGGCTGACCTTTTATTTCCGGCCAAACCGGTGGGAACCAGATTAAATTTTAAAAATGGAAAAACAGAACACAAGACAGACCATGCCCGTCCAGGAAGAGTTAGAGCTGAGTGAGGACGAAATCTCGACTTCATCCATCTCCCTCCTGGTAGGGGAAATGGAAAAAGTGAAGCTACTGGCAGGCAGGCAGGCTACTGGCAGGCGACTTCACCGGTGGACAAGGCGGTACTCACACTGGAGGAGGCCGGTGGCCGGACCTTGGTCGAAGGGGCAGCCAAGGCAGCTGGAATATCCACTGCCGAAGCTACCTCCAATAGGCAAAGAAATAAAGCAAGGCTCCGGTTGTGGAAAAAATAGAAACAGCTGGCTCGGTCGCTGTGCCTGCCGCTTCCATCACCGTGCGAAAAATGCACACCAAAGGGCAAGAGTTTTGCTACATTACGCCTAGCGTTATGTAGCAAAATATGAGGGCTGTGATCGCATCAGCTTAAGCGAATGAGAAAAAGCCGCCTTTGAGAGAGCGAAGGCCATCCTGGCCAACAAATCACTTACTCAACAGGCGGCAAGCAAGGGCGATGCAGCAAGGGCGGGAAGGGAAGTCGATCAGGCGCTCTCTACCTCTTACGTGAGAAAATTAAAAGAGGGGCAAGCGTTTCTGGAAAGAAGGCAAGTTTCAGCGGCAAGCGAAGCAGATCCGACGACGTCATGGAGCCAAACGATGGAAAAAAGGTGAAGGCTGGTACTTCTTCCGTTGCCGTGATTAACTAGCTGGAGCCTTGCGGTCGTCTAAAAATCGACCAGTGGAAGAACGTCGAAGACAAGTTCCAAGACGTCCTGTGGAAGAAATTATCCACCACAGCAAACGGGAAATTTCAATTCGATGGCGCTGGTTGGGAAGGCTGACACAAGGTGGTAACTTGTGGGAATAAGTCTTCTGTGGACTTCCCCAGACGCTTCATTTTGGAAGTATGCGATGCTTTTGAAAGCTTCAAAATAAAATCCACGACGATGGCAGAGTTGGCACAGTACACTCTGCCGACAGCATGGGTATGGCTTCCGGGTCCTTACATGTACCCTGAGAAGCTCCTGGGACTACTACATGTGCAGAATCGGAAACTAAAAGCCTCTCTAGAAGGCAATACGGGGAGCATTTTCTGCTGTCCCTTAGCAGGAACTGCTTACCATACCTCGAAAAATCGAAAGGTATGGTAAAGTACAGCATGGGTAGGTTGATGATTAAGCCATCGACCAAGGGAAATGACGAGGAGTAACCCCCGCAAGATGATGGAAGTGCTGCAGATAAACCTGCATCACAGTAAGGCAGCAATGGCCTGTCTGGAGGAGTACATCACCAGACATCACGCCGTAGCCGTACTCTTACGAGAGCTCTAGATCCATAAGGACAACAAGATCCGGAGTCTTGGGCTGGAAAATTTCGAGTTGTTCTAGAAAGCAGAAGGTAAGATCAGGACCTGCATCGTTATCAAAAACCAAATAAAGGCATTTCTTTTGAATAAATATAGCTCAGGAGATCTGAGAACGGTAACCTGCGGAAGGGAGTGTGGTAAACCACTCTCTCTGACCTCAGTCTACCTCCCCTCTGACTCCGAGGCAATGATCTCGGAAAAGCCAAAGGACTTCACAAGGCAAAAAAATTGGATTCTGGTACTGGGCTGTGACGCAAACGCGCATCATACACAATGGACAAGCAATATCAACCCAAGAGGTAAGCGTTTGTACGATTTTATCTTATCTTCTAACATCAATATTTGTAACAGAGGGAATTCACCCACTTTTGTGGTGAAAAATAGGCAGGAGGTGATAGATATCACCTTTGCTACAAATACAGAAGTCGACGAAGCGTCAATGTCGAATGACGTATATATACGCTACAAGGTGAACTTTCAGAACAGAGTATGTAGTTTTCAAAGAAATCCTAGGTCAAGTATACGGAAGTGGTAAATATACACCTGGATACGCAATAATATTTTTAACTAAGATAGAATGGTAGGAAATATTAAGAAGGCACTAGCAATGGCGTTCGAGAAGGCTTGCCCGGCTAACAGAATATTTAAAAGGGCTCGACCAAAATCGTGGAATAGGGAAATAGGTTTAAAAAGGAAAGAGGTTAGGAAACTCTATAATAGGGCGAAACTTCTCAGAAGCGACTATACATGGAATTAGTACTACGAATGTAAGAAACAATTCAAATACCTAGTTAGAAAGTCAAAGGGCTTCATGGCAGAAGTACTGCGAATCTATCGCAAAATGCTTTCAAAGGAAGCGAGCGTTTCTAACTACCCCAGGAAAAGTTACGGAACCTGGGCTGAAAGTAGCCAAGATTGATCTTTCTCTCTCCGAAGTGGAAGTAGGTGTTTTTACTAATAGAAAAAAAAATTACGGTGGCAATGCAGTCCTTTAAGCCGTACAAATCTCCAGAAAATTATGAAAATTCCCAGATACAGTCTAAAAATAGGGTACATACTAATAGCTTGGAGGAAAGAAAAGGTGGTCTCTTTACCTAAAGCGGCATGTAACAGCAAAAGATTTCAGACCAATAAACCTGTCATCATTTATGCTTAAAACTCTGGACCAATTATTGGAGATTTGCATTAGGAATAGATGCAGGCTTTTTGACTGAGTTGCAGCATGCGTATATGAAAGGAAAATCTGTAGAAAACACCCTGCATGAGGTGGTGGGGAAAATAGACAAGGGTTTACACTTCGGACGGTTTGCGATGGCTGCCTTCCTTGATATTGAAGGTGCCTTCAATAACGTGGATTGCACCGCCATTAAAAACGCTCTACGCTAACATTGAACGGGGCATTACAAACTGGGTTTGCAACATGCACAAATATACTGTTCCATTGGGCAAAGCTCGTTCAGGATGTCCGTAACTAGGGGAACCCCTCAGGGGGGAGTCATATCTTCACTCCTGTGGGTGCTGGTTATCAATGACATTCTCAAAAAGTTTAGTACAATGGGTATAGGTGCCACGGTATACGCAGATGACGTGGTCATAATAGAGCAGGGAAAATACTTAAATATTTTAAGCGATATTATGGAGGTTGCCCTAAAGATGATCAGCACTTGGGCAAAAAGCTGTGGTGTCAATGCCAACCCCTCCAAAACGGAACTGGTTCTTTTCACCAGAAAGTACAAGAACTATCCCTCTCGGACAGCGCGAAGTGTCTGGGTGCGATTCTGGACAAAAAACTGAATTGGAATCTTATTGTAGCGGAAAGAACCAAAAAGCATATAATGCTCTTTTTATCTGTAAAAGCACAGTAGGAAAAATTTGGGGCTTAAAACTTGCTCTTGTGTACTAGCTGTATGTGGTGGTGGGAAGACCCATACACACTAGTATGGTGGAAAACAATAAACAAGAAAACGATTTACGGAAAATTAGCAGCGGTTCGAAGAACGGCTTCCGTAGCCATTACAGGTGCGCTCCGTACTACTCACATGGCAGCATTGGACACCTTTTTGCACCTAACTCCGCTTGATTTACATATCAAAAAACTTACTGGCAACTGTGCGATACGACTCACTAATCTGGGTTACTTCAAGTGCAGTAGTTTCTGACATGGCACGATGCCTACGGAGCTACTGCCGGGAAATCCAATTCTAATGGATGAAATTCTTTCCTTGGTCGACTTCGACATCCCGTATGATATAATATATCCGGAGAAGGGGGACTGGGAGAAAAATGCAATAATCAGGTGCAATTTTCACAGAGGACTCAAAAACAGAGGAAGGAAGAGGATCTGGTATCTTCGCAGAAGACCCAGAACTAAGAGTGTCTATAAGACTTCTGGCTTCTGGCTGTCCTCAGGGCGGCTGGGCTAATGCAGATGAGATCGGTATCTACATCGATAGCCAATCCGCACTCAAGGCAATGGTATCACCAACGTCAATTCTGATACAGTCAGGTGCTGTCGCACAGTGTTCAAGGCACTGACTGCATAAACGGATAAGATTGTGCTGGGAGTCAGGACACTGCGATATTAAAAGAAATGAATTGAACACAATTAATAAAATTGTGCAGGGATAAGCCTAGGACAGTAACAGGAATCCTAACAGGACACTGTCTCCTGCGGCAAACACGCAAAGAGACTCAAATTGTCAGACACGGATATTTGGGGATTCTACGGTGATCTGCAAGCTGTTGAGGACATAACACGCATACCGTGTGAATGCGATGCAATATCGCGTAGTCGAAGAAAATTTTTAGGGAAATAATTTTTCGAAAACCTAGAGCAAATAGACGCCATGAACTTCAAAGGCCGTCTTGGCTTTTGCAGGGAAATTGCGTTTTTCACCAGGGCGATTGTTTAGGTTTTCACCCTTTGAAGACAAATTCAACTGGTTCCATAGGAATCGCGATCTAAATTCTAAACTACAATAAATATGCCATCATACAGACAACTGTCAACGTTTTGATGTTTGGTGTCTGAGTGATGATATCCATTATACCCCTGTTTAACCCAACCCAACCTAATCTACCGCAGAAACACTATTGTTTTAGGTCTAGTTCACAGAATGTCTAGGAGAAAGCTCTGATGTTTGTGTTACAACTTTTACAGCTTTTTAAAGAAGAAGCATGTCAGACCATAGCTGTCGTTTAATACAAGGATTACAATACTAAGTACCCGAACTATTTTAACTTAAACACGAAGACATCGAACAATTCATTTAAGTTAATTTTTGGTAAACTCATCCAATTACTGGAAACAAATCATTTTAATATCGCCCTACAAAAGACCAATTTTATTCAAATTCCTTACTAAACCATAATCCCCGTTATCTGCAATTGACCACGTCCGGTTTAAAAGTTTACGTGCACTCATGAGGTTAATCAAATTCTCGCGTGGTGGAATAATTCTACTCCCAAGTTTAAATAGAAAATTTGAGCGAAGGACATCCATTTGAAAAGCGTACGAAATGGCGGTTGGATTAGCGGTAATCTTTCAATTAAATAAAATCTATGCGAAAATCTTTTGAATGTGCTAATGCGTATATGCTTAGATGGTTTTAAAATGTTGATTTGCATCCGCTGATCCAGGTCTTCAAACTCATTTAATACATGAATTATTCCACAACACGTATTGAACGAGGAGTATCTGTTGAGGCAAAAATTAAGTTCAAGGGAGTACCGACGCTGAAAAAAAACTGAAAAAAAAATTCAATTCAATGAAAAAGAATTAAATGAAAATATTTTTATATGGAATGCCAATTGTCTCATCTGTTGAGCATATTATGCCACAAAATCACCACTAGATCGAACATAAGCCACCATTACGAAGCTGTCTTATGTATATTTGAAAAAGCCGTCGAGGATATTTCGCGAGATTACTATCTGGCGAAAACACTATTTCGTTTATCCAAAGAGATCTTAGTGCAATAGCGAGTCGCTCTCTTGCAAGGAGTGGGACCAATCGACAGCATTGGAATCTTAAGCGCCCAATAAATTTGAAATGCAGAAGGAAATTTATTCCAAGGAGTACTTCAGTTCTGCCTTCCCAACCAATTGGACGTTTGCGTGTGTGAAATAATTTATTTAATGTATTAATTGTGCCTACCCAACGGCTTTTTGTGCACTCCGGTCACCTGCTACGAGTATTTTTTTCTCCCGACGTTATCAGTTTGCTATTCACTACTAAATACTTATTGCTTTTCTGCCAGCAAATTTACTTCCCGTTTTCATTTTGCCCCACAGTACAACTGACTTAATCCACACTGAATAGTATGTCTAGATACTGCAGTAATTTCGATTCTGAAGCGAATAAAGTACCGTAGTAACTCCTAAAGCGATGTTCGCACAGAAAACAAAATATTGAGAACCAGTTTTCGTCAACAAAATGTTGAAGATCTCTCCAGAGCCATCGATAAATCTACCAAATCTATAAATCCAATTCTAAATTTTACTGGCGCATTTCACAGAAATCTTTAAGTCTATTGAAAATTTCAACATTGATGAGATGATTAGTGTTATTAATGCGCAACCCCACTGACGCGTTGAGTTTTCTTAGGTCCGATATCGATATTTATATTCAAGGTTCATCAAATATTTTTGCCCCTACCGCTGGCCCAATTTTAACTAAGATTATGAGCAAAGTGAATTATGTGAGCAATGACGTCGCAGCATCTCATTTACTCAGATCGTCATTTAACAAAATTAATTATCTCCCCATACAACTACAGTCTCGATCTAGCGCAACGTTCATTATATCTCTGCTAGCTGAAATGCTTGAGAATCCTGTAATCTTACCTGAAAAGACTCCTCTACAGCAAACTCTCTCCCTATCATCAGCACGAATAGCCGAAGTTGTTACACCACTTCCTGAACCGACATTTGATACTTCCTGAACTTCTTCGGTGTGGGACAAGCAACTTGGAAAATTAAAAACCTGTAATAAATCTGACTGTGTCACTTTTACAATTGAAAATGCATTAACTCACACCGATACGAACTGGCTAGAAAACTCGACTAAACGTCAAAGTCTTGTCGCTTCAAATTAAATATTCCAACGAAATACGAGTGGCTTTTTTGCAACCCCTTCTCAGAAGTCGTTCAACTTGGCGAAAGAAAATTAATTTAAAACCAAAAGGGAACTAAAAGAGCACCACAAGCGAAGTGTTTATCTTAATAATAGAGTCTAGTATTAAACCTAAAAATAAGCCCCAGCCATAAGTCTACTTCTAACCCTTATAAACAATCCCTGGCTTCTTATCGAGACTCTAACTTTCAATAACACGCTCAACTCCCTCTATACTAAAAGCCAAACCGCTCCCAGCTTATCTCGAAATTCCGTCTTCTATCCCAATTTCATTCGTTCCCATGTCTTAAATTCACCCCCGTCCTCGTCGGTTAGGTAATACCTCAACTCGTTCATTGATTCTTAAATTTCTGCATCTCCAGTCTTAGACCCTGTGCCTCCCATGTTTCTTCTAAACGCATCTTACACCTGCAAAAACCCCGTTTTAGCTTTGAAAACTACTATCATTACGTTTTTGATAAATACTCGTACACCCAACCTAATATCTGGTATCAGAGATTCAGAAATGTTTGCAAAAGAATACAGAGTGATGAAGTGATGATGATGGTCCTTGTGGCGATTCACAATTGCTTTGACCCTCAACTCGTATAAAAGACAGTTACAGCTGAATTCGAATTTATTGGTGTTAAAATTACTATCTTCCACATGTGGCTACCAGGTTGCGACTAATGTGGTTTATTCCCTATTTGATATTGTTGACACCTGTGATGATATCATGGTTCTTGGTGATTTTAATCCACCACATCTATGGGCTCAGTCGGCTGAAGAATCTTAGCTCGTTGCCTCAAATGCTGTTTCAGATAAGGAAATCCTCTTCACTGACTGCTTTTCCAACTCAGATCTTTTTCAAATTAATGATATTTCTAACAACACGGGTAGACAACTAGACCTGATCTTCATATCTGATGCTATAAAGTTTGTGTTGCCAAATTAGACCGTCTGAATCCTCCCCAGCTTGTTAATTTCTGATATGACAACAACAATTCTATTAGCCCCTCAGAAGCTTCCTTCCACAACAACTTCCGTAAAACAATTTACACAAATCTCAAGAATTCTGTTGATTCCATGGCGGAAGTTTTCTACGAAAAGATTTTCCATCATCATCTCCTCCTTAGTATGTATGATACTGAAACAACGCCAGCACAGCTACATACTATCAGGTTGTAACACAAGTATTGAGCGTTTTTTCGGCGGTTATTCCCCAATTGCCACAAAATGCACAAAACCAATTTAACGCTAGAATACTGCCCCTGTGAGTCGCAACGTATTCGGGTTTTCTCCGATATTTCATGGTCCATTGCAAATATCAAAACACGCCTTCGTACCAACTCAGTGTTGCGCAATTCCAGGGCACGTTGGATTCTGCTTTTGGGTTGCTGAGTTACGGACCATCGTGCTGCCTGGTAGGCGAGTATAAGTAACTAAGATAATTTTTTTTTTTTCCGTTCATGTTTAAGTTGTTTTTTTATTGTTACATATCAAGCTCCAGCATGCTACAACGACAGAAATGTCAATAAAAAGTTGTGAACCTGTTATAATCTCACCTTCCACATCCGTAGAAAGAGGTAAGAATAATTGGTCGTCCCAACCGTCGTCGTCGAAAAAACCCTCAAACAGAACTGCTGCGAGGTACATAGTCCATATTATGGCCAACAAAGGGAGGCAGGCATTTAAGCAGATCCTTGGAGTGTTTTGCCAAATGTTTTTACAACCGGCATAATTGACGAAGTACTTATTCGCACTAATGCGGATATTGATAGCAGGACAAATATAAAATGCAAAATTCTATAACAACACTCGACTCGAAAAGAGAAACTTCGAGCTCTTCTTGGAATACTAATTTTAATCGCAGCGATGAAGAATAACCACTTGCCGAGTAAAGAACTTTTTAATCCTATACTTTGTGGATCTAGAAACATGGCTACCATGAGCATGGATCGCTTTGAATTTCTCATAAGATGTCTACGTTTTTATGACCGCAGCACCCAAGATAACAGGAAAAGAATCGACAAATTTGCACTATCCTGAAATATTTGGAAAATTTTTATCGTACAGTGTAGGAAACTTTCTAAACCCGGCTCCTATGTAATAATAGAGGAACAACTGCTTGAATCCAAAGGACGATGTCCATTTTGAATGTACTATATGTACCTAATAAGCCTGCCAAATATGGAATAAGGATCGTTGTAATTTACGATGTTAAAAATAAATATATGTTCGATGCGTCCCCATATTTATTGGCCAACCTCTTGGCATTCATGGGACCACTAGTAATTTCAAAAATTACTTATTTTTTATATAACTTAATTCGTGCGGTTTTTTTTCAAAATTTGAACGTTTATTTCAAAAAACATGTACTATAGTATTATTCAAAGTATTGCCCATATGAAGCTATGACTTTTTCCCATCTTTCTGGCAATTTGTGGATCCCATCCCAAAAGAACTGCGCCGGCTTGGCAGCCAAGAATGAATCAAGCCAATTTTTGATATTCTGCTCTGATGTGAGCCGTATTTCAGTGAGGGTGTTCTGCATCGACCGGAACAAATGGTAGTCAGAAGAGCCAAGGTCTGGGCTATAAAGCGGGTGGGGTAAGACTTCCCATCCACTGTTTTCCAAATAGTTCTTAACCGGAATAGCAACGTGGGGCCGAGCGTTGTCATGATGGAAAATTATTGCCTGGTGTCTGGTCGCATATTTCGGGCGTTTTTTCGGCCATTGCTCTCTTCAAACGGATTAATTGTGTTCGGTAGCGTTGTCTATTGATGGTTTCACCCGGTTTTAGCAGCTCATAATAGAGCACGCCCATCTGATCCCACCAAATACAGAGCATTACCTTCGCGCCATGGACATTCGGCTTTGCCGTTGATTTGGCTGGTTGGCCGGGTTTCACATATGATTTTTTGCGCTTGGAGTTGTCATTTTTTATCACCAGTAACAATCCGATGCAAAACTGACTTCCTTTTGTGGCGTTCCAGCAGCATTTCGGACATGCAAAACCGCCTTTCGACGTCTCTCGGCTTGAGTTCATGTGAAACCCAATTTCCTTGCTTTTGAATATATTCAGCTGCTTTTAAACGTTTTGAAATAGCTGCTTGAGTGACACCCAAGGATTCTGCGAGCTTTTCTTGTGTTTGGCAACAATCTTCATAGACTAATGCTTCCAGTTCTTCATCTTCAAACTTTTTTGGCTGCCCAAGACGTTCATCGTCTTCCAAGCCAAAATCACCACTTTTAAATCGTGCAAACAACTTTTGGCACATTCGCTCAGCTAGCGCATGTTCACCATAAACTTCCACGAAAATACGATGACTTTCGGCAGCAGTTTTCTTCACATTAAAGTAATGAAGAAGAACTCCCCGCAAAAACACTTTTTCAGGCACAAATTTCGACATATTTGAGTGAAAAAAAATTATTGTTGTTTACTCTTCAAATGAATGACATATACTGAAATGACGTACAATGACAGTAGCTTTCCAATGCATGTTCCAGTGGAATAATAACAATGGAATAATACAAGTTACGCCATCTCTTAGCAAACCGCACGAATTAAGTTATAGACCCAATATATTGGGAAAATTAGAAATAACAAAACAGAAGTTCGGGCAGAGTTAAAAAAATTGGGAGTGTTGAACAGCTATGTACTGTACCTTTATAATTCTCATGCTTCTAAAATAAGACCAACGACTAGGAGGACTTCATGAAAGACTTGAGCAACGATATGTGAAAGGATCCGCACACAATCTGTTGAGAAGACAGACCTCAAATGCGAAAAAGAGTTCATGAAGCAATAAATAACGAGCTCGCTACATCTGTAAATGAGCCTGGCAATATTTGCGAACCAGCAATAAAAAAGGTAAAAAAAAGTTACATAACTTTTGTCCTCTAAAGAGGCGTATGAGTATTTACAACTGCAAAAAATGCAATAAAACATACAGCTTAGAACACAGATCACCAAATTGCTTCACGTTACTTTCATTTTTCAGTGGAAGCCACATTTTAAACGAGTGACTTTTGACACTTTCTGAATTGAAACCACGTCGAAATAGCTTTAAGGCAATGCGTGAATCTTAATAGTTCCTTTGGGCAATGACTTTTTTTTTTAAACATGATCTATGAAAACAAAAAGATTAATTATTTCTATTTAAACTAAGAATGCAACTTTAATTTGTATATTTTTTTTAAATGCAAATATTATAATATTTTTTTATGAATTTAAGTTTTTGTTTAACAAAAAAAGATATTTAATACTGTCTGCATATTTCATGGTGTTAACATCGTTGTAAGCATTTTTGACATAATTTTGAAATGAATATATCGGAAGATCATGTTCGGCATATTTATTGTTTTTATTCTGGAAAAATCAGAATGGAAGCCACTTATGCCAGTAAAGTAGTACATAAAAAGGGCTGAGACCGCAACGCGTAATTTGAAACCAAAAACAACACTAAACTTTTTCTACATACTACCCTGATCAAAAAGTTCCCGGAATGTAATTAGAAAATTAAAAATACAAGCTTATTCATCTAAATCTATATTTTCCCCTTCAGAGTAATACCCATCGACTGCAATACACTAATGTCAGTGCTTGATCCAATCTCCGAAACATTTTTTATATTCGGTTTTCGGTATGTCCATCAGTGCTTCCTGCGATTTTTCCATTACTTCCTCTCGGCTGCTGAAACGCGTTCCCCGTAGTGGTTTTTTAACTCGATTGAACAGAAAGAAGTCACAGGGAGCCAAATCAGGTGAATTCGGTGGCTGTTGGATGGTATTCGCTGCATTTTTCGTCAAAAAATTACGAATAATGATGGCACTGTGCGACGGTGCGTTATCATTCACAAGTTTTCTGCCCACAATTCTGGTCGCTTTCGGCGAATTGCTTCACGTAAACGTCTCATAACGCCCAAATACCATAGTACTCTTTGTTTACTGTCTGGCCTTCGGGCAAAAATTCATGATGCACTACACCGTGAGCATTGCCTTCTTTTTTGACTGAAAACGACGTGGTTTTTTAGGTCCCAGCTCATTTGGTGAACGCCATTCACTTGTCTGATGTCTGGATTGCGTGTCGTACTCATAAACCCACGTCTCGTCTCCACTCTCCAGTAATGATTCTTTTGATGAATGTGGGATCGGATTCAGCCTCGCAAATCATCTCTTTTGCGACGTCAGCACGGTCTCTTTTTTGCATGAAATTGAGGTCTTTTGGCACTAACTTTGCTGCTACACGACGGAAACCCAAATCATTAACCAAAATGTCTTGGACGGATCCATAGGCAATGTTCAAATTCTCCGCTATCTCTCTGATGGTTAATTTGCGGTTAGTGAACAACATTTCTTTTACTTCATAAATGTTTTCGTTGGTTTTCGATGTCGATGGTCTGCCACTGCGTTCATCATCTTCGATTGACTGACGACCACTTTTGAACCGCTCGTGCCACTGGTAAACGACCGTTTTCTTTAGGGAATCGTTGCCGAAACACTTTTCCAACATTTCCAAAGTTCGCGCACCATTAAATCCGTTTTTTACGCAAAATTTAATGCAAGTTCGTTGTTGCAAATTTAAATCCATTTCGAAAATTGTAAAAAATCGGCAACACACACAGAGATAGATATACTCTTGGCTACGTAACTTTTGCAAATGTCAAGCTATGATGCTAAGATTTAGAGAGAATGTCAACAACAGATTTACCAACTTAACAAAAAAAAACAGAACTCAAATCGGAACAATGGGAGCGCCACACAGTGGGTGTGGTCGGAAACTTTTTCATCAAGGTGGTATATTGCATTCCTTTTCCGTACAAAGCCGTAATTAATGAAGAGTGAGCAAACAGATGGTCTGGATGGTCTGGCTGGTCTGGCTGAAAAATCTTGAATTTTTCGGTCCATATAATCGCCATAGTTAGTCCGGAATTCGCGCAATGGTGAAGCACTTTGAAGAAACTGGTTCGGTATGGGGTCGGTCGGTGTTCAAAACCAGCCACACACCTCAATTCGTCGTCGAAGTCAACAATTGAACCTCACTTATGGCACTTTACGGGGAATTTTAAAGGCTAATCTTTATTTTTAAGCCTATAAAATATAAATTACACAAAATTGAACCCTTTGGACCATCTACGACGTTGTAGATGTTGGATATTAACAGGGCAATTTGTCATCGAATTTGATCATTTCCGATGAAGCCCATTTTTGGATGGATAAATAAACAAAATTGTCGTTTCCTGGGACCGGAAAACCCATACGAAATTCACGAAAAACCAACGCATCCCAAAAAAAGTCACTGTGTGATGCGGATTACGGGTTGACGACATCATTGGCCCGTACTTTTTCGAAGATAAAGCTGGAGTGACAGTTACAGTGAATGAAGAACGTTACTGGGCAATCTCTAGTTTCAACAGGATGATGCTACCGCTCATGCAGACCATCAATGAATCAATTTATTGTGTACGAAATTTGAAGATTGTATTATTTCGGTTAGAGGAAAAGTTGCTTGGCCTCCAAGGTCATGCAATTTGACACCTTTAGACTTTTCCTGTGGCGTTATCTGAAGAGTAAAGTCTATGCCAATAAACTAGCGACAATTCAGGATGTCAAACATCCAAACCCAAACTGAAATTGCTGCGTCTCACCCACTTATTCTTCAAAAAGTCATCGGTAATTTTTAGCTCCGGATGGTCGCTTGCAAACTAACCCGTGGTGGTCACAAAAACCATGTTGTACTCCATTCACAATTTCCATAGACCAAACTTTATTAATCAATAAAACTCAACATTGATTTCATAAAAAATATGTGTTCAATTTAATGAAAACTTCCACACCAGCTGTTGGCTCACCCTTTACTATACTGTGATGTTTCTAAGCTATGTCCTTGTAAAGTTTTAAAAATCACGATCTTAACGTGTTTGAAGTGCGACGTGGCCGTGCGGACCCACGTTATCATTAAAAATAAATTTTTGCCTACGATTAAGTATTATACATACATACGTGAAAATAGACGCGGAATTCCACAAGGTACTAAACGCCACAATGTACCATGAAATATAAGGCTCGTTCAGTTTAAGAAGTGAAATTTCGATTTAACCGGACGTTTGTCTCATATGTCGAAATACACTTGAAGAAGGTCAAGTAACAGTAGTGAAAAAACGCGGTGTGTCTTTTCATTAATTCAATTAAGTGTGAAGAGTGGCCTTAAGAAGGATCAACAGTTTTTACAAGCATTAGCGATAAACCGTTTCATTTAATGTCGTGGCATCTGTTCGTCGTGGAGGCGATTCAGTTCCTGAACCATCGAGCTCAAAATCATCAAGAATTTCGCATACTCGCGCCGTGAGCAAAGGAATGTTAGTTGGTCTTAAATGTTTGCAAATTGACTAGGAAATAAAGAGCTCGGTATAGCATTCCATAAGCAAGTTGTATAGCTTAGGATAGAATCTCGATATTTCAGAGTATGTCTGAGAGAGAACTCGAGGGAATACTGCTGAGCATTAATAGCGAGACGGGGGTTACACTTAAAAGTTTGAAGGGGTGGACTGCTACTGGCAATTTCGGTGGAGTAATGGTGGTGAGAATAACGATTCAACAAGGTGAGACAGGAGACATTACGTCGGTGTTCGAGGATGCCGTATGACTGTGTAATATTGGCATCACCTATGAATTTTATAGCAAGTTTTTGGATCCTATCTAGCAAGTGCGAAGAGGTCTTGCGGGCACCTGAACAGATGTGGGCATTGTGCTCCACTTTTGGGCGGATAAATGCCTTACATTTTGGTAGTCACTAAAGAAGCATACGATGTTTTTCTGCATTTTGTGCGTGTTTCCGTCGTATAATTTATAGTGGACTCGGATTTTGGGCTATCTTTGGCGCTATAGCAAAATTCGTGTTACTTTCATCATTTTCGTTAAACAGTGGAGCTAAACGATGTATTGATTACTTCCATATTCCTGATTTGATTTTGACATTAACTACTCGAACCATGTTGTCGTCTACTTTAAAGATTTGATCTACTCTTCCGATGGGCCATTGAAATGCTGGTGAGTTATCTTTTTTGATGATGACCATGTCGCCAGAGTTGATGTTATTCCTTTCCTGGTTCCATTTATGTCTATATTGAAGTTCATTCAAATACTCCGTTGATCATCGTTTCCAAAATCATGTTTCAATTGGCAAATTGCCTTTCATCGGGTCAGCAAAGTAGTTTTTGTCGGGGCAGTGTCACTATCTAGTTGAGCAACCAAAGGCTCACCAATTAGGAAATACCCTGGTCCGACCCTGGGTCGGACGAGAGTGGAGTGAGCGGTCTTGAATTTAAAATGGCTTCGATTTCGATGACTATAGTTCTCATTTCTTCGTGTGTTAATAACGCAGGTGAAACTGTTTTTATTATCAGATGTTTCGCCGATTTGACTGCAGCCTCCCATAGGACTCCAAAATGAGGAACTCGAGGTGGCATAAATTTGAATATTATTCCCTTGACGCTGCTGGCCTTGATTATAGCTTCCTTGGCTTCTGGTGTATGGAGAACATCGAGTAACTGATTCCTTGCTCCCACAAAGTTGGTTGCATTGTCACAATAGAGAGTCTGAACTCTTCCGCGTCGTCTAATGAAACTCCTTAATGCCCCAATAAAGGCTTCTGTCATTAAGTCAGTCACGATCTCTAAATGTATGGCCTTGCTTGTGAAGCAACAGAAGACTGCCAAGTATACCTTGTTTGGCTATTTTCCCCTAATTTTGTAGTGCACCCACAGTGGGCCACAAAAGTCGACACCGGAAATCACAAATGGTCTGTTTGGCGTGACGCGATGTGCTGGAAGATTCCGCATTATTTGAGCCATGAGTTGTGGTCTAGTTTTGGTGCACTTAAAGCAGTTATGAACGGTGTGACGAGCCATGATCTTTCCCTTGACAGGCCAGAATTGTTGTCTTAGGATTTAGAGCAGCGTTTGTGGTCCACATTGGCTGAGATCATCATGTTTCATTCTAAATAGCATTTTGGTAATGGAATCGTTGTACGGCATCAGTATGGGGTGTTTTGCGTCGAAGGAAATGGGTGCGGCTTCTAGTCGGCCTACGACTCGTAGAATGCCTTTTACGTCTAAAAATGGTACTAGAGCGATCAGTGCATTAGATCTGCATAGGCCCTTGTGACTCTTGAGGTCTTGGATTTTTTTAGCAAACTCCGATGCCTGTACTTGCCTTATGATCACCGTAAGGGCTTTATTGAGTTCAGTAGGTGATAGTGGTGTCTGATTTGCTGGATCGATGTCTCTTTTTCTGGCTCTGTTGATGAATCGGAGAACACAGCCAATCGTGTTTTGTAGAAACTTCATGGAGTTTCGATGATTTAAGTAGTAAATCATTTGCTCTGTACTGTTTTGTATCAACGCTACAGCCACTATGTGCTTTCTCTTTCTTTCCAAATTGTAATGTGGATCTAGTTCATTTATGAATGGTCGGGGCCATGTTGGTTCGTTCAGATGCAAGAAGTATGGTCCATAAAGCCACATACTGCATGACATGAAGCTGGTTGCTGATATTCCTCGAGACAGTATATCTGCTGGATTTTCCTTGGACGGGACGTGACGCTATTGAGCTGCCAGGGATACTCTCTAAATTTTCGCTATTCTATTGGCCACAAACGTGTGGAGAGATGAGGAAGTTGAATTGATCCATGACAGTACATTTTGCGAATCTATCCAGAAAAAGTTTGGAGAATCTTGATGTCTAAAGTCCTCTCGGACTCTGGTTGTAAGCTCAGCTCCTAATACGGCAGCACATAATTGCAGTCGAGGAAGCGTTTGTTATTTTACCGGAGCTATGCGTATTGTTCGATCTTTATAGGTTGACCGCAAATAGACAGCTGCCCCATAGGCTTGCTCTGATGCATCCACAAAAGTGTACATTTGGACGGATGTTCGAGTCCCTTGATTGAACATGTGCCTTGGAACTTTGGCCTGATTGAGTGTAGAAAGAGTATTTCGAAAAGTTATCCATTCTTGCCATAAGTGTTCGGGTAGCTCATCGTCCCATGATAGTTTCAAGTGCCACAGCTGCTGCACGAAGATTTTGGCCTTAACCACAACTGGACCAAAGAGTAATAATGGATCGAAGATACGTGTAATATCGGAGCTGACCGTTCCCTTCGTGAGTACGAAGATGTCGGATAAGTGAGCTCTTCCATGCAATTGGTCCGATTTTCGTTACGATATTAGGCCTAACGTTTTGATTGTGCAGTGAATTGATTCGCTACAATCAAGGCTAATTACTTGGTCGTCCAATGGGAGGTCTTGAAGTAGTGCAGGATGGTTTGCACACCACTTACGGAGTTTAAATCCGGCACTGTGCAGTAATGAAGTTACTTGATTTTGTGCGTCCTTTGCCAGTGGGATGCTATCCGCACCGCTAATGCAGTCGTCAACGTAAAAATCATCTTGAAGTATTTGTGCCCCAGCGGGCTGTGTAAACTTATTTTGGGTTGCTAAGTGTTGTAAACATTTGGTAACCAGGTAGAGGGCTGATGATGTGCTGTATGTTACGGTTTTCAGTTTGAAATACTTAAGCTCCTCCGTTGACCGCCTTCTCCAAATGATGAGCTGATACATTTGATCTTCTTCGTGCATGATTATTTACCTGCACATCTTCTCGATATCGGCTGTAAAGACATACTTGTGCAGGCGAAAGCGAAGGAGTAAGGACAATAGTCGTCAACTTTCCAGAATCTTTCGATGAGTTCGTTTGTGGAGTCTACCTCGCAGAATATCGCACAGGTTGTTGAGTTGGACCCAGTACAGTGTTTTGGAGGATTGGCATTCTGTCATCAATTTGTATCTTTTCTGGTCGCATGAACTGATAATAAAATGCTGCTCCCAGTAGGACATCGATTTTGTCGGATCGGTGGAAATTTGGGTGAGCCAACTTGATGTTTTCGGGTATCATCCAGGTAGTAGTGTCCAGGTTTTGTGTGGGTTGAGGTGATACAATGCTTGGGAGTATGAACGTATCTAGTCTGCAATCAAAATTTCTGCTTGTTGATTATAGTCCAAAGTTGACTTGTTGATTAGCGCTTCATGTTCTCCTGCCAATGTCTTCGATGCCTAGGGAGGATGATGTTGGTGACAAAGATAAACGTTTGATGAGTCTCTCAGTTATTAGATTTAACTGAGAGCCGGAATCCAGAATAGCACGGACCTCACAATTTTGTCCGTTGTTTGCCGTGATGGACACCCTGGCCCTGGCTGGAAGCACGTAACCTTGCTTGTTGTTTACTTGCTGAATCGTGGCTACAGTTGTCGGAGCGCCCCTTTCTCCCGATTGCGTCGTTGTGGTTGTTCGTTCTAGATGCAACAAGGTATTGTGCTTCCCTGAGAATTTCGTGCAACATCGTGCAGAACATGTTTTTGCTGTATGGTCTGTTCTGAAGCAATTAACGCAAAGTCATTCTCTTTGGATCCATTTGAGCCGTTTCGCTGCTGACATTTTGAGAAATTCTTCGCAATATTATATCGGGTGGCCTCTTATTCCACATACCTTGCAGCCTTCGACTTTGGAGGTGGCCACGGTTGCCAGTGTTCTGGCCTTGTCCTTTCCCCCAACAGCTTCTAATGTCTCGAATCGGGTTTTCAAAAACCTTAAGAACTCATCTGTTGTCTGCAGTTCTAGAGGTTTCTGCAGGGATTGCTCGTACGAGAGATGGCTTTGTCGATCCAATTTGTATGTGGAGGAGTAGGAGACCCCAGAAAGCTGTTTCTGTACCAAGCGTCTTCATTTCTGAGTTTAGGTTCGGCAAATCGAGGACCCGTTGAATTAGAGATGAAGTGAGGACTCATTTGTTGCTGAATCTATCCTGAAGGATTTTCCAAACTATGTGGTAGTTGTCTTCGGTTAACTCGAGGTATCGCAGTAATCGCTCTGCATCGCCAGACACGTTCGTTTTTAAATACCACATTTTTTGGATTGGTGGCAATGGCTGTTCGTGAATCATTTTAGAGAATACATCTGAAAACGTTTGCCATTTCAGATAATCTTCGTCAAATTTTGGTATTGCCATTTTGGGCAGTTGAATTGCAGGCTGATCAACTTCCTGCCTTGATCTGTTGTCCTGGCTGGTTGCCGTTGCTGTCCCTAACAGAGCTTGATTCTTTAGAACCTTTGCCTCCAATTTGGTATACGACTCAGTGTTGTACCCTTCCGCTACTGGGTCCCAAATTGAGTAATGAAGTTTCTCAATTTGACTCCACAGTTCGATCATAGACTGGGTTGGCGCTTCTTCCTTAGTCGTTCCATGGATGATGCGGACTAAAGAATTCATCATGGCCTTCTCTCTTCTTTGAAGTACATCGCAGTTTTGATTCTGCTTTTGAGGATGTTTCTTGATGAATGGGGGCAGATGATGGTTGTTTATTTGATGACGATTGTATCTGGTCTGGCTTTGTTGTCGGACCTTTGCTGATAGCAGCCTTTTTGTCGTTGCTGGACTTTATTAGTGCCAACGACTCACCCAAGATTTGCCTGTACTTGTTGTACAGCCAGATGCCAGATGAACTGGCTCAAGGTAATTCGAAAGCCGATATTCATCAAAAAAAGGTGATGCTCTCTGTTTGGTGGAATTTCAAAGGAATTGTTTTTTTTTTGAGCTTATATCGGACAATACAACGATCAATTCTGAAGTGTATTGTCATCAGCTGGACAAATTTAATGATTCGCTTAAACAGAAAAAGCCAGAACAGAAAAGTTGTAGTGTTCCACCAACATAATGCGGGACCTCATACAAGTTTGGTAACTCGCCAAAAGCTTTTACAGCTTGGACAGGATCTAATGCCACATTTACCATATACTTCAGAACCTTCTGATTAAGATTTGTTCCGGTCTCTAAAAATTTGTTTAGACCGTAAAGCCTTTACTTGAAATTGAGCGATTTATTTATGGATTACAGTTTAGAAACACAATTAAACGTGGTTTCAATGCAATGAGCTTATTTACACAATCCTTTCCAGCTCTCGGGCGTAGAATATTGCTATGTCAGCTAACTCAATGGATGGGAGAGCCTCCTTAGGTTTCGCAGTTTTATCAACAAAGTTGTAAATATCTCCTACCAATCGCCAATTGCGTTTCACATCGAAGGCCTTGACTTCGACTGACGGTTTCAGATTGAGGCGCTTCGCGGCTTCTTCCACGGAGGACTTTTCGTAAGACTTTTCAATGCAAGCTCTGATTTCATAGCCCAATGTCCATAAAGTTATTGTGAATGTCGGATGGTGCGCTGTTTGCTTGGAATATTTTATTATATCGACTTTCCATGACAATACCCTGAGCCAAAATTGGTCGAATAAATTTGTTCGTCTGACAAAAATTCTAGCACAGTGTGAAACTCGGAAATGCGATTCACTTCAAATGAGGAGTGCTACTGCCAGAGAGATGGCAAAAGATATTGAACCAGAATGGACAATATGTAATTCAATAAAGTATTTACTCATTATAAGACAATCGTCTTTCATCAACGAAACTACTTTCCGAACAACCCAAGAAACCCAAGAAAAAGAAAGTGAAATAATTCAGCTGAGGAATTTCTTTGCACTTTGTGGATGGACAAAATCAGCACAGGAAAAAACAGCCATGTGTTTAAGGAAATTTCCGCACAAATGGCAGGAAGAAACATTGAACTTTCGTATGAAAGTAAATAATTTGATCAGCAAATACAGATGCATTTGAAATATATCAATTCGAACAATTTTATTTATATTTTTTGCTATTTTCTAGAAAGGAAAAGGCGAATATTGGGTGTATTATAAGGTACATTCCATACTTGGGGAAGCAATGTTGAACTACTTGTGTAAGACAGCACAATAACAGGTATGTCGAAAAGATGTTTACTCAAAGTAAAAAACACAATACATATATTAATATTTTTTATTTATTTCAGATGACAGTAATTTCCCTAGAGTCAGTAATATTGAAGGGTCATCCAGAGATGTGTTGTTTGAATTTGCAACTCGACTCAAACCTGACACAGAGGGCGCATCTTCTCCAGGTACTCCAACTTCCGGGTCACCATCAGAAACACTTATTGCAAGTCCAACTGCAAAAATAAATAAAAGTGGTGCATTGCAAATCAATGTACGAGTATTGAAGGAGCTGAAAAGAGCAAATTTGCAAATGGAGGAGCAAATGGAAAAAGAACGTAAAAGTGCAAGGAAAATAGAGTAAATCTAACAACAAGTTGTGACTAAGAGCGGAGGAACGATTTGTTGGAGACACTCGTCAGTTACTCACGTTCCTTTCATTTTTGAATAATAAATAGTCTGTGTATAATATTTCCAATGTACCTACGAATATTGATTTACTTGCATAAATATCTGCTTAAGGCACTTTGAATAAGTTCGTTGTCACAGGGAATGGAATTGTAATCTGGTTGATGTCTGATCCGTGATTCTTCTGCAATACTTCTTTAAGCTATATTGTAACTATTAATTATTTATTCCGTCGTTACGCTCGATCATTGAATTAATTGCGTAGAGCACATGAGGTCTTCATAATGAGGTTAGCATTGTCGAGTCCCTTTCCAATTCTTCGGAACCTTGCATTTTCTATGACCCCGCGGCACTTGAACAGTGCGTAATTAAAGTTTTTTTTACGTCTGTTTTGTATGGGATTATAATATCGGAAAATCCAAGTACATCTACTTCGCTTATTTTTCACGACATTCATTTAAAAATTGCACTTTGCTGTTGATTTTTTAATGCAGATCTCTCAAAAATCTGAGAATTATTGCAACGACCGGGACATCCCACATTTACAAACAAAAATCTACATCTTAAAGATGTTACATACAATTTAAATAGGTGCTTTATTTCTTTAGCAAGACCATTGAATACTAACCTTTGTGGTTGAAGTAGTCCACGTCGTCTTCAGATTGAGGACGCACTTCGATATGACAACCATCTGTATAATAAAAGCAACATAATTTTCCCAAAAAATGTTACATTAGAGATGTTGCTCGGAAATGTAATACCAACCAAACAATGGTACAAAGATCTAGAAAACGTAAGGGTCTAAAAACACGAAAAAAACAAAAAATACCAAAAGTTACTGAAAAGCAAAAAAAAGTCATAAAAACACGAGCCCGAAAGCTATACGAGTTGATCGGCAACAAGAAAGCGTGCTTGGTTTTGGATGACGAAACTTATGTCAAAGCCGACTTTACTACTCTTCCAGGTGCGCAGTTTTACAACTCGTTTGAAGCTGAGATTCTTCCGCAATCAACAACATCGATTGGAATGGAAAAATTCGATTCAAAATATCTCGTTTTGCAGGTCATTTGCCAATGTGGACACAGACGCTCATGTTTATTACAACGGGAACAATTAGCGGAGAAGTGTACATTGACGAGTGCCTAAAAAAACGGTTGATTCCTTTCTTAAACAAACACGAGGGTTCAACATTATTTTGGCCAGATTTAGCTTCAGCTCACTATGCTCATGCGACGTTGAGCTTTCTTGTTGCTAAAAATGTCGACTTTGTCTCAAAAGACATGAATCCACCCAATGTTCCACAGTGAAGTCCCATTGAAAGGTATTGGGCTTTGGTCAAAGCTAAATTGAGGAAAAGTGAGCAGTGTATAAAGGACGTAAAAGATTTTAGTGCTAAATGGAAAAGAGCGTCCAAAAAGATCACGGATGTAACTGCCACCAACCATATGAAGGACATTCGAAAAAGTTGAGGAAAGAATGGGAACCCAAATAATTTGTTTGATTTTTTGTAATTATGAAAGAATTTAATAAAAACAGAGTTTTAAAGCAAATAAAAAAATGTACATGAATAATGAAAATATTTTTTTTTTTACTTTGAAGTTTCCAAATTTTATTCGTTTCAGTCCTTATTTTACAAACTGTACAAAATTGGGATCTCGAGTAAAGTCATTCATACTCTAAGAGCAATGTATGAAAACAATGTTGCGTTTGTGTGGGATGCGAATCCATATCTGAAGAATTTACATCAACAATGGGTGTGAGGCAAGGGTGCATTTTGAGTGCATTACTATTTATATTGTTTATCAACGACATAACAAATGGTGTAGGCGGAGGAATTAATTTTTGCCGAATGAAGATCCCGGCGCTGATGTATGCGGACGACACTGTCTTCCTTGTTGACCCGGCAAATTGTATGCAACTCAACAACGCTGAATAGGCTCAGCGAATACTGTAAATGCTGGAATTTGCTTGTTAACCTAGAGAAGTCTAAGACCATGGTATTCAGAAAAGGAGGCGGCAGATATTTCAGATTTGAAATATGGACGTACTGCGGCAAGATGATTGACAATGTGCGCTGGTATAAATACCTCGGGGTTCTGGTAACAAGCAACTTAAATCTAAACAAATACTTGGAGGCAAAGTTATCAGATGCTAAACGAGCAAATTCTTCCGTCTGAGGGTGGTGCATTTCGAATAACTATGTGTCTCATAGCTCAAAATATAAACTGTTTCGTGCAGCCGCTACGTCAATACTGCTATATGGAACTCAAGTTTTCGGATAACGTTATTTCCCAGCAGTAGAGATCTTCTTTCGATACTTTTTGAAGCGAATATTTCGTTTACCGTGTAATACATCGAAATACACCCTGAATGACTCGAACTGCAACCAACTTCAGACTGCTATAATTTCCAAACCGTTCATGACAGTGAGCTCAAATTTTGACACATGATAGATAATTTTATTATTTACAATCCTTTTAAACTTCTCAGTTGTGTTGGAAAATTTTTATCAGCGATGGAATTCAAACGTTCGGAAAGTGAAGGCTCAAATTGAGCGAAATCCGCGTCGAAGTGGAAGAGAAATGGCTCGTGAGCTCAACATAACGTTGCAACACATACTAAAAAATGAGTTTGGGCTCAATCCATTAAGGTTCCAAAAAGCACACGATCTTACACCGCAACAAAAAAAAGTTAAAGTCGAAAGAGCGAAGGAGTTGCTACGCTTGCACGAAAGTGGTGAGTTGCCGAATTTGGTTTTTTCCGATGAGTCGCCATTTGTTATCGAGCAATATGTCAACAAAAGCTATTTAGAAACTGGAATGCCTCCTTTATTCTTAGAGACTTTTAAATTACACTTTGACTATGTAAAGTCAAAGTAATGTTAATGGTGGAAAAACGTTGCCGAAAATCGTTCTTACACGCATTATTGCAACAGGAGCTATTATCGTGAATGAGTAGCGGAATCTAACGTCAGAGTGTGGCCTTAGCCTTGCAATTACAGCAAATTTGGAGCCTGATTTAATAAGAACTCAACTTGCATCTTTACTTAAAGAAACTGTTAAAAACTTGTAAAACAAATTTGCGAATGAAGCCCTATCATCTCAGCATATGATGTATTATAGTAAATTAAAATATCACCTGCAAGAAAGGTGATTTCCTACTCGACGGATAAAATAAGCACAATATTTAAATTGCGAGTAGAGCTGATAAGTCTGAATTTTGTACCACACCGCCCAGAACTACCAATCCTGTGCAATATGTGCAACCTAAACGTAAGAGAAAATATTTTTCATTTTCTTGCCATCCGTCCCTTTCTTAGGGAATTCCGCTTACAATTCTTTGGTGCAAGCATCATAGATGAAGAAGAAGCAATCTGCATTTTGAATGGACAGGAAGGATGGGATTTATTGTACAATTTTACACTGAATGCCCTTCGCTATAGAAGACGTATTATCGAGGAGGACTTCTAAATTATATTTACATAATGGAGTGTATTTTATTTTTTTCTTTTCTTTTTGTTTTTATTTGTCTATTGATATACAAATAATTGTCAATCTGGTAGACAAAAAAAAAAAGACATCGAAATTATTGTTTTTTGTAAACTATTTAAAATGAAATAAAATTCATTTATAACTAACTAACTAACACCAGCAGGCTAGTTTAGGTCCTCATTCCGATTACACCTTTCTATAAATATGTGTCCTTATTTGATCTAGATTTGGCCCTGAAACTGTTTTGTTTGTTACAAGTTTTATTGAAATAGAAAACAACAAGCCGAATAGCATTCGATGGAAATAAGACTGAAAGATTCGAAAAAAACACCATGCCATAAAGAGACGGCCACTTATTCCCGGAATCACCTTCAGTGACTCAATGAACCAAATCTAATCGTATTTTGTCATTCGGAAAAAGGCGATTCGCATTTATTTAATTTTTTTTTTCCAGTCTACTCATCTACTTAGCAAATTCCCAACAACTTCCAATTTAAAAAATAAAATTTAATTTTCCACATTTCAAAATCAGTGAGTCACAGTGTTTCTTGGAGCATAAATAAGCAGAAATTTAATTGAAAAGCACTGCCTGGAAGAGGAAGTACCACAAAAAATAAATAAATACAAAAATACAACATACCAAAAAAGAAAAAAAAAGGAGAGAAAAAAAACCTACCTAAATGAAAAATATCACATCCTGAGCTGACTAGCTAAGCGGCCCAGCGCAGGGAGGCTAATATAACGGCGGTACTTTTAACAGAAAATTTATCGATTTATATTCATATTTTCATTGTACTTCCGCTCCGTAAAGACGAATGCTCCCCAAGGCAAGATTCCATTGCCACGAATATGAGACCCAAAAAAAAAAAAAACAACGAAAATCGAACCGCCTAAAAAGAAGACAGCGACAAAGTCCTTCCGCAGACTAAGTGATGAGGTTGTGTCTTCAGTCTTCAGTTTTCAGTTTTTTTAGTCCTCATCCCTCAGTCTTCACGCACCGTCTTCGTGTTCTGTTTTTTTTTTGCTTTTCTTTCTCACTTTTAAGGTTATAATGTTTTTGGCTTCTCCTTGGCCACATTTGATGAATAATCAAAGGAGTGGTGGGATAAACAGAAAGTGAGAAGGAGAAATGCAAATGATTCCTTTCGTTCTCGATGGACGGGTCCTCTTTGACAAAGTGGCCGGGAATACTTGTAATCGAGGAGAGATGAATCCTTAAATAATTTACTATTAGGGGATTGTATTACGATTTGATGTGGCAACACTGATTTTTCTAGAGAGTCACCCCCTGGTCCTCCGGAGTAAGTGTTTTGGGGCTTGAAAGTATGGATAAGGGTGGTCAAGGCCGTTTGAGGTGGGTAAATTTAAATCTTATCTCAATGCATTAACGTATTTCCCATTCATGAGGCTATTGAACAAATTGAATTACTTATTATACTCATCCTAGTCCGCTGCTCCTCTTTCTTCATCCTCTGATGTGGGAGCAAGATTTTGTATTTGTTTGCATAACATCTAAATATGAGTTAGCTATTCCACTAAAAACAAAACGTGTGACTGAGGAAATGGCTCGCAAACTGAGCTATCGCTTCCAACATCATAAATTTGAGTACCTGTTGTATTTTTTTCCTAATAGTGACACGATTTAACTTCAATTCTTAATTAAACATCTATTCTAGATAATATGGTACAATATTCAGTGTTGAGTGACTACTCAGTGTGTTAAGACGTGCTTTCTCGTTCCTTATTTATAATGTCACAAAACTGTGCAAAATGTAATAATGACCTAGAAAACGGAAATAAAACTATTACCTGTTCCATCTGTTGGTCAAAAGCCCATCTAAATTGCGCTAACATAAGCCATAGTACATTCAATTTAATTTCTACGAACAAAAATTAGTCCTGGATGTGCGAATGGATGTACAAATCGCACGTCTGTGATGTGTATTTGATCTCATAGAATCGACGAGGAATTGCGCTCACTGAGTGATATTAAGTCTGAATTCCAAGCCTTTAAAAACAACTCTCTTGGTGCGGTAAACGCGAAAGTTAAGGAAAAAACAAAATCAAAAACCGATGCTGTTGCAGCCGAACCTTGGTGGACTCGAGCTAATGTTAAGGCAAATGTCAACAAACAAAGGTAACGTTTCATCTCCATTAACCGTGCGAACAAGTGCAAATACACCGAAGCAAAAACAACACACAGTGGTATCAAATTCATCATCACAGCGAAAGCCGTTGGCTGCCGCTGAATCTAACACCGCCGCTACTGCTGCGATTACAAACTTAATGAGTGATACTGATGATTTTATTTCTGTTCTGTCAGCAGCAGCTGTTACAAACGTAATTTCTTCTAAGACCATCGACGATAAAATTGCGTCATCTACTGAAGAAGGTGTGCCGATTGGGTCGGCGGTGGGCTCAAATCTCAGCTTCGGAGTTGGTGTAGCTGAAGACACCATCAGGTCTGCTGGTAGTGTTGACGACACTGATGCTAAATATGCTCATCACGGTGCTAGCGATTCCGGCGCCCTCCCGGAAAACACCTTAACAAAAGGTTGAAAATCGAACGACGTTCCAGATTAAATCGCAAAGTAATTGTCGGTACTAATGTTGAATCAATTGACTCTCTTGAAGTAGTAAGTAGACTCAAATGGTTTCATTTGTCGAGCTTTCGACCATGTACCACAGACCAAGCGATTATTGATTTTACGTCCTCAAAACTTAAAGTGGATGCCACTACGCTCTCTTGCTTTAAGCAGAGAAAGAGACGCAAATCTGCATTACATAAATTTCATATTAGAAGTCGCATATGAATATGTAAACGACATCTATAATCCGCAATTTTGGCCTGTATCAGTACGATTAAGACCGTTTGGTTCAAAAACCCCAAAATCGCCGAATCTACGAAGAAAGGATAGTTAATGCAAACCCAAACTTACATTCTATCGTTGATACGGTCGTTCCGGATGTCTCGTCTAGCACAACTGTAATAACTGTGGCTCCGGCTGTCAGTTCAAACACCTTTAATTCTGCTGTTGCTCCTGAAGCTGAAGCTCGTAATGCTGCCACCGTATCTTCTGCCGCCGAAAGTAGTATTTTTAGTCTGCATTATCAAAGCTGTGGGGGAATAACAACCAGATTGGATAAATTATATGTTTATTTTTCCTCTCATATATAGGATATAGTAGTTTTAACTCAAACTTGGGTCAATAACGACCATAAAAACTCAGAAACGTTTAATGTTTTTCGCAAAGATCGCTGTCATGTGAAGATTCGAGAGGCGGCGGGGTTCTCGTAGCTGTCGGAAATCATTTATCTGCCGATGAAATCCCGTTAAAAATTAGTTTGCCCACCCATGATGCGGATCCTACTATTGTTAAAGTGACTATTACCAGGCATAAATATTTATATGTTATTGTTAGTTATATTTGCATGGGTAGCTCATTAGAGATGCCTAACATATATTTATCCTATCTGGGTTCTTTTTTTAGTAGATTAAAGTCTGATGATCATATCATATGTTTGGGTGATTTTGACTTAGATGCTAAGCTTTTAGTTCCTTTTGATGTCAGTTCAGATATTGAAATCAGTTCGATCTTATTAAAATCAATAGTTTTCGCAATAGTCTAAACCGCCAATTGGATCTGATATTTAGAGACAGAGAATTAGATACATCTATTGCTACAGTCGTGTTCCCAGTTATTAACAATACCGTACATCACGTAAGTATTTATCTAGAATTCTAACTGTACAGCTTACAGAGCAATTTGCTCCAAATTGGCTTAGAGAAATTTGTTCGAAAAAAAACTATACAAATAAATTCTAATCCTCCTTGGTTAATTAAAAGGCTATCAAACTTGAAAAATCGTAAAGTCAACGCATATAAATTATATAAACGCAACAAAAACAATCAGTTTTTTTTATCACAAATACATGCAATGTCCTCAAGAGCTTGATTACCTTAACAAATTTCTGTATAATAGTTATATTCTGTCAGCTGAATCAAAAATCAAAGACGATAGCAAACATTTTTGGACCTTCATAAATGATAGGAGGAAGTCTGCTGGTCTCCCTAAGTGTATGATCTACATAGATAAAACGTCTAGTGATGATAACATCATATGCAACTTTTTCGCATATTACTTTAAATCCATGTATAGTTCTTCCTCTCCGGGTGACCCTGTTAGTTGCTTTGTCCCAAATCGAGTCGATATAAGCAACATGCAATTAAATCCTTTGGAAGTCTCTAAAGCATTAACCAACCTAGATGTAAATAAGGGTGTAGGCCCAGATGGGATCTCTCCCACATTTTTAAAAGAATGCGCTACATCTTTCTCAGTGCCCCTGTGCATGATATTCAATTTATCGCTTAGAACCGGCCAGTTTCTCAATAAGTGAAAAGTGTCTTTTATAACACTGATTTTTAAAGCAGGAGCTAAACAAAAACTTTCTAACTACAGGCCTATATGTAAGTTGTCAGTTATCCCTGAGATTTTCGAAAAGATTGTATGTGACAAACTTAGTTCTATCGTGAAGGAAATCATATTCGACTCACAGCACGGATTTGTTCAAGGAAGATCCACCGTCATAAATCTTGCAATTCTATGTGGAAAGATTATTGAAAATTTCGGAAATGGATACCAGACAGATATAGTACAGAACCACCCGATTTTAATCCATAAGCTCAGGCAGATTGGTTTCCACTCCTGTTTTTTTGGATTGGGTTATCTCGTATCTTTGTAGCCGAACACAATTTGTCAAAATTGGAAACAGTCTGTCGGAACCCATTGTACAATAGTAACGTCAGGTGTTCCACAAGGAACCCACATTGGACCGTTGCTTTTTGTTGTCTTTATGAACGACCTTCCCTTAAGTTTTTTTGTAACTCAATATCCCCATTATTCCCAGATGACTTGAAGGCGTTTCGAAAAATTAAGTTGGTGAATGATTGTTGGCTTCCCCAGGAAGATTTGAATAGTCTTGCTAAGTGGTGTCAGCTCAATCAACTACATTTAAATGTATCAAAGTGCCAAAGTCTGACCTGCACTAAGACTATAGATTCGATATCTTTCGATTATAAAATTGGCAACACTTGTTTGGACAAGGTGAGTTCCAAAAAGGATCTAGGTGTTATATTGGACCCGAAACTTTCTTTTAAGCCGCATATAGACTACATCGTTAGAAACTCTTTTAGAAAGCTAGAGTTCGCTAAGGCGAAATACAAGATATTTTACCGATCCCTACGCATTAAAGGCTCTTTATTTTGCTCTAGTAAGATCCCTCTTAGACTATTGTAGTCCCATCTGGAATCCCTACTACGATATCCACTCTAAGAGGATAGAAAGGGTCCAAAAATGTTTCACTAGATTTATTCCCAAAAGGCAGAGGTGGAATATTAATATACCACCATATCTGACCAAATGCCTTCTCTTTAATCTGTTGACCCTTGAAGACAGACGTAGGTATTTTTGTATAATGCTGATAAGGGATACAGTTAGTCTTTTTATTAAATGTCCCCATTTACTGGAGCGAATATCTTTTTAATTTCCTGCAAAAAATCTCCGGACGAAGTTTCATCTTCGGAACGCTGCATCAAAGAGACAAACAATTTAATTGATCACATTGATATTTGTGATAAATCTTCTAGGAGCTCTTTCAAAAGAAAGCTAATGTTAAATAATTAGTTAAACTCTATCAATTTTTTTTTTTTTTAGTTTCTTATTTCTTCCTTACCTATATTTTTTAATCTAAAGTTGTCTAAATTGAGCTTGTAACTCTAAGTTGATGAAATAAATAAATAAATAAACAAAGCAAATAAACAATATTTATAACATAAATCTAATAAACGATCACTAAGATCCAATACATTGCTCATGATCTGCGAGTAAGTACCCATTGCCACATGGATACGGAATCGAGAAGAAATCTATAGAATCCGAAACTTGCATTGTCAGCAGCGCATCAACCCAAGTTTGTTAATCACTAATGTACAATGGATCCCTTGATTTACATAGTTTAAAGCATCGGTCTATTTTTTTTTTTTTTTTTTATAATTTACGCGCGCCTAAGGGGTTTTTTGATACCCTTTTACTGTTGCCAGGGCGCGGGCGGAAAGATAGAAGGAGGAGAAAGGAAAGCATTGTTGTGATGTAGTGGTTTGAAACTCAGGTGTGTTTGGTTTCGATATTGACTCTCCAGGGGTGGGAGTCCGAATAGGACGGAGGTCTATGAATAAGAGTAAGATTGTTCTATCACGAACCCCACGTTTTTCACGTCAAGATGAGAACAATGTGGCTGAAGTTGATTCCCTGAGGCAGCCCTGTGACTGTGGCTATAATGGATCATCAATCTGGGGAATTCGAAAGGACCATTCATACATGCGAGTATGTTGCCACTCCTTTATGTAAAGTTAAATTCAAATTGAAAAAATTCAACATTGGAGCTCTCAGTTGTGGCGGATTGCCTTCTACCCATCTCAAATCAATTATAAAACCAAATTTGCACGACGACATTTTTTGTTTTATGACTTTACAAAAATCCAACGGCGAAAATGGGCCGAGAGCTGAAGGTCTCTTGTTTTCGTCTTGTGCAGTGGTCAGATAACACATCTGTTAGTGTCAGAAAAGTAAAGAGTAATTTGTTTTTTTTTCTGCGTGTCGCCTTTGTAATAAATCGTGTCTCATTACATATGGCATTTGCATGAGAACAACGCCACATATGCTAAAATATTTCACACATGAAGACGCCAATATCACGGCCGAGTTCGGAGGAAAATTTACATCTAATATGGCCATGTGCTCCACCATCCAAAAGAGAATCTAAGTGCAGACACCAGAGCTATATCACGGACGAGGAAGATTTTTTTTTACCATCTTTACCATCGTGCCAACGAAATCCGGCACAAGCAAATCGATCATTAGACCATTACCAGATCGCCGTTATTTTCTCGGCGTTCGACAGACCAAGATGCTTGAACTTATCAAATACTATCCCGCTCTTCTTTGTCCCCGAAGGTCTAAGAAAAAAGGAATGGAGTCAAACAATCAAGGTCTTGGACCCAAATCCCGTACAAACTTCGTCATCAAGAATTCATCGTAAATTGAAAGTATTAAGCCTGTGTGTAAAGTGTTGTCCTATCCATTTAGTATTAGTTCTAAGAATGAGTTTTTTTTTTTAATAATTAATTTGAGCCATACAAAGGTAATGTTAATCGTTTCACATACGTACATACATACTTAAATTCTTTCTAATTAAACCTAATTCATACAGCTGATATATTTATTGTCAAGATAACGACTCGATCTTGTGCGCACATCGTCGACGACACCATTTCAAATCTAAAAACCCGTTAACACCGATACAGCAAAGAAAAAAAAAAGTGAGTTTTTGAATTCATGTATGTACAATATAGTCCTAAAGTTTATACATTTACCTAGATAATTATCATATTACTTAAGATATAGTTTAACTTAATATTGTTGAAACGAAAAGAAGAACACATACATGTAAAATACATTTATCACTACATGCATACGTACAAACTATTAATCAAACACGATAAAACCTAATTGGAAATATTTATAAAATATCTTCACCATTAACCTAAGATAGATTTAACTACTCGTACAATACATGTGAAAATGAATTCACATTTTGACAGGTATACTTACATTTAATTTACTTTTATATGAAAATGATATGACTTTCGACTTATTCCTATAATCGTATCTGTTATACATACGTCTATATCTCCGTTTTGTTTTAATTTGTTTACTACTACCGTAATTTGAATAGCTCTTTTTGATGTCCTTACTCTCTAATTGTTTTTTTTTTTTCATATGAAACACCCCTCTCTTAAATAATTTTTTGTAATAAATACAATATGTATTTAAAATGAAACAATCAGCTTTCTGCATTCAGTCGTTTATAGCAATCGAAGAAATGAGGAGCTGAATAATATCTAAATTTCGGTTTAACTGGTGAGAATAACTTTGGTTGAATTAAAGGCGTGAACTATGATTTAGGGGCTACTTCCATAGATTCATTGGCGCGAAGTAGCCATGGAGCTGATGATAACTCTCATCAACTGTGGGCGAGCTAAGCCAAAGAAGCAGAAGAAGTTCTATCGCTGCTCGGTCACAATACCTGACCAAATAGTCTTTTTCCCTACTTCCCTTCCCTATATCTCTTTATCATTAGACGATAATGACGATATCCTTTTCTTTATTTTCGGCATATGCACTGTGTGGTGTACATGCTTTGACACGTATTTTATTATGTAACGAGTAATAGAACCTCCCCATACGTCGAGATTAAGCCCGGTAAACCGCTAGCGTGCCTTACCACCGCTACCAAAGGGAACTTAACACCTCAAACCCCTCGTTAGTTTTGTTAGACAGTACGACTGAAATAACCGAAGAGTCGAGACCACTGTGGTTTTCATCTATCATTAAAAAAGTGCTCTCGGTACGAAAACGCGTATGTCCAACTACACAGGATGAAAGGTCGTTGCCCTAGCCAATTGTCATCAACATATTTATTATTCGTCTGTTTCAGGGCTGCTTAGCTGCGTTTCAGAGCAGAAGAACTCCCAGACAGTGTTCCCAAAATGTGAGAGGTATGGCTTATCATGGCTTATTATATCTTAGCCAAGACTATGTGGGTCTGCCCCTGGCGACAACCTAGTAAGGGTGGTTTGGAAGCTAGAAAGCAAAAAACTGGCCTCATCATCGGGGCAGTACCGACATCAACAACAGAGGTGAGTAACTTTTTGATTATATTTGTAGATACTAACCTCATTGCAATATTGACAATGAGCTCACCTTTATAACTAAAAACTCACAAGAAATGCTAGATATATCATTCTTTTCTCTCACAACTTCACTCAAAAACTATTTGGCCACGCTGATACTTAATCTAATACACTAAGAATACTTCCGGAGAATACCGACTACAATGTGACACAACATTGGTTTGACATGTAAGTATTCCCAATAGATCTTTTTGGCAAAAAGATGCTTTCGTGAACGACAACGATAAGTTAATCCATTTTTACACAGATGCATCCGAGACTGCTAGCGATGTTGGAGGTACTGTTTTCTGTTCCGCCTTTGAAATACTATAGCTTGTTCCAGGTCGAAATTTTGGCGATTAAAGTAGTCCTGTCCTGGCTAAAGGAAAACGTGATGTCAGCAAAGGATATCCGCATCTTTTCAGATAGTCAAGCCGCTATCAAATCCCTGGACTCAGTCTCACAAAATTCTAAAACCTCCCTTGACTGCCGATCATCTCTCATGGAGACGGCAGAGCAGTTCAACATCCGCTAATGTTGGGTGCCGGGCGCTACAGAGATATTCCAGGAATCGCTAGGTATAAACTAAAACTAAAGGTGGATGCTATTAAAAGAACAGACCTTAGGTAGACTGTTGGATCAACATGTCTAGCGATCAAACAAATCTGGTCAAAACTGGATCTGAATCGCTCTAAGAGCTTGATATTTCTAATTAGGAAATATCTCAGGGCTATAATAGGTGTTATTACTGGGCATTGTCTTACAAGCAGACATGCAAACTGGATTGACGTTTTTACGAAATTTCTGCAGAAGCTGCATGGATGAGGAAGAGTGGGAAACAATCATCCACCTATAATGGCTTAATGATAATATAGACATTAATAGGTTTCTATGCTTCGTCAGAAGCTCAAAGTAGCAGAGTGCGAGGCCGTACGAGTTGCCAAAACCAACAGTGGTCGACCAAATGAGGTGAGTTCAACAGAAATGTTGAAAAAATCCACAAAATTGTATTGGATGACCGTCGATTGAAAGTAGTTTAACTAGCATACTCGTATATGGTAGGCATTTCAAAAAGCGCTGTATATCGCATGTTGACTGAAAAATTAGACATGAGAAAGCTGTGTGCAAGATGGGCGCCGCGAATACTCACAATGGAATAAAAACATCGTCGTGAGCATGTTTCAATCGAGTGTTTGGTGACGTTTCACAGCAATGAAGCATCGATTCGTTACAATGGATGAAACATGGGTTCATCACTTCACACCCGAGAGGAAGGAACAGTCAAAACAGTGGACCCAAATGGAGAATCGGCTCCAAAGAAGGCGAAGACAGTTCCATCTGCATAGGGATAATTACGCGTGGGATAATTTTCATTGATGGCAAAATCAATGAGTTAAAGTTCAAATGGCTTTCTCATGCACCCTATTCGCCAGATTTAGCCCTTCGGAATATTTTCTATTTCCGAATTTGAAAAATGACTCGGTGGTAAAAGATTTGCCAACAGTACAGAGGTGGATTCTACGGTTGTTGGCTACAAACAGGGTATTAAAGCTATTGAAATCGCTGGGAAAAGTGTAATGAACTAAAAGGAGACCACGAACAGAAATAAAGATATTTTTTGGCAAATTTTTTGTATTTTCTTTCTTAGGTCAGGTACTACTGGGACTACCCTCATATTTGGATGGCTCTTCTCTGACCTAGTTTTCTATAAAATAGGCTGATTTGTTCTTGATAAGATCACAGTCTCTCTACTATTTCACAATAAGACCTATTTACTGCGCTCTTAGCCCAAAAAAAAGTGATTGGCAAAACCAACTTTTCGATTGATTTCTGGTCAGACTTAACAGCGAAGCCAAGTTATAATTATAAGGTGCGTGGATGTTGATCAAAAGACTCTTGAGTTCAGACTCGCTTTATTTCAGTCGAAATCTCCAACACGCAGATCGCTGGAAAAATCGTGCGGAAGCAAAGACCAAGCACAGTCGGTAGCTTTGGACGATAGTATTACACCGAATGAGCTACAAAATCTCGAACGCGAAAATTCTGATCTCCGCGCCAGACTAAAAACTATGATATTGCTCTGCCTCGAACTCAAAAAAGAATTAGATACCATTAAGACGCAATCTAAAACCGAGTCTGATTCGTGGCCACCCGGAAAACTTGAGTTTTCACACGGACGAAGAAGAGTTAGTCCGAGAAACAGACTGGATACTTAAAAACAGACCAGGTATGAAACGCAAAGCTGATTTCTCGCCTGAAATAAATTGTACAAATAGAAACGGCAGCCAGCTCTAATACTCTCAATAAAAAAAAGCATCCCAAACAAAGACTGCCGCCGCCAATAAACGTCTTTGGAATCTTAGACTATAACAAGTTGCACACAATCTTGAAATCACTGTGTTTAACCAATTACAGAGTAAGATCCCGCAATAATGATACATGGACTGTCAATGTCCTTAATCCAGGCAATTACCGTTCGCTTTTGCAAAAGTTAAATGCCGAGAAGGTTCATTGGCATACGTACGAAAATAAAGCGGAAAGACCCATACGCGTGGTAGCTGGAGACTTGCAAGCCTCTTGCCCTAAAGACAACATTTTATTTGACCTTAAAAATAAAGGCTTAAAAATAATCGAAGCTGTCTCCCTCTTTTTAGGCCAACCTTAGACAAAACCGAAAGCCTAGAAAGGATTTATTCTATAAATTCAATTTTGGGACTTGTTGTAATTGTTTTTGCTTATTCCCCAATGTACACGTTGTCAGGGATTCAGCCATAGTCAGGCCTGCTGCCAGAAGGAGCCTCGCTGTGTGAAATGCACCGGAAAACATCTGACGCGAGAGTGCAGTGCCGCGAAAAAGTCCCCAGCGAAATGCATCAATTGCAGGAAAAAACATCCAGCTAACTATCGAGGCTGCGAGGTCGTGAAGGAGTTGCAAAAACGACGGTGCCTTCTAAAAACGCTGGGCCAACGAGTACGAGAAATCATAACAGCGGTCCAACCCCAAAGCCTTTAAAGAAGGCAAAGATAGCAAACGCTGTGATGACCGCTAAAATCACAAATAACAACGTCAAAAATAACAATACGCAAGTGAAAAGTGAAAAAACTTACGCGCAAATAGCGGCCCGAGCAAATACGACCAACTGTGAATCACCTGATCCTGCCTAAAATGTTTTCTCAGTAATTCTCGAGAGACTAGAAGAACTGATTAAACAAATAAGATAATAGGCGAACGGCTTCTTAACCTCGAAACAGATCTGTGTAACTAGTCACGATGAAGAAGATCAATATTCTTGCGTGGAATGAGAACGGCCTACAGAAAAGGCTTGATGAACTACATATTTTTATTCAAAAAAAAGTAGTTAATATATGTTTAATTTCTGAAACTCACCTGACGACACAATCGCGCGTGGAACTTAAAGATTACCGCGGCTACCATGCTCATCATCCATCGGGAAACGCAAGAAGCGGGTCATCCCTATTTATAAAAGACTGCACATTGAACACTCTTTGGAAGAACAAATTGAACTTGACATATTCTCAAATGAACACGGAGCACGCTAAAAATAAAAATTGCTCTTTTAGTATATCCTCAATCTATTGTCAACCGCGCTGCAAAAAAACACGAATTTATTGATCTATTTAACTCTCTTGGAAAAATCTTTATTATTGGTGGCGACCTTAATGCGAAGCACACCTTTTGGGGCTCAAGATATATCTTACAAAAAGGCGAAATTCTCTACAGGGCTGGTGTGGAATGTGTTTGCCAATTTGACTCAACAGGCAGACCGACGTACTGGCTTTCGGATGTCGCCAAGACAACCGAACTGATAGACTTTTTTATCGGAAAAGGAGTAAACGCTAGTTACGACAAAGTTGAAGAAAGCTTCGATCTTTCCTCCGATCATTCTCCAATTATCCTTTCATTGTGCGAATCCTTGGTTAAGAAACAAAGACCACCCAGATTAACTAACAGCAAAACTCACTGGGAAGATTTCCGAATTGACGTTGTAGACAATACTGAGTTTAAAGTAGCACTTAGAACACCGTATCAACGTGAAAAAGAAGTTGAACGTTGTGTCGAAGCCATACAGCAAGCCGCCTGAAAGAACACTCCCCGCGAATCGAACAAAGTTCCCAAAGTCGGCATAAGATACCCACCGGAAATCAGAGAAATGATAAGGAAGAAACGAAGAACGCGGGAAAAGTGGCATAAAACCCGGGCACCACAAGATAAAACGTCCTTCAATAGGCTCTACAACTTGTTGAAAAAATCGATCAAGGACTTCAATAATCAAGGTATTAATAACTACCTAGAAAGACTAACAGCGACAAAGGATACCAATTACTCCATATGAAGAGCCGTTAAAAGTCTTCGAAAGCCCCAAATACACGTGGCGCCAATAAGAAGAAGATAAAGAAAAAGCTAACGTTTTCGCCGACCATCTTGCAGAAGCGTTCAAACCATTCGACGAGGAACTGCTTCCACAGAATGTCAATACGCAAGACGTGACGACGAAACTTCCATAAGGAAAGGCTACACTTAAGGAACTTAGGCGAGTTATAGACACGCTTAAGCCCCATAAAATTTCCGGATATGACTTAATTACGGGAGAAATACACAAAGCGCTACCGAAAAAAGGTTTGCTAAAGCTGCTCTATCTTATAAATGCCACCATAAGATTAGGGTATGTACCGCATCAGTGGAAAGTTACCGAAGTTATTATGGTTTCGAAACCCGGTAAACCACTGACTGAAGTCAAGTCATAGAGACCAATATCGCTCCTCCCGATTATATTCAAGATCTTCGAGTGAATATTAAACCGATTATTGCCACAAATCGTCCCTTGCCCGATCATCAATTTGGCTTTAGAAGTCAACACTCTACTGTGGACCAAACGATGATACTCGTATCCACAGAGACCTAAGAGTGGAAAACGTTTGGGCGAAAACACAAAAATCGACTACAAGGACATACGTGTACTTCTGTTCAACAGATCCTTGACGAGACAAATTTATTGCGCCGCCTGAAAAGGACTATGCCTCTCGATCTAGCGCGGTGATCAGCAGCGCTTAATTTTTAAAGTACGTAGGAATTTTCAATGGAAAATCACCTGCAAAATATCACATTTAAACAAAATAAATCGCGAAAGAAGAACTGTTTCTTGAGTGTGAACTCAGTCGTAGTCTGAGTACCACGGAAAAAAAAAAAATATATTACTTAAATATATTAAATAAATGAATATAACAATTCCTTATTTCAATTTAGTCATAATTTCTTATTTCTCTGTTTTTTTTGTATCTAAAATTAAGTAATTCAAAATTTTACTTTCTATGTATATTATTTTTATGTTTATATTTTTTTATGAGGTTTTATTTCCCTGTAATTGCGAGATTTATAAACAGTGCTATAAGTAGGAGTTTTTGATGGTTAAACAGACACAGGTGTTTTACCAGAACAAGTTGATTTTTCGATTTGAGCTACTCTGTTAAGTTCGCTTTCATTTATTTTTTATTTTTTTTAATTATATGTTGTCTATTCCGCCGAAATAGGTTACCGCCTTCAATATCTTTAACGAGAAATGTGGTAGGTTCTTTACAATGTTTAACAACTTTTGCGGGAGATCGAGGAGCTGTTGGAGTCTTTTTGAAAAGAATGCTGTTGTGAACATTAAGTTTCGGTAATGTTTTTGAGTTCAAGTCGTAGTATTTTTTTTAATTTTTTGATTATAGGTTTTTACATTTTTTTTGTGTCTAGCTAGATTTACTGTTTTTGGTTTGAGATATTCTCAACATTAGTAATTTAGCCGGAGATTCGTAAATACCTTTGGGATTGTGTCTATATTGAAGTAGACCAATATAGGGATCTGCTCCTGATTCGATGCATTTCTCAAAACCATTTTTTATGGTTTTAACATAAATATGCTTTCTGTAAGACTATTTGACCTTGTATGGTAAGGACTTGATGTAATACCATATATTCGCATGTCCCAAGAAATTAAAAACCGTTTGCAGTCATTTGGGTTGAAAGATGGCCCATTGTCCGAGGGAACATTTTTCGGAATGCCATATCTAGATATAAAAGAATTAAGATGAATTATTACGTTCTTAGCGGTTGAATTTCTTTCTTTACCAAAATGTCCCTCACGAATTTTATCTAAAATTTTACTTTTCCATTGCTTTAAGAATAATTTGGCTTTTGTTTTTAAAAATTAAATCATCTATGAGAGTTATTTCATGTGAAAAACCGGCCGAGCTTCTCGTTTAGTTAAACTGTTTCTTTCAGGCTATCCATAAATACAATATTCTTCGACTACCAGCAGGAACTTATTTTCGTGTGTAGATTGTTTGATTTGTTTAAGCATCCGATCCGATAGAGGCAAATTTTACATAAATAAATTTATATGTACTATTATATCATCTTGATTGTGCTCGAAAGAGGGGTCTTGCGCAGAGCAAGCCTTTGACAAAGTATCAGCTACGTGTATGTACATGTTCTTGCCAAAGACATTAAATTATTTATTTGAAGTTTAAGCAAAATTCTTCGAAGGCTTGGAAATATTTTGGATAACAAGAAAAAGCCGTTAGTCTTATCGCGAATAAAACAAACACAATCCTTTAAAAAAAAAATAATTTACGCTCTTTATTTGGTTGCTTATAGGCGTCTGTATTCTACAGTGTTTGACTTACGACTAATCTCCTACCTACCGGCAGACTCTTTTCCTAGTGTGGCCACTTTACAATCACTAGTTAGTGTTGCCACTTTATATTTCTTACATTCTTATCGGTTTCTCTCCAACGGCTTGCTACATCTTTTATAATCCTGATACACAAAAAGGGATCTAAGCATGAAATTACCAATTACCAATTACTGTTTGAAAGCATTTTATACGAAGCCTTAAGCTTAAAATACAAGCCTCTCATTTCGCCCCGACAACATAGTTTTCTGAAAGGAAGATCAACTATCACAAACTTAGTTGGATTCGTGTCTTTTGCTCTCGCAGCCTTAGAAAATGGCAAAGAAATCGATGTAATTACAACTGATTTCACTAAAGCGTTTGATAAGATAACTCATCAATTGATCCTTTTTAAATTGTCTGCTCTGGTCCCTTTTATTAAAATACATAGATTTCTTCTTACCTGACAAACCGTTATTATAATGTTCAGTTGAGATCCGCCTTTTCTCTTCCATTTCTTGCCTCACCTGGAGTTCGACAGGGCAGCCATCTCGGTCCTCTTCTCTTCATTCTTGCTATTAACGATCTTGAGATGGTCATTAAACACTCCTCCCTCCCAAAATTTTTTAAAAATGTTTCTTCTACCCATAATTCTACCCTTATTTGAGAAGACCTTGATCGGTTTCAATCTGGTGCTTCAAAAACTGCCTAGCTCCTAATACAGCCAACTGTCAATCTATAGGCTTCTCTCGTAAATGCAACCCTTCTCCTCCCCGACTTTATTTTCTCTATGGTCAACCAATTGCCCTGATTCAGTCTTCTCAAGATCTCGGAATATTATTCGACTGCGAGCTTAATTTCCGTTCGCACATCGATAAGATGATCCTTAAAGCCAACTCATCACTTGGCTTTATTAAACAGTGATGCAAGGAATTTTCCAACCCGTATGTAATCAGATCTCTCTATGTTACCTTTGTTCGCAATCTGCTTGAGTATTCCAGCAGTCAAGCGATTTGCTCTCCGTGGTCTGCCCCGGAGTTACTTGTTAATCTTACCTCCCTATCAGGACCGCCTCAAATTCCTCGATAAGAGTTCGTTACAAGAAGGTAGGAATATCGCTGACATTCTTTTCATTAATCGACTGCTCTCCGGTTTCATCGACTGTGCATCCCTTTTGAACTCCATTTCCTTCAATACCAACCCCCGCAATCTAGGTTGTCCTCGTCGCTTCTATCTACCGATTCACCGCGCCTCTTATGGCTACAATGAACCAGTCAGCCGTATGCTCCGACTCGTCAACTCAAACCTTAAGTCATTCTGTTAGTTTCTAAGTTAGATTAAGCTTATCTTAAGCCAAATAAATGGGTGCCTCAGCTCCCACCAAAATTAAGTGTGCTGGGCAAAAGTGACAGGGTGTAACTGAGATGCTTGAGAATGCTTGCTGTGAGAGTGATGACAACCCAGTGGATCTGTGAGTGTCCGTCTTACGTTCGCATCACTCGGGACCGATGTGATGTGTTTTGTAACTTTAGTTACTTTATTACAGAAGTATTTACTCATCTTTCTACAAACGACTAGTTCTTTTTCAGAGTGCTCTGTTCCATCTCAACACTCTGAAGCAGTCTTAGAATTATTTACGAAGCTGCGCCGTGAATACTTAGTGGTAACTCTATAAAGTATATGTTGACCTCACATTGGCGGAACTCTTTTACAGAATAAATTCCTCCCAAGAATTTTTGGTCAGAAGTCCCCTATTCTATTTTCGAATATTAAGACTGTAGACAGTAGCTTAAATTGTGATTTGTTCAGCCATATTCAATTGATTTGTTTAAGATATTTGACAGCAACATGTTTTTGCTCAAATCTACGCTCACATATCGGTCAATAGCACACCATAAACTTTCAAAATCGCTTTATTAAAAACTTTTCTATGATCAGAACTTGACCAAGTTCCTAGAAATGCACTCCAAGTCTGAGGGATAAGGATTCAACTCAGTCCCACACATGCCCTTGCACTTATTCGTATTGTAAACGCCACATAACATCGTACTTATGACTTTGATTAGAAAACTTTTCACAGCACCGGAGAATCCGATAAGTCAAACTTTTGTTCTAATTGTAGGTCATGACATTAATAAGGATTCGGTTGTTATCACTTGGAAAAACTTTTGACAGGATACATCTTTTTTAGTTGCCCTTCGTCTAGTTGGAGTAGCATAAAGCATTGTTCCACATGAAGTCATAGCCACATGAAGTCCGCAGCGATGACTATTACCTTCAACTACAGAGTTATGGGTGAAAATCTTTCGAAATGTCGGTGACCATTAAACTATACGATGAATAGAAAATTATCCCATGATTATGGGGACACTCAGAATTTTAAATATGAGTTATCCAACCCACAACTGAGGCCATAGATACTTTATAAAAATCATTAAAATTCGCTGACAATCATCTGAGAGAGAACCGAATATAAAGCAGAACAGAAATCATTCAAGCAAATAAATACGCAGTACCTTCAACACATAGTAAGTATGGCGAAATTCTTATTCAATTGCAACGCATGATTGATTCCAAGACATTCAGTATCATAAATCCCATTTTGATCTCATTAAGGTGGGCTACAGATACAATATTGTCAAGAAAATCTCGGAAGTTCCTATACATGGGTATGTACATACGAATATGCTACACATTTCTAGGTAAACTTTGTCAACTGCTTCTTCAGATATTGCAAATCAATCATACGTTAAACTACTTCGATACCGAAAGTATCTTTTTGCGGAAGTTTGCGTTTTTCCCTGGAAATAACGAATATCTTGTTACAAAAAAGGTAAATACTCTTACAGTGAAGACATTTCCTTAAATGGAGGAAGTTTCAAGATTTCCTTCTTGATATGTGATTTGTTTGGGATACTTTGTTTGTTGTTTTTTTTAAATAATTTTGTGTTCTTCGTCATTCGATTTTTTTAAGTTTGACAGTAGTTTGTTACAGTTTGCTGGAAGACGTTTGCTTATATCGCATCGTCTTGACAAGTTGTTGCTCATTAAGGAACTGTTTTTGAATTGTACTTTTGAAAACACTAAGGTAAAGGATTTTCATAAGTTTTTTTAATCTATACCAAATAACAGTTTTCATTACAATTAACGGTATTTTAAGTATTTGATTTTCTTTCTTGTGATACAGTTAAGTGTTAATAAGCTTTTAAAATTATATGAAAACTTTTTACTTAATAAAAAATATCCCCGAAAGCGGTTTTTTTTAAAACGAACTGAGCGTGGGGGAGACATCGGGTCACATTGAGAATTTGGCATAGACAATTAATAAAATTAAAATGTTAGAATTATTACAATGGAACAATTTAATTCAATTACTAATTCATTTATTGCATACAACCATTTTCAATGTTCATTGCATATTCATGAAATTCCGCAAAAGATTTTAATAATAATATATTTTTCACTTTTAAGTCTGTGAGAGATAAACAGTTGGTATGAATTTAAAAACAATAGATAAATTCAAAGATAGATTTAACATATCAACATTAAAAAAATACGATATGATTACTTTAGAGTGATGAGAATAACAAAGAAAATTAAAGTTTAAATAATCAGCAATATTAGTATTTCCATTTCATGATTCATACGATATTCCAAATTGTATAGTTAAACTTTTTGTGAATTGATTTTGCTTGAAAAAAGGGGATGGGTAAATAAAATTCTATTGCATTTGTAAATCACTTCTAAATCGACTCGTGTCATTCAGCTCTCTTAGGTAACGCGGCAGTGTATTCCACAGATGGATGGCAGCAATAAAAAATTGTCTTTCAGATGTTAGACAGCAGAATTGCGGGAAAATTAAACATGCAGATCTGTTGGATGCCGAAAACTGTATTTCATAGTATACTCGTAAATGTGGGTATTCAGCGAAGAGTTTTCATGGAGAATGCAAACACTTCGTTTTTAATTCAAATTTAATTCAAGTTTAGATACAAAAATACACGGTGAAAAACTGAAAACAATATATAAAATCCAAATTAGGTCCTTCTTTATAAACTCTCTTAAATAACTCGTCTTTCGTCTTATCGTCTTGGTAGCAAAAATTAGAAGGAAGAAAAAATGGTTTCTTTCTTCTCCGCCTGTCGCTCTTCCCAACTCTCTTTTTCCACCTCTCTTATTATTCTTCTTCTTAAGTTAGTTTGGTTTCTTGCAGCTCGAAATAGTGGGAGTGGGAAATAGTGTGAGTTAAGGGTGATGCTGCCAAACCCACAATCGACCATCCTACGTTCCAGTCGTCCTCGACTAGGTTCTCCCCAACGTCTTCTGTTATGCTTCTAATGGTTCTTTTGTTCTGACTAAGGCTCCTCCGTCGAATGATTATTCCTTACATTGCTGGCGTTCATGTCTTCATACTAGTCGTCGCTGTCTTCTGTTTCGGTTATTGCTGATGAGCCCCATGGCTTCATAAAGTCTGCGCTAGTAGAAGTTGTGCGTGGGCCTTCTATATTACTTATTTTTTTTAACGTGATATCGATGATTTAGATAGCGATCACTTTACACAGTCCCAGAAATTTTGCGCAAAGCTTCAGTGTGGTGCCAAATTGAGAACGTTTTATGACGACTAGATCTCCAACGTCATACTTTAGCGCAGATCTTCGCTTTTTATTATAAGTTTTCTGGTTTTCCTTTAGAGTCTCCCTGATGTTTTCCTTAGATGTCTCGCTTTATCTCGCTATTCCATGAAAATGCTGAGAATCTCCTCATTGACTGCTTCCGCTAGTCGACAATCACTATCCGTCCGCATCCTTATACGAATTAACAACTGGAATGGAGTTGTCTTGATGCTTCTCTGCCACGTTGCGTTCAGGTACTGCTGCAACTTTGGGGTGTGTTGGTACCACTTGGATGCATCTTCTGTACTTATTTTTGCGAGAACTGACATTATGACCCGGTACTCCTGTCGTGATGGTGAGCAATTGTATGTTCTCCTTTTCGCAATATTCTCTAAAGGTATTTGAGGTAAATGCAGCGCCTCTGTCTGAGATAATGCGCTCCGGATTTCCAAATATCGCCTTCCGAATTTCTAGTTTTTTATTACCTCTGCTGTAGTTGTAGTTTTTACTGGATAAATCCAGCTAAACTTAGAGAAGCCATCTATGTACAATGCAAAAGATGTATTTCTTCCCAGTTGGTGATAGTGGACCTAAACGATCGTTGTGATATATCATTAAAAGTGCATCTTCCTTATCGATTGGTTTGCGAAATCCTTCTTGATATCCTGATTTCCGCTCTGCCATAATGCAACTTATACAATTTCTACGAACTGTTTCCAGTTTTTCCCGAATTTCCGGTATAAAGTAATCTCTGCTTATATCTTTTTTCATCTTTTCTACTCCGAAGTGGCCGTCATTGTGAACGTCTTTGATAATTTCACCCTGCATCTGTTGAGGTATGCAGAGTAGCTTTCATCCTTCTTTATTGATTTCTAAATGATGTTGTGTGCTATTACGTAGTCATCGTAGTTTTGTTCCTTTGAAAGCATCTTCCTTATGGTTTTTAAACGTTCATCTTTCTGTTGTGCATTCTCGATTTTTACTAGGAATTCTCCCGTGAAGTGGAAACAATTCGGATTTCGGCTTAGTGCGTCAGCGTGTCGCATTTCTACTCCAGCCCAGTGCTCTAGGCGATAGTCAAATTCTTGTAAGGTGAGAGCCCATCCTGTGATTCGAGTGGATAACTTTATTCTCTCCATAGATCCTTTGAAGGCTGCACAATCAGTGAAAATTTTGATGTGGATTCCTAAGAGGTAATGACGAAGGTTTTCAACCACCGCAACAATAGCCAATACCTCCAACTCATAGCTGCTGTAGTTCTGTTGTGCCGGCGAGGTCTTTTTACTGTAGTAGTATACGGGGTGGAAGTCACTTTGGTGGTTCTGTAACAGTACTGCAACAAATCCCCATTTCGATGCGTCTGTGTGTAGCTCCGTCTCCAAGTCTTGTCGATAAAGGCGTGGAACTTGCTTTGTGCTGAGAAACTTTTTCAATTCCAGGAATGCCATTTTTTTGTTTTACACCCCACACAAATTTGGTATCTTTTGGAAGCAGATCTGTTAATGGTCATACCACCATCGAGTCTCCAGGCACAAATTTTAGGAAATATCCGCTTAGGCCTAGAAAGCTTTGCACCGTTTGCCTCGTCTTCGGTTCTGGAAAACTTAACCCCGCTTTCGTTTTTGCTTCAGCTGACATAATGCATCCGTTCTCGATTGTTAGTCCCAAGTAATCGATTCTGTGACGAAGGAACTGGCAATTACTCCATTTAAATTGTACTCCATAGCAACATCCAACATCTTAGACACGTTTTATGTTGTCCAGTGTTTCCTTTTCATTTTTGGCTATAACTACCAAATCGCCCATATAGAGCATACCTTTTTGCTGTTACATCCGCGGTTTAAAAATTTAGTTTACGTGACGCTGGAAAACCGTACATTGGCCAAAAAGTACCCTGTTGAATTTATACTGTCCGGAGGGAGTAACGAAAGATGAGTACTTCTACTGCGACATGGAAGAAGCCATTTTCTAGATCGAGCGTAGAAAATACCTTAGCTTCACTCAACATATCAATTTGTTTGTCTATCAGTGGCATCGGATAACTGTCTCGCATGATTTCCCGGTTGGTCTTGCAATAGTCCACGCACAGCCGCTTTGTACCATCCTTTTTATACGCTGGTTCTATAAGACAGGCAAGCTCCGAATAGCTGGGTCTTATTATACCGTCTTCCAACCACTGTTTTATCTATTTATTCACGATCTTCTTCTCGAGGGGTGCTAATCTTCTTGAGCGTTGGCAGATTGAAGCTTTGTTTCTTAGAACGATTGATTTTCATTTCTACATTGGTATATTTTTTTACGGTGGGAACATAACTTACGACCAATTTTCTGATTTCCTTTTTGTTCTTCGGATTAAAAGTGCTAAATCAACATCGAGCGGCTTTGAGAGATTGAAGCACTCGAGTCCACCTGTGCCTTACTTAAGAATTATAATCTCGTCTTTCTGCAATTTTTTCAACTATCATAGAGTGTAAATTCGGGTCTTGTAATCTCGCCCATCGATCCTCACGATGCCTTAAAAATAGCCCGGCGACTGTGCAGGTTCCTTAGACACAGCGTCGAACTGACATTCTTGCATTTCTGGAAGGTTCATTTCGATGTACTCGTCGTACCGAATTGCAGTGATAGCACTGCCTGAGTCGATATCAGCAAAAATTTATAGACCTTTTATCATGATCTTCTTCAACCTCTTGTTGTCTCTTTGTATCCGGTATAGTTTACTTTTTTATTGTTATTTCCGTTCTTTTTAGTGCAATTGTTCGATTTGCGTCCGAACTCATTACACGGATAGCAAATTTGGTTGCGTTTCTTTGCAATTTCGGCTTTTGTGGTCCACATCTCCACAGTTGTAACATCTTTGTGTTCCTCTATCGTTATTTCAGTATTGACCTGTTTTATAACCTGTCGAATTTTCATCATGACGTCCGCGTCGGTTATACGCTGATGTATTTTCTTCTGGAAAGCTATCTCTGAAGGGCTTGTAATTAGCTAGATTGTCTTTACATTCTTTCATAAAATTTGCTCCATAGAGCAGCATCTTGTTGTTGGGTTTATCGGCTATCCCATCGATAACATTCTGAATCACTGCCTTCTCCTCAAGTTAACCCCTCTCCCCTAGTTCACGAATAGTTAACAAATAATCTTGCAGTGTTTCATTTTTATTCTGCCTCCAGTTGATCATCAGCTTATATACTGCGGCTGAATTCATCTATTAAAAATTCTTTTCAATTGTCCCATTTTACCAACCCAGGTTGGGATCGGAAAGCTGGTTTCGCGCTTGGCATAAAGGACTTACTGCATATCTCCCCAAGAAAATATCTCTGCAGCAGCTTCAAAGTCCTTGATCCATATTTCGACGGAGTAATCGTTTTTACTTGCGAATTTTGGGACTATATTAAGCACACCCTCATAACTTGCCGAACATCTGCTTCTAAGTTGCTCGAGTTCTGTACGTAGGAGCGTTATCTCCAAGATTTCTTTCTACCTTCTTTCTCTCTCATATTCCTCCGCCCCTGGGTAGTTCACCGATTTACTTCTAGAAATCCCTGAACAGTTCTGATGTGGTGCTTCTTCTCTTGTTTTCTCTGGGGTTTGTTGGCCCGGTAGAGTTTGATTTACTAACTCTGCTTTCCTTTTCGAAAAGTCTTTCATTATGTCTGCAAAATCTCGCGAATTTTGCGATAATTCGGTACTGTTCACTGCTTTTTTCATTACAAATATTCTCCTATAATCGAGATCGTAAATTATATAACTGATAATAATTTCTAATTTGATATCGCATGCAAAAATTCGATTTTTCTTACAGTTTCTTTTAGTTGGTGTTAACCTTTTTCCTGGTCTTTATTAGAGTGTATAATCCTACCCCGATTTTGATTGCTCTTTTCTGTTTTTTGTTTGGTGACTACCGCTTCGAATGTTCAATGAATTAAAAATTGGTTGAGCCCCCAGTTGTAGGTATCCAGCGAAGAGTTCTCACGAAGAATACAAACACTTAGTTTTTAATTCAAGTTTAGATACAAAAATACAAGGTGCAAAATTGAAAACAATATATAAAATTCAAATTAGGTCCTTCTTTATAAACTCTCTTAGATAACTCGTCTTTCGTCTTATCGTTTTGGTAGCAAAAATTAGAAGGAAGAACAAATGGCTTCTTTCTTCTCCGTCTGTCGTTCCTCTCTTTTCCCGCCTTTCTTATTCCTCTTCTTCTTTTTATGTTAGCACGAAATAGTGGGAGTGAGAAATAGTGGGAGTTAAGGGTAATGCTGCTAAACCCACATAAATAATCGGTTGCCTTGATTTTATAATGCTATACAGCATAACGAGAGTAGGAAATTTGACGTAGTTCTGGAAAGACGTATGCCATAGCTATGGTCAAACCTTCTGAAGCCGTACACATACCGGAGAGTGCTACTAGATGCAACTTGAAAGTCCCTTTTACTGTTAGCGTCACAGTTACCGATTTCGCAACCATAAATGGGTACAGTGATAAGCAGTGCTTTAGCGAGAGTTAACCTTGTCTTCATTAGTGTTTACACTACCTTCAGTAGTCCATAGGGTTCGAAGCATACCATATGTCCTGAGACCAAGAGAGGTCCCGAAATCGACCCCTAGGGAACGCCTCGCGACAGAGGAAGGAATTCTAATAAGATGCCCTGCAGAGAAAGACTTTTTTCTTTCTTTTAGATAAGATGCCAAATGGAGACATATTAAAACAAGAGTGGAATAGTTGACCATATCAAAGGGCAAAGGCTTTGGAGAAATCTAGAAGGGTCAAGGATATAAGACGGTTTTTATCCAGTTTTTCTCTTATATCTTCCACTACATTTATCAAAGCATTGGTATAGCTATGTTTGGCTGCAAATCCAGATTGAACTGAAACCAGTAGATTAGTACGTATGAGATATTCATTTATTTGCTTATGCATAATTCGTTCACATATTTTGGCAAGCAAAGGTAGAATTGATATAGCCCAGAATTCATCACTTGACGAATTTTTAGAAATTGGGATTATTTTAGCCATTTTTCACTGTGCCGATTGACACAAGTCGACTTCTATTAAGATTGCAAAGAAAAAGTAAGTAAAAGTTCTGCGCCTCAACCAACAAGCCTCTTCAACTAGCACGATATCTTGTCAGCTGCCTCCCGTGCCATACTCCAAATTGGTTGAGGTCTCGTTCGAGTAGTGTGCGGCATTTTAGATACGGTTGTCCTCTGATGCACCGCCACTCGCGTATGACTCGAAGACTATTTTTGCCGGAGCTGAGGTGCCTATTCGCTCAATATGGCCTAACCTTATTGCGCGTTAGATCCGTAGATAACTGACCAGACTGATGTCGTTGTACGCCCCGTAAAGTTGGTATTGCAAGGGCTCAAGTGGTAGGGGACTGGCTTCCAAATCGAAAGGTTAGGTGTTCGAATCCCAGCCTTGCCCGAAACACAAATTCATTTTTTCAGTTAACGAAAATCAAGTAAGATGAGTAGTTGACTGGAAATCAACATCAAGCCAACTTCCACTAAGAATTTAGTCTCTTCATTAAATGTTGGATGTCACCCATGGAGCGAAATAACCACTGAGCCCAAAATCTTTCTTTCTCTCTCTATCCCATTTTCCAAAAAACTTAACACATGCTAAGTCATTATAAGTGTATTCATAGTTCATACCCACTTGAGTGTTAAGTTCTTTTTAAAACAAAAAAAACAGTTCGTGGTTGAACCTCTTTCTTTATTCTCCATCGATACAAAGGTGACCATAAATCACAGGAAGTGTCTATCTCTCGATACGACCAAGTGCATCTTCATGCCACTTCGCCAAAGTCCAACCTATCCGCCATAGAGCAGTATCAAAATGATAAAGGTATTGTTTCAAGCCAGTTTGTTCTTGCACAAGAGAGCTCTCTTGCTCAATTGCCTCCTCAGCCCAAAGAAAAAGCGGTTACTAAGAATAGTTCTCTGTACGTCTGATTTTCGCACTGGTGTCATTGCTACTTGTAACAGTGGAGCTAAGGTAGACGAGGTTCTTAAATATATCGTAGTTATAACTGCCATTAGTGACGTTCTAGCCGTCAGTTGTGTGCGTACTTTTCCGATGTCTGTCTCTTGCCCTCGTTTACCGTCGGACCCATTTTGGCCGCTTTCATTTAAATACTCACAAACGCTTCATTGACGGCTCGCTGTGTTCGTCACATCATATCGATGTTATCCGAGAACGCAATTAGTGGTGCGGGCTTAAAAAACATCGTGCGCAATGAGCTTTGAAGGATTCTTTCTAGAGCGATCTTGGAATAGTCGCATGAGAGCGCGCTGCTTTGTCGAATTCGTATTCCGTATTTTCGTATTTTTTTCAATAACTACTTCGCATTAAGATTAAGATCTCAATACAAGTGAGGGCGACAAGTAGTGAGCTCCATAAGCGAGTGGCATGGATGAAGCTGGTACGTTCAGATTGCAGACAGTTAAACCGAGGTAGTATCAGATGTGCGGTTGGTAAATTATGTTAATCTGTTGTGCAGGTACTCAAGTTGTCATGACTGCATAACGCTATGTAACTGGGTCAGACACCTAGAGTTTGTAGCTCATCAAAAGTATGATAGCAAGATTTTGACTGCGAGAGGAGAAACTCGGAAAGCATTCTTAAGCTTTTTGCAATTAAATGATCAACCGCGTCGAACGCTTTTGGAAAGTCCAGCGACGTTAAAACGGTAGCACATTTTGTATCCAAAGCTTTTCATATGTCGTCTACAGTGAGTAGAAGTGCAGTTTTGTAATTTCTATTCTCTCGAAATCCAGACTGGGCAGGACTTAAAATCGAATTATTGGAAGCATTTCAGCGAATTTCTATGTGCTCGGATACTCAGTGGTGATTATTATTATCGAGGTGAAGATGTGGGTTGTGAATTGAAGGACATAGAAGATGAGAATTTTTTAAAATTTAGGGCTTATCCAAGTTTACCACGTTAGATTTGACGCCAAACATAGCTTCAACTACGTCTTCATCGATAAGCTGAATAAAATTAAAAATTGGTTCTGTGACACTTTCTTCTATAAAAACCAATGTTCGAATTGTGTGCTGACGGGAGAGTAGGTGGGTAGCTGCAGCCTTTGTTTGCCCTTTGTGAGCTACCGCAAGTTTTGTCAGATTGTCAGAATTCAACAAATATCTATAGTATTATATAATCATTTTAACGTTTTGATGTTTTGATAGAGGGAACGATGGGTACGAGTATCATAGAATTCGTCCAGCTTATATCGCTTCCAACGGTGGTAGGAAATATTTCTCTCATGGATAAGTCCAAGTTTATTATTATTTAACCAGGGCGGACATGACTGTCGAAAATTGCGTTAAACACTACCCGTTGGTTTATAGACGTCATGTGATAAATTTATTTCCAATGTACAGAAGTATATCAGCAACGTCACACCGCAAATTTTCGCATTGGATGTTTCTAAAATCCCTATAGCTTGTGGCAGTTTCTATCTCTTCAATTTGCAAATCGTAGGTCATATATGTATATTAAATTGCCCCTATTAGTTGGGTATAAAATAGAGCTTTACCGATATCGCCAATAAATAAAACGTCGAGAAAAGTATGGAATTCTTTTTTGCGGAAGTGGGTTCCAGTCAAAACATTGACGAGAGTAAGATAATTCATTAGCGACCTTGATGGAGCGGCAAGAATTTTTCATAGTCATCCTGCACATAGACATAGCATTGTATAGCTCATCCCTATGCTCACTGTCATACGATGCTCAGATTTGAATCGTCGAACTTTCCTTCCTCTGACTATATCTAACAGATGAGCTGGTGGATGTTCTCAACCAGTTCACATTTAAAGTTTAAGTTAAGTCAAGTTAAATTTTAGCTTGAAAATTGCTGTCTTAACTTCGTCCAGGTAGATGGGGCAGAATTCTTTGTAGTCTTTGTCCAGGATAAATGGTTCATTCTGCCAGACAGCAATATTTCGACCATACTCACTCTTATACAGGCTGCAGGAGCAGTGATTCCATATTCTGGACATAGTCTGTGGCTCTGCAACTAGTTGTTCATGTTCAGACGTTACCAGTCTCAGGAAACTTTATATAAAGTATCACGAGATTTTCAATACGCCCCCCCAAAAAGTTGCAGACGATCTTGCCGCTCTTCGCCAATATGTACACTCTAAAAGAGTCTCACACCTCCAACGCAGTCGCCTTGACCATGATAAATTTTTTCGACCCTAAAAAGTCATGCAAAAACCTCCCTCTCACCTTCTATTACCAGAACGTAAGAGGACTCCGTTCTAAAACCCACGCTGTTTTCCGCCAATCTCATGCTCTCCCATTTGATATCTATGCTCTGACCGAAACTAATCTTATCCCCAACATAAAAAACCAGGAGTTATTCCCTCCTTCTTTTAATGTTTTTCGGGATGATGATCGCGCACCCCCCTTGATTGAATCCCCTTGTCGAGGTGTCCTACTGGCTATTCACAACAGCTTGGACTCCTCTCTCGTTGCAACATCATCCTCTCCTAAGCTCGACTTTGTGTCGGTTAAAATAACCCTCACTCGCAGATGCCTGTACGTTATGTGTTGTTACATTCTTCCGGCGCAACCTATTGAATCCTACCAACTTGCTATTGCAGCAATTGACAATTTGATCGACTTATCAGAATCGCTTGATGATATCATTATCTTCGGCGATTTTAATCTGCCTCAGCTGAAGTGGACTCCATCTGAAGACTTATCTTTTTTCATCGCTTCCAATCCCATTTCTACTAAGGAATGCCTATTCTTAGATCGGCTAACAGACTCTAGTCTATGCCAAGTCAGTGGCGTTTCCAACTATATGGAAAGGCAATTAGACCTTATCTTCACAACTGATCCCATCAACTCCTCAGTATCGTGTTGTCCCCTATCTCTTTCAACTATTGATAACTTTCATCCTCCACTTCTTCTCTCATTTTTCCACAACTCTCCCCTTCAGTCGCCTCCCCATGCAGTTCTATTTTCTTACAATTTTCACAAAGCTAATTTCCGTAAAATTAATACCTATCTAAGCAGTGCTTCTTTTGAGTTTACCAATCTATCTCTGGTTGATGCCCTCTCCATTTTTTACAGAGAAATATTCAAATCCATCTCCCTTTATGTGCCTTACACCCGCCATAAAACTTCTTCTACATCCCCTCCTTGGTATAATCGTAGACTTCGCTCTCTGCGAAACAAAAGAAACAAGTTATGGGCGGTATTCCTTCGCACCCACTCTTCTTCCGACTATTCAAATTATCTAGGTACATATCTTCATTTCATTGAACTCTATAACTCTCTCTATCAGCGCTACCTGAATAGTGCGCAAACCAATCTCATAAATGACCCCAAGTCCTTTTTTCAATTTGTCAATTGCAAAAGTAAGACCGATGGTTATCCTTCCTCCCTCGCTTTCGAAACCAAAACTTCATGTGATCCTTCTACCATCGCCAACTTTTTTGCTACATTTTTCAAGCAATCATTTGCCAACAACTCCTTCGTACCAGATCCCTCTTACTTCAATGATCTCCCAAATTTCTCTATTGGTCCCTTTCTCACTCAAAATTTCGATCCTGCAGTTATTGAAGAAAAATTACAAAATCTTAAGGATGAATTTGTACCTGGCCCAGACGGACTCCCCGCCATGTTTCTTAAGAAATGCTCTTCCAACCTGTCTCTACCCCTTTAATACCTTTTTCGTCTATCGCTCACACAGGGTGAATTTCCCCAGATTTGGAAGACCTCTTTTATAATCCCAATACACAAAAAGGGATCTAAGCATGAAGTTACCAATTATCGTCCCATTGCTAAACTCTCTCATATACCCAAACTCTTTGAAAGCATTTTATACGAAGCGTTAAGCTTCAAATGCAAGCCTTTTATTTCACCCCGACAACATGGTTTTCTAAAAGGTAGATCAACTACCACAAATCTAGTTGAATTCGTGTCTTTTGCACTCTCAGCCTTAGAAAATGGCAAAGAAATCGATGTTATCGCAACAGACTTCACTAAAGCATTTGATAAGATATCTCATAAATTGATCCTTTTCAAATTGTCTGCTCTCGGCTTTGAGCCGCTCTTTTTAAAATGGATTTCTTCTTACCTGGTAAACCGATATTATAGTGTTCGGTTTAGATCCGCCCTTTCTGTTCCATTCCTGGCCTCATCTGGAGTTCCACAAGGCAGTCATCTTGGCCCTCTTCTCTTCATTCTTACTATCAACGATGTTGAGAGTGTCATTAAGCACTGCTCCCTCTCCCTTTACGCTGACGACACAAAATTTTTTAAATCTATTTCCTCTCCCCAGGACTCTGCCCTTCTTCAAGAAGACCTTGATCGGTTTTCAATCTGGTGCCTCAAAAACTGCCTAGAACTTAATATAGCCAAATGTCAATTTATAACCTTCTCACGTAAATACAACCCGTCTCCCCCCCGACTTTATTTTCTCCATGGTCAACCAATTCCCCTGGTTCAGTCTTTTCAAGACCTTGGCATATTATTCGACTGTGAGCTTAATTTCCGTTCACATATCGATAAGATGATCCTCAAAGCCAACTCATCACTTGGCTTTATTAAACGGTGGTCCAAGGAATTTTCCAACCCGTATGTAACCAGATCTCTCTATATTACCTTTGTTCGCCCCCTGCTTGGTATGCCAGTCAAGCTTGGTCCCCCTTTCACCGGGTTCATGTTTCCCGAATCGAGGGTATTCAACGTCGATTCCTCCGATTTGCCCTCCGTGGCCTGCCATGGCACGACCCTTTAATCTTACCTCCCTATCAAGACCGCCTCAAACTTCTAAATATGAATTCGTTAGAAGAACGTAGGAATATTGCTGACGTTCTTTTCATTCATCGTCTTCTCTCAGGTTCCATCGACTGTGCATCCATTTTGAACTCCATTTCCTTCAATACCAACCCCCGCAATCTACGTTGTCCTCGTCTCTTCTATCTACCGGTCCACCGCACCTCTTATGGCTCCAACGAACCTATCTCCCGAATGCTCCGAAAGGTCAACTCGAACCTCTCCCTTTTTCATTTCCACCTGAGCACTCCTCGTCTCAAACAAGATCTCCTCCATCACTTCCTTGGTCACTAGCTCTTAAGTCTTTCTGTTAGTTTTTAAGTTAGATTAAGCTTGTATTAAGCCAATAAATGGGGGCCTCAGCCCCCACCAAAATTAAATTCATTTTACCAGGCTTTCAATCTGACTTTGTAGCCCTGGCATGTTCTTTCTATTTTCTGACCAAATTTTCGAATGTTATTCCTACGTTAACATCTCTCCATTACCTCGATCGCCCGCTTCTTCTGCTCTTTCTTTTTTTCTCTGAAACCCAGTCCTCTTCCCTTCTTATCTCATCCTCCCGATATAGCTCAGCTTTATATGCTTCTTGTTGAGATGTAACATATATACCTGCCTACATTTGTCCTCAAACCAGGGTTTTCCGTGTGGCGGCGATTTGAAACCACTTACATTAGACGCAGATTCCTATAGCTTGTATATCGGCTAGGATTTTGGTAGAACTTTATGGAAACGCAATCGGCAAAGATTCTAGTCTCTTCTTGTAATTTCAGCATTTGCACTTCGAACTGGCTGCAATAAACTAATGATCTGAGTTGATGTTGGCTGATCAGACTCACATTAAGATCCCCAATTTTGTTGTCATAGCTGGTTTACTAAGCATATGTTCGGTCTAAGAGGTTATATAATTCATCTTTGATGCTGTCATTTTTGTCCTCTTTAAAAGTGTGAACGCAAGTCAGGCTTATACTTTTATGGCATATCCGATTTTGAATTTTAAAGTTTTTGGCAATATCTACCTCGAATAGCAATTCCACATCGCCCGCTGCACTTAGAAGTCATCGGCCTTCGCTTGTTGTTCGCAAGATTTCATCCCCTAACTATTCTAACATTTAGTGCATAAAGCCGCAATACTTTGGTCTTCGTTTTCTGGGGTCGTCAATATTGTATCAGTCCCTGCATAAGGTTGCTGGTTATCTCTAATCAGTTTTTTTTTTCCACAGTGGGGAAGTTACCCCCCATACTCAACCCCCAATCTAAATTAAGCTGGCCAGGCCGCCATTGGCCTACCTAATTTTCATGCGCAGCCATCTCTACACCAGCTTCCTGATACAACCATGTAGGTCTCTTTACAAAATTGGGGTGTGCACTAAATAGCTCAAACTGACAAGAGACATGCCGATGTCGACCCGCAGGGGTTTGGTACCGTACCTTCAGCCATAGGTACAAGACTCACAGGCTTTACCGCATGGAAGTTCGAGTAGGATTTGATAAACAGAAGCTTAAATGTCGGAGCTTGTAAAGTACTGAATCTCCTCTGAAATTCCGGGCACATTGTTCGACAAGCAATCTCAGAATACCTCTCGTCTCATATAAGACCTGCACAAAGTGAGTATTACAATGCCTTTTGAAATACTCGTACACTTTTGCCATTAAAATGGATACATAAGTTACTTGCGATACATTTGTGTTTTAATGGCATAAGGAAGGCAGTCCGGGATTTAAAACTTCATTGCAGTGAGATACATCCATCCTCGAAGAGATGTTAGTTACCCATTCTATTGATAGGATTTCGATATATCTTCAATATTCTTCCATCATTTATCAAAAATTCTGCTCTTCGCGTCAAAATGATATATTATTGAGATTCCGATTTTGATATTCAATCAATCCCTGGCCAATAAATTCTTGATAATATGATAGCAATTCATTGTAATTGAATAATTCAGCATCCAGAGTGCGTTGGATGGGTTGTTTCTTAGGTACCAATATGTATATCTGTATGTACGAGCTTGCCACCCTTCCTGCGATGAGTTGGTTTCATTTAATACCAGAAATTTTGGAAATTCTTCCATCCAACAAGTCGGTAGGAGTTTCAAGGATAGTAGAGCACATAAAACAACTAGCAATGAGGTCGTACTTAAGATTTCAAACAAAAAATTCATTTCAGATGGCTCATCATCTCGATTTTTTCTCCAAAGAGGCCAACCTCATCAATAAGTCCCAAAGGGCTCTGGCTAATGGAATCAAGAAGGATCCAATTGAGAAGCTTAGATATCTTTGCTTTACCCGTGGTCTTAAAGGAATCCTAGAGTTAGCCAGGTAAGTTCATCAAATTGATGTTTATTTGACAGACAGAAGCTTATCATTAACTTTCAGATCCCTTCGTCAATTAGATGAGAATGGTAGCAAAGCCTTGAGTTTGGATGAATTAAAGGCTGGAATCGACGAGATTGGCTTAAAGTGCTCCGATGCAGATGCCAAAGAGATATTCGAACGGTTTGTGAAATTTATTCAGTGAAGTTCAGTCACAACATTAATTGAAATTTATTTGCAGTTTTGACACCGAAAAAACTGGAGGGCTGTCGGTTTCTGAATTTTTAGAAAAACTTCGTGTGAGTTTGAAGAATTTTACAAACTTTTTTGTTTCCCTGATGAACCATATTAATGACTATTTTCTTAGCCACCCATGAAGAAGAACCGCTTAAATGTCATTAACAGGGCTTTTCAGAAAGCCGACGTAGCTGGGAGAGGAGTCATCTCTTTTGCTAACATCAAGAACGCGTACTCGGTTAAGCTTCATCCAAAGTTCCAGAGTGGAGAGCTGACTGCTAATGATATTTTGAAGGAGTTTTTGAAGAATTTCCAAGGGCCTTCTGGAGAAAGCAAGAAATCTGTAAGACCTAAAAATATTATTAGCAATTTCTATGTTATAATTTTTTTTTTAATTTTTTAGATTTCGAAGGAGGAATTTCTCAATTTCTATGCCAGCATGAGTGCTGCTATTGACAGTGATGCTTATTTTGATTTGCTGATGCGACAGACCTATCGTTTGTAATGGATCAGACCCAACGTGTGCACTAAGTAACCTCTGAAAGAACTCCTTTCTAGTGGCCCAATAATTATGATTATTCCTACTTACATTACATTGATATATGTTTAGTTAATGAAATATAAATTTATTACATTGGTGTGTCCTTAAAATAATTTGACGCAAAAACGTGTGTTTTATGCATTTTGACTACTCCCAAATATATGGAATTTTAAGTGTATGCATTATCAGGTCTTAATACGTAAGGAATAAATCAGAGTAAATTAACTAATAGCTGTGACGAACCACAATGGTGAACAGTGGGACGCACTGATTAAGTTCGTTTACATCTATGTCACAGTGTCACACGGTCTTCGTTTGAGTCCGTAGTGTTAGCCTAAAAAAAATGGGCTCAGCTATGAGTTTGAACACAAGTTTTAGGTTTGACTTGGTAATAAAAGAAAGCCTAACTTACCACTTCAGAGATATTAATACACGCTTACTCTCTTTGGACTACAGCTTATAAACAGCAATCCTGGCACTGAACCAATATATTCCTCACTCCTGGCTATCTGCCTCCAATTACGCATGGCACTTTGGTTAAGGTTTTCCTTAACGGGCTTGTTTCACTAAGAACGATGCGGACAGGAGCACTGCGGTGCATATACCCTACAAACCCTAGCTATTTAATTCGCCACAGACGCAGCTATCTAATCAGTATATGGTAATTCCTCATATTCACTAAACATTCCATCAGTAGACAGGACGAAAGATCATGCGAAAAATGTTTCTCCTAAACCATTCAAGAAAACTTTTAACCTCTCTGGATAGTCCTCATGCCTCTACGCATAACAGGGAAAGCTTTTATAGCTTTTTTTGCTTCATAAGAGAAAGCCTTCAGTTAGCCTCTGAGCTTGTAGCAACAACCCTTGGCAAAACTATTCCTCTTCTTCTTCTTCTGTTATTGCAGCTCAATGGAGAGTCAGATGAATTCGTTTACAACCAAATTACAAATTGTAATTGCTCATTAGTAGGCTGTATTCTGCCTAACCCGTTGGTTCTTTGCTTTTTTTGGCAGCTTGATTCACTATAGCTGCTTCTGCCATCAATACTTACAAGTCCTCACTAAGAGTCTGATGAACAACTAGGTTGGGCAATGTCGTACAAGCTGAGCTTGACATTAAGGTCCAATATTTGTACGTCATATTTCGCACACTGCTCCTTCCCACTAATCGACTGAAGGCAGATTAGTTAGAGGGATCAGGAAGCATTCTTTCATGATCCTGGAGAGGTATGCTCAGATGGAACCCAACTGGAGAAATCATTCTCGTAACCTTGCCTTTGAAGCTTATTGGCGATCGCTGTTCCTGTGATACCAATGTTACCAAGGTTACAACCTTCCGAATATGCTCAAAGAAACTTTGTATTGTCCAGCTAACTAAGAAGTGGTGAGAGCGTTCAGGAAAGGCCTTAACGTAGCTTAGCTGCCACTACATAGCCAGATGGTTCTTCTCCCTACACTAATTCTGCAGAAAATAGTATTGCATATATCAAAATTTGGCAAAACAAAACGCAAGTCCTTCTAAGGAAGAGTGATCAAGGAAGCCAGACTGATTTATATAAAGCTCTTGGCAAACGTGTAGTTATCTTTAACAATTCTTGGTATAAAGGCTAGCCTTAATATTTAATACTTTACTATTGTACTTTACTAATAACCATTACCCAGGATACTTGAAGACTGCAAACAGAAAAACAATATACTCAATGGTATCATCGGCTACCACAAACATTACGGTGAGTTTTGTAACGCAGCTCACATGCGGCCTTGGTAATATGAGCAGATTTTGACCTACGAATATATGCACGTATACAGTGTTGTGCAAAACATACCGGATTTTTCCTAAACATTTTTCATTGAAGAATTCTAGGAGACAGGAATACAGTTGGTACACTTGTTTGGCAATTTAAGAAAACTTATTGGATAAGTTTACAAATAAAAAAAAAACAAGGCATTGCTATCATTATTTTTAGAGTTTTGCTAAAAACTGTAGCTCAACTCAATGCCATGCCTGTGCAAAACATGTCGGATTTTCAAAAGTACCGTATTTTCTTGATCTTTAACTTGCTTGTAATGGTTTTGGCTGTCATTTGAAGTGAGTTGTAGACTTAACAAAACCTAAAAGGTCAGGTGTCTCCAATTTGTTTACTAATAAAATGGGTAAAAATAACTACAGTGGTGTGGTTAAAAATCAGGTGGTAGCGGATTTCAGGGCAGTGCTAAAACAAAAATCTGTAGCCAAGAAGTCTAAAATGCCATCATCAATAGTTTGTGACATTATAAAATATTTTCGGAATGGAAAACCGGTCGAAACCATTCACTGTGGAGGACGTCCCAGAGAAAGTACACTCCTAACCGATCGGCAAATTAAAAATATGATTTTTAACGATCCTTTCTTGCCTTCAAAAAAGATTGTTAGTGAGCTCAATGTTTCAATTGAAGTAGGCGCCGTACGCAGGCTTTTAAGAGAAGTTGGTTTTTGTTCTTTTCGATCAGCGAAAAAGCCTCTACTTACTGCTAAGCATAGACAAAAAACGTACCACTTTATTAGTCTAGTAAGTCTGTGATTACTTTGCTACCGCTAATCGTTTCCTAGATTAGAATTCGCAAGAAACCATTTGAATTTGTCAGCAACGAAGTGGAAAACTGTACCTTTTAGCGACGAGAGTAAGTTCAACTTGATTGCTTCCGATGGAAGTATTCATGTTTGACGAAAGAAGGGGACACGTCTACAGCCACGGTATTGTCGTCCATCCGTGAAGCATGGGGAAGACTCAATTATGGTGTGGGGATATTTCTGTGGTGCGGGATGTGGACCAATACATGAGATTAGTGGTATTATGGATCGTTTTCAGTGTAGGGATATACTGGAATCCGAGATGCCACTGCATTGGGTTTACCAACATGATAATGACGAAAAACATTCATCAAAGTTGTTTAAGGAGTGGTTTGCCCACAAAAATGTTGATGTGTTGGAATTGCCCTCTCAATCGCCCGATCTAAACCCCATCGAGAACTTGTGAGCTACTTTAAAAAGACAGGCAGAGTCAAAGACGTACACATCCAAAAACGCATTTATGGCGTCACTAAAAACTGAATGGGAGAACGTTCCAAAAGAAATTTTTGATAATCTAGTGTCGTCCATGCCTAAAAGATGCGAGGAGGTTTTAAAAAAAAACAGTTACTGGACTAAATATTAAGTATAATGAAAATCCGGTATGTTTTGCACAGACCGTTACCCAGTTAAGTTAAGTTTTTTGTCTTTGGTATAATAAAACATAATTATCGCAAAAACTTTTTTTTTCTTTTATTAGTAAACTTACATAATAAATTTGACAACAGATTTTACGTAGGGTCTTTCTGTTCCCTAAAATTCACCAAAGAAAAATGTTCGATAAAAATCCGATATGTTTTCCACTACACTGTAGCTTGATGCAAGCTCTTTACAAAGTTATCCTCCCTTGCCCTGAACAGTTTGGCCCATCTATCGGCTGTCATCTTTCCGGCAACGACGATGAAGATGTCGACGGATTCTATGGGTCGGGGCCTTAACAGCGGAACATTAATCGTCATTGCCGTTCGCCGGTCTGTTGATTTCCATTTCACCAACGTGAATCTTCCACTACCTTCCCCTATTCGTCCCTACGGGCTTCCGATCATATTATTTTCACCTGGCATGTTCCGGACAAAATTTCCAAACGTCTTTCCTGCTATATCAGCTCTCAATTGCACTGCTTTTTCTTATTTCTGAGAAGCGAGTGCTCATCCTTCTTTTTCTGCTCGTAGGGCTCACAATCCGCTCTGGTCCTCTTTTATAGTGCCGCCTTATATGCTTTCAGTTTCTCTGCATATGACGGGCGGCATTTATCGTCAAACCAGTGATGATCAGACAAAACTAAGCACATTAGAGGCGGAGTCTCTAATGGCTTGCTTTCAGCTTTGCCACTGGGTTTGTGGACAAGATGCTGGCAAGTCCAGCGAGGTTAAGGAAGACGTGGTTTGCATTTTATAACAAACCCAAATCCAAATAACCGCTGCTTGTCTTATCGATAGCAATAGCCGCAGTATGAGTATATATTGCCGTTTGTATCTTTTTTACATATGGTATATTCCATCGCACTACATGTACGAGTACTTATAGAAGTCTACGATCTTCGCAAGTTGTTCGACTGCACGTGGCATGTCCTGCAAACAACACACATTCTATGAGCAGTACATTGATAATCTTACTTACGCTCTCAATAAAATGGACGACTTGCTGATAGTTTCGAGCAGCCTGGTTTTTCCTTCAGTAGAAGAAGTGCAAATTTGATCCAGTAAGCTTCCGGATGAGACTTTGCTTGATCGAGTAAAGCCCAGGTTTTGTGTTGTTTTTATCCACTTTTCTTTTCGTGCATTGTGTAAAGATTGTAAGAGTTCGTTTGCAATTTCGGTGACACCACTCTCATAAAGTCCAGTACGGAACGTGTTCTCTCCGATAGCCGCGTTAAATTTACTTCTTTTCTGCGGCTATTAGGATGCCAACAAAGAGCTCATAGTTCTAGGCAGCTGAAGCGATCCAGCAGATACTGTAGTCGAGATCTTTGGTGAAATCTTGTCATGACAAATTCTGAAAGTTCCACCTTGGCCGCTGGGTGAAGTTTACCAACGGGTTCTTTATCCTGGCTTCTATGACAGTTGAACGGTGTTGATTTCAAGGAAAATCAGGTAAGACCCGTCTAAACGCTTGTTGTTCACTTGTATATCTCTAAAGTGCCGTTTGTGTGCGCAAAAACTCAAAGTACATATGAGAGGTTTTGGATATTAATGCTGTGAGTTCGGTTCTCATTGGATATGTTTCAATACATCCAAATGTGAATCGACTTTTAGCATTATCCAAGGTGTTTGTCTATTCTACACTTTCCCTTAATCTTGGCTGTGCCCACATCAACGCTTTTGCAATGGCACTGCTCACTAAGAATCCCACTAGCATTTCCCTAAAAGTTGGTTCTTCTTACTACCCACGGTGCTCCTAGGACTGCGCTTAATATCAGGAGTATTACACCTGTAAATCTGGGTTACTACACTGAGGTACGACTTCTTGGAGATTACTGGAGATATCCACACAACAAATCTTTGGAGCTGGTCGGAGTAAGTGGACATTACTGATCACTGGTAATTACAGGTAGGAACCATTGCTCTTTCAATTAGCTTTTCAGATAGCATATATAAAGATATGCTTGGTAGTAATAGGCACAGGATTCTCCGAACGCTTTTTAGTCCATTTACGAACACGTCAAGCGATACAGTAATTTCAATGAGTAGATATTTTACATTCGTCAATTTTTGCAAGAATAATAACCTTGTTATGTGTATGAAAACATCACATCAACGCGTTACTAATCGGCTTTGCCGATTGACTTAAAAATTAATAGACCACTTTGGGGTAATATACCGTAGATATACATATATCAAACACTCCCAGAAAGGTGCATTCTCTAAAATTTGCACATTCAAGTGTACATTTATTTACAAGTTCTTAGTGTGTTTCTGTGAGTGCTAATTTGGAGTTAACTGAATAACTTCGTTCCTTTCTAGCGAGTACAAATTGGAAATCCTAATTTGTAGGCATGTTGCATTAAATGACTGTTGAATTAATAGCGAATTCTATTTCTGAACGTTACCAGTCGTTGGTACCTGGAATTTAACTTGTACAATACCACCTTCTATTGCCATGGAGATGGACAGTAACGGACCGACGAAGGACTACCCTAAAGTCATGATTCATGGCACAGTGCACGATTGCCCTAGTAATCGAATATGTGATTCCTCTGAAAATCGGGTACACCTCCTGCTGCAATTCATTTAGCTCTCATCATGAAGTCTAACTTTGGCATTCCTTACTGGTTACACCCTAACTCACGGCCTGTATTCGTAGACCGTTGTGCAGTGAATTAGAAACACAAATGTGGACGTCGTTCAAACAGTGAGCCCTTTAGCTTCTGTCATTACAGAACAACTATCTGAAGTTCAGTATTTCCGATTTTATCAGTTGAAGAGATAAAGTTTTTAAGGAAGCTCTTTAAAAGTTAGGGTTAAATCCGTATCACCGGTACTACAAGTATGGTGTAAATTTTTGAATTCATCGTTTGGATACTCAGTTTATGGAACTGAATCTCAAATAAAAAGGAAATTATGAATTTTGATATTCCGGTTAAGGATAAATTTACTGACCGTTAATACTAGGAAAGCTATAAGCGGTTTGCCTCATTTGAAAAGTTAAGTCCAATTATAAAGGAGCAAAAATATGATTTTAATGGTTTTATTAGGCTTAATGCTATATTATCCAACAGTGTCATCCCTGCAGGACTTTAATATAGAGATACTAGTTCAAAAGGCTAAACTATATTAAAGGAAGCTTAAAATATAAATAGATAAAAACCTGAGAAACATTCTTGACATATTGAATTATATTGAAACCAGATGATTTATTAGTAATGCTGGCGCCACAACTAATTCAAGAGCTATCTGTTTCTTAGACCATCGAAGCTATTACAACATATTGATGAAGCTTAGTTTGTTACGTGTTATCATACGTTCCCTGCACTGTATTATTCCTCACTTAAAACTGAACTTCTAGCTTGTGTTCTTCTAACACTCCAAAGTAAGCTTCAGTTCGAGTCCTCATTGATTCATTGTTAATGAACGGTTTGCTAGGAGAAGCAATAGTATTGATTTGCGTTCATATCCTTTCAGAAGATATGAGGAATTATACGAGTATGATCTCCTAGACTCTAGACCCAGTAGACCTAGTGGCGCAGCGACGACACTAAAATTATGCTAAGAGATCTTAACACAAGGTTGGGTAAGAAAGTCGTCTTTTAGGGTGTCATCAAACAGCACAGCCAGCAGCCACGTCCGAGGATTGATTCAGGATTCCAGAATTTATAACGCAAAGAATTGCCTAATTGATCACATTGCGACTTATGCATGTCACTTTTCCAACATTATGGCGGTGCCAAGATGTACAGAATCATCACCCTGTTAAAGCCAGGACAGGAATGCGGATATCACAAGACAATCAAAGTTCGACGTTGAAAAGATGCAATCGCAAGAGACCGCTAGTATCGTTTCCGATCACGTTTCCCTCAGGCTCTTTCAAATTCCTAGTCCCCAAACACAAACTATGAGAATGTTGTCAACTAGCCATCTGAGAAGCTGCTTCTGATGTATTGTAATTGGTTTCAAAGCACCGTCGACACAAAGTGACCACTGGTTTGACGATGAATATAGGCAGGTGTGCGGGCGAGCTGCTGGCATATTCTACGATTCTACGAGCAGAAAAGAAGAGAAGAGCATAGGCTTCTCGGAGAGTAATGAAAGAGCATGAGAAGCGCGCAACCGAAAAAATGGCGATATTCAAACTTTCAACCGTAACACCCGTCTCGCTATGAATGCTCATCAGTATACCCTCAAGCCCATTTTCGGACGTACTCTAAAATATCGTGCTTCTTTCCTAAGCCGTACAACTCGCTTATGGAATGCCCTGCCGATCTCTGTGTTTCCTGGTCGTTATAACTTACAAACATTTAAAAACAATCTACATCGGTACCTGTCTTTTCTTCCTCCCTAAATTTCCTTCGTCCGCGCTGTGTACGAACATTTTAAGGGTACAAAACCCCGATTATTAAAAAAAAAAAAAAGTGTACTCGTAACTTAAGGCATAACTTTGGAAATTTTGTCAGAGAACAAAACGAACAAAGCCAGAATGGAAGCCTATAAAGGCGAACATGGACAAATGATAACAGAGTCGCAGTCGGTGCTGAGAATATAGTAAGACTACTTCTATAACTAACCATTCACTCTACACGAAAAAGACAGAGAATTCCGTCGCTGGGTCCCAGACGGAGTTGAGGTAGCAATATCTGAACTAAGGTCTAACAAATCTGCTGGCGCAGGCGGACTGTGTACTGAGCTATTTAAAGCAACTGAAAATAAGGTGATGGGGAACATGTACCAAATCATCTGTAAGATATGGTCTGAGAAAAGTATGTCCTACACTTGGAATCTGAGCACTGTTTGTCCGATTTACAAGAGAGGAGACCGTTTTGACTGCACTAACTATAGAAAAATAAACCTTCTAACGCTCGCCTGTAAGATCTTTTCTGCCGAATTATGTGAGCGTCTGAAGCCATTCATGAATTATCGGGTTGGTTAGTGTACATATCAATACATCCCCCGTCGATCAAATACTTCACATCTTGGAAAAGATCCGGGAATTTCCAATCGACATGTACGATATTTGTTAACCAGAAAGGCGCGTATGGCAGCGTTCATAGGGACGAGTATATCTAGTCCCGACATCTCTGTCAAACTTGTCAGGTTGTGTAGGATAACTATGGGGAATTTTCGCTCCTCCATCAAACTCGGTTAGGAACAGACGGAGCCGTCAACCAAGCTTTCGTGGGTATTCAGGCGGAAGCGACTAAATTGGATCCCACGGTAAATAAGTGCAAAACAAAGTATATATTGTCACACCGCACACCACCGACCGACGGCTGGACCACAACTCCACCATTTCCAGTTTCAATTTCGAGTTAGTTAAGGACTTCAGCAAAATTATTCTTTTCAAACGCTGTTGCTTTGGGCTTGGCTTCACTTGAGAAACAGGACCCTCTTTCATAAAACCAAACTGGTTTTATACAAGACTTTATCATCCCAGTCTTGTTCTTCAGTGAATGAAGAAACACTGGACCGTTTTGGAAATTTGTATTAACGAGAAATTGACAAACTGTGTGGTCTGAACATTGACATTGGTCTAGGCAGGGGCCTACAGATCCAACTTCTGAGATAGCTGACCCATGGACACCACAAATTCGCCCTAAAAAATTTTCAACCTTACGACCGACGATCGCATATAAGATCGGGCGCGCAGGTGGGAGGGGACCTCACTCAACTCGAGGTGCTGAAGATAACCACCACTAACATTCTGCCGTATTTTAGGTCTGACAACGCAAATGTAACTGAACACTGAGACCCGCGTTGTCTGGATGAACTGAGGTGCAAGCGTGTGATCCAAACAAAACAATAAACGAGATTTGGACGGAGGAGCTCCCGCAATGGAGCCAATAGACACGTCACCAGCAGATCCAGCGATAATCCCATTTTAGCTACTTTGAAGATATATGAGGATATTTTAGCCTCCACTCAGGTTGTCGAAATAAATATGGTGACAGAGAAGTTTCAAGGGAACCAACGGCAGCACTCAAACTCTCAAAGTGGGCTACTGGCACTATTATTTGAAGGGTCCGGAAGTCCATAGACAACGGACAGCCTCATATATGAATGGACTTACTGTCCATCTGACCGACCACAGCAAATGAAAAATGGACAACTACACGCTGTGCGCGTGGAACATTAACAATTAATAACCCAAATGCCCTGCAAAGCGGGTTTCACTGCCATCTAAGAAGTTCGATAGGATGGAATTTGTCTATTTGGATTTGGCGTTACGATCGTCTAACGCCAAATTAGGAAAGAAAAGTATTTTGGGCGAAAATCGCGATAACTTTACGCTTGATATTTCAAAAGCCTGTACAAGTGTTACATACATTAAAGGAAAAGATCAGTGTCCTGTCACTGTGGGAAAGATAGATTTATTAGTAAATGATGGTAAGATAAAGCTTGATATAGTGTTGACAAGGAAGGACACTCAACAGCTCAGACAGCACAAGGTAAACTAAAAGCTTGAGATAGTAAGCGACCTTGTCTACCTGGGCTCCGCCTTAAATTCAAACGATCACTTCAGTGAGGTCAAGCGAAGAATCACTCTTGCCAATCGCTGTTTCTTTGGACTAGATAGGCGAATAAGATACACCTACTCGTAAGTCCGTCTGACGACCAACGAATGAAGCACTGCATAGAGGCTTATCGTCCCAGCCCACTGCTAGGAAGCATATACTTTATCCAAAGTGGATGCCCTTACGAGCAGTTCACTTAAAAAAAAATTTTCTTTGATTTTTGGTCCTGAAGAAAATATAGCAATGAACTGTAGCGCCATTGCTCTTGTCAGAAGAGTTAGAATTAATCATCTTCGATGGCTGGGACATGATAAGTAAATGAACGACACAGCTTTGGTCCAAAGTATCGTCGACCGCATTCCACTCGTAAAGTAGAGCTCGCTCTTCGATAACTGGTTATGCTGAACTGGAAGCGATTAGGGCCAGTTCGATGTTTATGAAGAGGAATGTTGTTTGAAGCGCAGCAAAAAAAGCAGCGCCAACAAAAAAATTAAATAATATTTCAGATCATTTTGTCAACAAAGGATACCGCAGAATGGTTCGCCATCTTTGTATTTTTCGGTGGAATCACTTCTTGCTGATTAATTATCCACTTCGATATTTTCAATACTGCTGTAACCTGGTAGCTATCAGATCCTAAACTTCTTGCGGTTGATGTTTTGGATTGCGTGGCACCAGTTTACTATGAAGTTTATGTTGGCATACGTCTATGAATATTCCAACACTAGTATCAAACGAAGAGTGTGTGGGGCATGAAGTCGATTGATTAAGTGGCTTCTGTATTGCCGAAGAAAAATGATCTTTGAAAAAGTTGCAATCGCTTGACTCTTTTCTTTTTTGTTGATCAACTTTCGCCCACCTAGCTAAAGAAGCATATTTGATAGGCCTTCTTGTCAGTACCATGGTATACTCCTACAGCCTCTTATCGAGGATTATGCCCTTCTAGTAACTGAGAGGTAAGTAAATTTTTGCAGTTTCTGACCGAGTAGTGATCGGGCTTCTAGTTCTGTTGCTGGTTTCTGGTAGTGTAGCTTTGTATTGAAGCTGCAAGTGAAGAACTAGATGTAACCGCCGTGTCACTGTTGGAGGACACCAAGAGGTTGTCACTGACTTCAGTCGTATGTCAGCTGATATTGTCGGTTGTAGACATTTTGAAAATACTCGTCGTATTCAATACTTCAATTGGTTTCCGATGATAAGCCACATATCACCAAAACGATAGGAGCAGCGCACTTACATAGGAGTCGCTACAGCCTGACACTTCTAACCGTGGCTAGGTCAATAATATCTTTCTCCACAGTATTCTTTCAAACTATTGGGTCTATAACTTCATGCAGTTTGCTTAGAGATGGCGTAACTTGTATTATTCCATGGGAACATGCGTTGGAAATCTACTGTCATTGTACGTCATTTCAGTATATATCATTCAATTGAAGCGTAAACAACAATAATTTTTTCTCACTCAAATATGTCGAACTTTGTGCCTGAAAAAGTGTTTTTGCGGGGAGTTCTTCTTCATTCCTTTAATATGAAGAAAACTGCTGCCGAAAGTCATCGTATTTTGGTGGAAGTTTATGGTGAACATGCGATAGCTGATCGAACGTGCCAAAAGCGGTTTGCACGATTTAAAAGTGGTGATTTTGGCTTGGAAGACGATGAACGTTCTGGGCAGCCAAAAAAGTTTGAAGATGAAGAACTGGAAGCATTACTCTATGAAGATTGTTGCCAAACACAAGAAGAGTTCGCAGAATCTTTGAGTGTCACTCAAGCAGCCATTTGAAAACGTTTAAAAGCAGCTGGATATATTCAAAAGCAAGGAAATTGGGTTCCACATGAACTGCATGTCCGAAATGCTGCTGGAACGCCACAAAAGGAAGTCATTTTTGCATCGGATTGTTACTGGTGATGAAAAATGGATTCATTACGACAACCCTAAGCGCAAAAAATCATATGTGAAACCCGGCCAACCAGCCAAATCAATGGCAAAGCCGAATATCCATGGCGCAAAGGTAATGCTCTGTATTTGGTGGGATCAGATGAGTGTGCTGTATTATGAGCTGCTAAAACCGGGTGAAACCATCAATGGACAAAGCTACCGAACACAATTAATCCATTTGAAGAGAGCAGTGGCCGAAAAACGCCCGGAATATGCGACCTGACACGAGGCAATAATTTTCCATCATGACAACGCTTGGCTCCACGTTGCTATTCCGGTTCAGAACTATTTGGAAAACAGTGGATGGGAAGTCTTACCCCACCCGCCTTATAGCCCAGACCTTGCCCCTTTTGACTACCATGCAGAACGCCCTCACTGAAATACGGTTCACATCAGAGCAGAATATCAAAAATTGGCTTGATTCATTCTTGGCTGCCAAGCCGGCGCAGTTCTTTTGGGATGGGATCCACAAATTACCAGAAAGATGGGAAAAAGTCATAGCTTTAGATGGGCAATACTTTGAATAATACTATTGTACATGTTTTACTTAAATAAATGTTCAAATTTTGAAAAAAAGCGAAAAAAAAACGAATTAAGTTATAAATAATTTTAGCAATTAGTTCTCCTCCGATAGTTGCAAGTTCAGTCCTCATTCATCCAAACTACAGTGGTGATGTCAAGACACAAAAGGGCCATTGTATGTCGAACGCGTGAATAAAGGCATTGTAGTACACTACCCTTAGACCTCAGCAAACAGTCCATTTCTTATGTGGCAGCCATTTTCTCTGGTTGACCCAATGTCCTTAGGATAGCCCTCTAATCTCACTTGGAAGCCTTGCCATACAGCTGTTTACCAGTTTTAAGCCTCTTACCGTTTAGGCTGTCCTCTTATTGAATACGATTTATCACGGAACCATGTCATACCTTTGACATGGTACAAAACTTCATTCTAATTTCTCCTTTAAAAGGCCTCTCAGCTGACCATTTTTATTTGACAAGGCTATTGCATTGAAGAATCATGCATTCTGAGTTTGGCGAAGCTATCTCGTGTTTACCCATCGCACATTCATGTTGCCGCCGTAAGAGCAAGACTAAGGTTTGCGTATGATTTAACATGCTTAGCGCCAAACAATTTTAAGTTGACATGATCTGAAATGCTCCAAGAATTTTATCTTTTTCGACAGATGACTTATTAGTACCACAATACGTTCGGAACTGTTTAGGCAAGCATGCCATAAGACTTGGCGTATATCCTAACAACTTCTGTACAACTTGCATGGAAGAGCAGGTGAAAGATTCACATGACACATCAATGAATTTTATAATGGCCTTTCTTAACATAACCTAACCCCAGTTGCTTTTAACCATTACTCCACCAGATGTGTCCAGCTTCTTGCGGTGTCACAGCAGTCGACTACTACAGACCCCTTTAGATAAGATATTCAGCTTATCTGACATTCTTCTAATCATTCTGTATAAGGTACATAGACTGACGCCATTTAGGTATAAACCAGTACACCGGCGGGTACGTTGCCAACAATCCGACCTGAATTTTCTTGCCGAAATCCAAATTGACTAAGCAAACCGGTCTTTAAACGAATGCGGAAAAGGGTTAGATATCAGCAAATATGGACTGGCACCTAGAAATTACGAGTGGCCACACTGGGCAAAACCAAAATTCAAGTACCATCAACACTGTTCGACAAAACACCACAAAGTTTCACCAACCACCTCGTATAAAATTCATACATCAGTCCAAAACTCTGACCATTGACGAGCCATCCAATGCATCGAAAAAAATTTGAACGGATCAACCTCTCCAAAAAGCTTTCTCGACATTTTTGATTTTGACGGGAAAATCATATCCGATAAATGGCGGCTTGTGCTTACTAAAGTGACTTCTACGAACACCTACCGGTATAGAAGATTTGTAAAGCTAGTGGCCTGTAGAGACAAAAACCAGGTGGATTTCGTTAAGACTGCTATAAACGGTATTGATTAGGTTTTTTCCAGAAACTAAGCAGTACGTCACAATGCCTCACACCTCATACCCCAGGGGGTATTAGGGGACTTAGTGTTCAATAGTTTGCTTACCAAACTACGGCTTACGCAGGCGATATCACTCCTTATGTGTCGGGCAAATACCCACAGATACTCTCTAACATTCTCAAGTATTCCTCTCCACTTAGACGTACTCTAAAATATCGTGATTCGTTCCTAAGCCGTACAACTCGGTTATGGTATGCCCTACCGAGCCCCTTATTCCCTAGTCACTGTATGTAACTTGCAAACATTTGAGACCAACGCAAATTGGTATCTCTCTTTTTCCCTCCTTTCCCCTCGCCCACTCTATGTGCAAACATTTTAAGGGTACATAAAATCCCTTGAGCGCGCGCCAATTATAAAAACAAAATGTAGCTGCGTTAATCTGACTAAAATAAAATCAATCATGATATCACACATCGTTCCACATATTTGGCCGTTTTATGAATATATCCATAAATAAATGTCCTGGTATTAATTTTTGCCTCCGCATTACTGATCCCTGAGTGGTTGGCCTTTTGTTTTGTACGTTAAAATCTAGGAACCTTCCTAAGTATACATATTTTGTCGCCTAATTTAACGAATGTTAACTACGTTCAGAACTACGTTCTGAAACCTTGGAGGAAAGTTATGTCCAAGGTAATGCTTCTGAACTTCATAAACTATTCTTACCACTACTTCAGAGTTGTATAAGTAACAAATATATAATCATATATCATTGTTCAGATACAGACTCTTAAAAAAATTAAGCTTAAAAATAAATTAAGAAAAAATGGAGCTCTGAAAACTCGTTTCAGACTATTGAGTAAGGAAGTTAACCAGGATATCTCGGGATAGATTCTTCTACTTTAAAGTACGAAATGCACTTGGTACGAAAAAGATGAAAGGCTATAAATACAATAGTATCATTGCTGGTATATCTCTAAAGCTCTCCCCATATCTCTAAAGCTGTAGTTCTGTGTAACTATGGTGTTACTATTGATGATCTTTCAAGAGAATCAAATATGTTTAATGATTTCTTTTCTCCAGTTGGTCTGATGTCTTTTTGTAGTGAGTCACCTACATATTATAATAGCTGCGCTAGGTCTCATTTAAGCAACAACAATGTTATAAATAAAAGCTTCTTTTTTGAAGAAATAACGGGGTAGAGATTTACAAAATTATCTGTTCCCTTAATAACGATAATGATGGTATTTCCAATTATATCCTTAAAAACATACCACTTAATGTTGGTGACATATTGGTTTATATTTTGAACTTAAGTATATCGAACCGGATTTTTCCTGATAAATTAAAACGTGATCAGTGGCGGATCTAGGGAAGTTTTTTGGGGGTTCACCTCCCCGCCGAGATTCAAACTAATTACTTTTTCTTAGGATTTTCCACGTATTGATATCATTTGTCACAATTATTTTTCCCGGAGAATATTTTAGTATTTTAGTATCATATTTAGTTTCTTATTACTTGCGCTATAAAAAGCCGAGCATTCGTAAGGCATGTCAGTCAGCTCCGATTAATTCTTCCACAATAATTAAAAGTATTTTTGAACTAGATTGATTTCGAATGACAATGCTAGTTCAGCGAATTTGTAAATTTTTTTCAAAGTGCTCCGAATGAAACACAACCTTTCCATGGCGAATCCTTATTTCAATTGAAACAAGTAACCGACAAAGAAATGTCAAATAGATTGTCTAAGGTTCTCTTACATACAAGGTCGTCGAATGGCTGCTATGCTAGATGACAGATCTAGCAGATTGAACAATTTTTGTACAGTGCTCTTTTCCTTGGCAAATGCTAGTCCGTTCCCTGTATAAAAACCGCGTCGTTCATTTAAATCTACTTGAGACGGCTGATTAATATAGCTAATCGACGATTCTAACTAAACTTTAACTATACATATGAAAATGTCTTTAAAAAAAATGTCTGATTTTTTCAAACCGACAAGACATACTATCGATAGAGATTCTGCCGATTTGCCCGAGGAAAGTCCACTCGAAAAAAAACTTAAATGCGAGTCAGTAGCTGCAGCTTCGATTGTTTATGTAAGTGCCATTGCAAAAAAAAACTTACAAAATCATCGAACGAAACAACCCGTGAAGTCATAACTAAGAAATTAAATATTTTTAGGCACCCGATAATGACATCGCGAGTTTTTGCAAACAGCGACTGAACGAGAATTAAAAATACGAAGTTATCGAACGCGTCTGGGTCCCTCCCTGTAAATTTTAAATTTCCCAGTTCGGGCGAAAGGAATTTAAAGTTTCAATTGTCTTGGCTGCGCCAATTTCCGTGGTTAACGTATTCGGCTGAAGAAGATGGGTCGTACTGTAGATTTGGCATGTTATTTGACGTAAAAGAAGTACCTACCATTAAAAAGCTGTAGAAGATGTAGAGAATTTCAAACTGATTTATGAGAATAAGAAAAATAATGTCATTTGTGATTTCGATTCGGGCCGCAAAGTACAACAGTACGAAAACAATTATTCGAAGTGTTTTGCCGTGCGGTAGACAGGAAAAGCGCTGACGATAGGGTTGGGGCCACTATCTTTGAAAATGCTAGAATGACGAGAATTTCAGGACAGTTCTCCGATTCGCAGTCGAAAGTGGTGATTCTGGACCAACACCTGAAATCTGCTGGCGCAAACGCTACATATTTAAGCTATGGCATTTCATTTTGAAATCATAGAAGCAGCAGGGCAGATAATCACTTCAAACATCGTGCAACGAATAAAAAAACCAAAATGTGTGGCAGCTATTGCAGATGAAACCACAAACGTAAGTGGCATCGAACAATTTTCAGTATGCGTTCGATACGTAGATGAGATTGAAGGAGAATATAAAATTCGAGAAGATTTTTTACGCTTTGTTCCCGTAAAGGAAACAAAAACATTACTGAGCACTTATAAGGAAATCAGAATTGATTTTATCAAATGATGATGATTTTATCAAATCTCAAGGTACGCTTAGTTACATTTGTAATTCTTTTTAATGAAATGAAATTCTTTTGATCGCAAATGATGAATACAATTTAACATTCCCACAGGTTACGATGGAAACACAATAGTTGCGCCACTAAGGTTCGTGAAATCTGTCCAGAAGCCATATATCTTCATTGTGCGAATCACAATTTAAATTTAGCCATTACGCATCCCACATATAAGAAATTGTATCGGATCAATCAAAGAATGTGTGAACTTCTTCCGAAATTCTACTAAGGCTAGATTTGTTTTAAAAGATCTGATTATTGCCTACTGTCCGGAAGCGAAGCAAATCCGTCTCCTAAAGTTTTGCGAGACTCGTTGAGTGGAGCATTTATATTCGCTTAGGCTTTTTCAAAGCGTATTTCCATATATTTGTTCAGTGCTGGAAGAATAAGACAACAGCAATTCTAGTCCAGGAAGGCAGCTTAACGTACTGCTCGCCACGATCATCACACCTATGTTCATCGTTTCATTGACAACATTGACCCAAATTTTCAATTTGACGAAAAACCTCAGCCTGTTGCTGCAGAAAAAAGATTGCGATTTGAGCGTTTGCGTCGAATACTCAAACGATTTGTACGCAGATGTAAATGAAATGGGCCAAAACTCTGAGAAAAATATCTTTGACATCTTTGTCACAGCCACGGAAATAGCTCAATTGGTCGAGGTGAAACTAGAGGCCCCAAAGCAATGAAACCGCGACATCCACGAAGGCCATCCAGAATTGTATTTTCGTCAATCGGTGTTCATCACATTTTTTTACCACTTCTTAAGTCAGCTGCAATCAAGATTTCTTGATCATCGTGAATTGCTGTCGAAAATTCAGAATATCCTGCCAACGAAATGCATAAAACTTGATGCAGAGAAAATACGAATAACGGGTCGTTTTTCAAAACCAGTGGCCAAATGATATCATGGGGGAGTTCGCAGCTGATTTAGCGATGTGGAAAAGGTAATTACCTTTTTTTTCATTATTTTTCAAGAATTGTATTCCTCAAGCTTTTAAACCTCATTTCTTCGGACATTGTTCAAAAATACCGAAAGAAGAATGGTCAAAAACACTTATTGTTGCTCTCATCAACTGCTAAAAAGAATCGTACTCATTAATTCATCGATTTTTGCAACTTTGAGCAACTCTTCCTGTTTTGGTGGCTTCAAGCGAACGCTCATTTTCAACATTGCGAAGATTGAAAACCTATTTGCGAAACAGAACAAGTGTAGAGCGATTGAACGGGTTGGCGTTGTTGACCGTGCATCGAGATGTGGAAGTAACGTGCTAAGATATAATCAATATTATGTCCCAAACGGCAAGACGGATGAATATAATGTTATAATCCCTATAACGAATGTTCAATGAATTCAGAATATTTAATTTTGCTTAAGATGATAATTGCTTGTAAAAAATTTTTTTTAATGTAAATATGATGTTAAAAAAAATACTGAAAAAAACCCCCTCCGAAAAATTTTTCTAGATCCGCCCCTGAATGTGATCCCTCTTTACAAAAGAAGGTTGTAGTAAAAGCGGCAAAAACTAATATAGTCCAATTTCCTTACTGTCACCAATTTCAAAAGCTTTCGAAAACGCTATTAAGAATAAATTGCTGCGTTACCTGGGAAAAATAAATTTCCTTAGTCTTGCTCAGTCTGGTTTTAGGGAAAGCCTTGCTACAGAAGATGCTCTCTTGGAGTTATGTTAATTTATTTATTAAGCTCTGGGTGATAAAAAAATGTAACGCCGGGCTCTTTGTTGACATTACCAAAGCTTTTGACATGGTCAAACATAAAATCCTTCTAAACAATTTGCAATAGGCCCGATATCGTGGTTTTATACACAACTGGTTTGAGTCCTACTTAAAGGCAAGAACTCCAAAAGTCATAGTAGGTAACTCTGTTAGTAGATCGAAAACCATGAGCTTAGGTGTGCCTCAGGGATCAGTTTTTCTTGGTACCATACTGTTCCTAAAATACATCAACTCCTTATTTAGCTAATAGGGAAAGTTACAGCTTTCGCAGATGGCCGTATGTATCGCCCAGATAGGCCTTTTAAAATTGAAATAGCACAATAAATCGGTTTAAATATTTACTGCTTTTGATCAAAATATGAGTTGGTCTAAACATACTCGTATTTCGATTTTGAAACAATATTTATGACTTACAGTACGAAGCTTTTACGAGTATCGGCCTCAAAAAATTTTAGACAAAAAAACTTTAAAAACAGCATATTATGGAATATTTTAATCAAAACTATAGCAGGGAATAAGTTGCTTAAGCCATTGACAATTTTGAAAGAGTGCACTATCTGAAAAGTATGAGAGGTAAATAGTTTAACTCCTTCGATGGTCTTGTTCAGATCATTGAGGTTATACCACCAAAACATTTGTATTGTTTTAAAGTTTCAATAATTTTTTATAATGAGAAGTGTCTATTTGCAAAGCCCAATTTCTAACACTTGTAATTTGCGTTGGCTTCTGAGTTCATCCAGGTGTTTCAAATATCCAGCACTCATCCTGAATGCCAAGGTGAGGTTGAAAAAATGAAAAATCTCTATTTGACCTCTACTCGTGTATGAGGGCTGTAGGCTAAAGATAGGATCTGGAACCAAAAGTCCTTCACTTGATCTATACCACGGTTGTGAATTATGGTATAGGCGATTCGTATCGTTCTGTGTCCTTTTTGAAAAACCGAGCGAGCTGTCAGTCTAATCAGTACTGAAGCATAAAGAGGCTTGTCACATCGGCTCTCTCAACGTTGGTCCATTGGTTACCCATAAATTTATTTCTCATACCGATTGAAATTAACTGTACTGTTCTGCGAGATACTTAACAATAGAATGAGGTAAATGTAAGACACGCCAATCGACTTACGTTGCATCGCGGCCTCCTCTTATCAACCGACCTTCAACTAACTAAAAATAAGTTTCACATTCACTACAATCACCTAAATTCAGAGAGGATCGAATAGAAACAACGCGACGGCCTACAACGGTAGCTTAATTCTTATGTTCACAGACGACATTGGGGCAGAGATCTGAGTTCTGAGGACTTCTGCATACATAAATCCTTCAGTATTCCCACACACTGTATTGTTTTCCAAACTGAAGTCACAGACTTAGAAAAGGCAGCTACTTGGCTCAACCTGAAGCCTAGTTAGATATTCATTGTTAATACACACATAAAACTCAGTCTAACAGCGATCGAATTCCTAACTTCGAACACCATATATCCTATAGTGCTTACAGACTGCCGAGCATCTGTCAACTACATATATGGCCAAGCAGCACAAGATCCCAAACCGTTGGACTCCGGAACACAATGGCATTCCATTGACTGTATAGCTTAATATATTTTAGAGATGTTGCTATTCGGTTATAGTTCCTCGGAAAGTTGCTATAAAACTGCAATAACCGTGAAAGATCGAACATTGGTGCTGTTTGATTCGACTGTATTCTCATTCGCATGATCGATAATAGTCGCTAACCGCTAAGCTGGTTGCATCCAATCTTGATCCAGTTTCTTTATACCTTCCCTCATAAGGTCATCTACAGAATGGAGTAGACTTTCTCCTAATAGAAGGCATCCTGAAAGGATTAGCTTGAGCTCTGCCAAGGGATATTAAGATTGTAGTCCATACGAAGCGCTTGTAGAGGGTAGTCCATCTGGTGGTGCTTCAATACAGTTAGCATCGAGGGAACTTACGACATGCGTCAACTTATTTGGAATTAGAAGCTAAAGCTGTTCGACTAGATCCGAGATTTAATTGAGAAAATTATCAGCACGTTGATGCTCTGGCAAGGAGGCTCTTTTAACTTTAGCAACGAGGAATTTGCTGTCGTTACTTTGTCGGTGGTCTGAGTGAGCTTGAATACATTTAATTTTATTTTACTTTAACGACATAGACTTTAAAACTCCATATTGCAATAAATTTCGTGAGACCCGCTCCGATCAGTCCAAGTACAAAAGAAGAAAATAAATAAGAATGAGTTCGATGGAAATGGCTCCGAGTTCATAGAACACGTCCGCTACATTTGTTAATCCTATTGCATACATATGTCGATTCCTCGACTTCTTCGTTTCCTTCCTTTCCAATTTCCATAAGTTTTCCGAAGCACGTCTACGCAGACAATCTTCATCGGTTTCTTCATTGAAGATATAAACACATTCTTTGATGTATTCTTAGCTGTAGCTTCTTCGGGCTCTGTTTTTGAAGAGTGGGGAATCTTATTGTAGACCGTATTGTAAACCATCCGCATCAACCATTTACATCTGCTAGTCCTCATGTGACTCTTCGTTGAATAGGAAGTTGGAACTGTTAGCCGATGGAGTGCCACAAAACTTGTCATCATGAAGATCTAACATACATATTTTCGATTTTTACCAGAGTCTGAGTCAAGTTGATTCCTAATGCCGGAGCTTGGCTTTCTCTGGGAGTTTGTAGCACATCAGAGACGCAATCCTTGGTTACGTCAAGTATTCCATCAAGTTCATCAAAGATTGCCACAGAAGGTTTGGAGGAGAAGCAATCAGTGGACATATAGAAAGTATACGAGCATAATAAAGTGCGACTGCACTTCTTAGGTAAAATCTTTAAATGTCGAACAATAGTTGCTGGCCACACGTGTGTGTCTAAAAACAAATTGTAGACGGTTTGACAATGTTAAGCCGCCAATGTCCCAGATACCTCTAAACTCACAAACTTAACCACTGGTCACTGCACCATTGAAAGGCACGCACAGAGATTGCATAGACGAAGAGGAATAGAAATCTGTAGAACACTTCTTTGGCACGCATCAGAATACAATCTGTAGACAGTTACCACTTCCGAGATTTAAATTTTTTGTGCTCTATTAACAGCGCCATTAACAAATTCGTCAAGTAATCCCTTTGGTTACAGGGGGCATGACCTCTCACGCTCAACAAGTAGCATAATAACGGGCTTACAACCGCTCTATTCAAATCTAAAGCTAACCTTTACCCCCATTTAAAGTAAACAAAACATGACTCCACACTACCACACTACACTCCACACTACTTACGGAATTATGTTTCAACCCATTCAAAAAGGCCCTCTTAAATTCAAAGTTATTCTGGACGCTTTAATGAAAATAATTAATGTGAAACAAAGGCTTTTGGTTACTTAAGCCCGCATTGTCTGTTCATTTATCGTCCTGTCTATTTACATAAATCTAACTTCCCAACGGATGGACTTTTGAAACTTCGAATATCCCCCAGAACACTCATCTATCCCCGTTCCATATTAATGCGATCGCGTTATGTCATCTGTCCCACAGTGTTTGTCAACATCTGCCCATGCATAAACTCCACATCACATTGATTTCCGGAATAGCTCCAAAGTTTCACACAATAACAACCTCCCCCTTCAGAACTCATACGTATCTGTCCTGAGGCAAAGAGATCAATTCAACCGAGAATCCGAATAATTAAATCGCTTCCATCAAACGCGTCCAGTTAACACAACACACCGAATGCCTTGCTGCCGTTCCAACAATTCAGTTTCCTTTTGATTTTGGGATAATTATTCATTTGGATCCTGATTTCGATATTGGCCATAATTTGAATCCAGATACTAAGTTCACAATCGGCCCCACCCGAGCGGACACTACCGACCCATGTCCATGTACACAAATACCGTATCAGGAATTTCGCACTCGGCCTTGTCATTTGTATTTGCATAATAATGTGGAACAAGCACACCTTACCCCTTCCTTGACGAAAAGGTCAAATAGCCGGTCGGCACCCTCTCTTTTGCAGTTGTCGAACTAGTACGTACCGCATAGACTTGTACCGGAACCGGAATTATAAATAAATAATTCGGTTATCCTGTGAACGGTTATTATGCAAATCATTCATTAAACGAGGACAACGGTTAATTGCTGATAATCGAATAATTTAAAACGTCTGCTCGAGACAATTGTACGACATTTATTTTTAGCTTTCGCTGTCAACAAGCTCGAAATCGAAAAAAAAAAAAAAAAAACAAACTACCAATTCTCGCCGCCCTTTGGACTACGAGAGCACCAGGACTGGATCTCCTGGAAACATATGTGTGTCATGTAGTTAGTGCACACCGTACAACTATGATAATAACAACATCCGACAACAAACATGGCGCCTATTGGGGGCATTGACAACCGGATGCACAAAATATTAATTGAAAACGAATTATTTGGCGGCAGTTTGCGGTGCGCTCGTGTTTTAGTATGCACGTCCGTAATCCTTTGAGGATAACATTTAATTTTATTTCCCCATTTAATTAAATGTGCTTTTGTGTAGGGTTTTTTTCACGTGTTTTTTGTTTAATTTTTATCCTGTTCTTTTCACTACTCTTTATGGATGTATTGCGTTGATGTTGGCAATCTGAAACACAGAAAAAAGTCAACGATGTCGCTGTCGTATCCTTTTCTACCTCTCCGCTCAGTAATCCCTGTTTATGACATTATTTCAATAAATTTACAATAAACAATTTGCTCATGGAGTGAGCGGGGTGGAATATCCGGAATACTCAGAGAGGCGTTAATTGAAAATGCAATAATTTTGCCAGCGGAGTCTACATAGGACTGCGGAGGGACTTCTTCTAGAAATCCAATATTTGCATCAGAACGTAGAAATAACTCGGAAAACAATTGGCAATATTGATTTTGATTGATTGATTTTATTGAAAAATAATTTGAATACATTCATTAGTTAAAAGAAACTATGTAGTGTCGAATGTATGATAGAAACAATTTTATAATTTAATTTCAAAAAATAGAAATATTGGTTGTAGGTATTGAGATACAAAAAGAAAATAATGAAGATTAAAGTAAAACAAAAGAGAGGAAAGAGTTAAATACAAAAGATACAAAATTTAAGATAAAGATTAATTATATTACCAAATTTAATAGATTATTGATTTGACCGAAAGCAAAGTTGAACAGCCATATTTTCAAAGACTCGAGATAGTCCTTACTTCAGCAGGTAGTTTGTTCAAAAGCCTAGGTGCTACCGAAGAATAAAAATTTTGGAACTGAAGAGTGTTAGATCTTGGTACTATGGCAAGCCCTCTTTCACTACTTCGTAGTTCATAAGCAGTTGAGGCTTGGTTTAGGAGGTTACCGCTTCTAACAAAGAATAATTTCAGAACTTTGTAAAAGTAAAGACGTTTTAAAGGGTGAATGCCCGAATTAATAAAAAGTGGAAAGCTGTGATTTCGACTTCTTTGACTCCACACAATTCCTAAAATATGCTTTTGGTTGGATGTTATAGTTGTAGGTGCCACCCCAGCAAACTAAACCGTATTGCATCTTAATTTAAACTAAACCATAGTCCACAGTTTCTGGAGATTTCTGGAGCTAAAACGCCCCAAATGATACAGCATATAAGTAGCTGTGGATAGGTATTTTTAAGGAGCACAGTGTGCATATTCCAACACATTGTGTTGTCAGTGACAAGGCCAAGGTACTTACAATTCTGAACCTTGCCAATCTTGAAGCAATTTGCCGAGCTGGGCACATTAACATCAAAAGTACAGGCATTATTGGATGATCGACGGGTTTCAGAGCATAAACAGGTGTTTTTATAGTCACGACTGTGAAAAACAAAATCCGGAGAATGGAGATCAAAAGACGGAAGATTAAAAAACATTAGCTTGGTATTATCACTGGTGACTAGCTTATGGATCGAAAACCAGCGCCGTAGGATTTCAAGATCATGGTTGACATCGGCAATCAAGTCTAAGATGGATGAATTGGAATAGACAATTGCAATATGTAATGTAATTGCACAGGCAGTATGTAAACCCATCAGAGGTAGATCAAAAATAGAATTTACAAATATTAGAAATAACGCAGGCCCAAGAACTGAGTCTTGTGGCACGCCAGCGAGAATATCAAGGCATTCACTAAAAATACCACCAACTTTTACCATTTGTTTCAATCCTTGAGATAGTGAACTAGTCAACAATAGGACCCCTAAACCCAGCTTTATCCAACTGAGACTGTAGAAAATGATGATCCACAGTATGAAACGCTTTCGTTATATCAATAAAAAGAGAAGCAGTTATTTTCTTGTGGTTCAGACTGGCATATACATTGGTGCAAAAATTTCAGAGTGCATCTTCAGTAGATTTACATTTTCTAAATCCATATTTATTAGGGCTAAAGAAGGAGTTTCTCTCTAGAAAATATATAACCCGGCTTTTTGTGACTTTTCAAAAATTTTCGAGAAAATCGAAAGGAGAGAAATGGGTCTATAATTATTTAGATGCTCCCGATCACCTATTTTTAAAAATCAGTATAACCTCCGCCAGTTTTAAACTAGAAGGAAATTTACCTTTACATGGATATACTTTTATTGAAAATGTAAGCTAGAACGTCGACAATGCTAAGAGAATTATTCTTTATAAAGACATTTGAGTAGCTATTCCGGGAAGATGAATTTGATTTATTCAGATCCATTATTACCTAATACGCTTCAAACGAACTAATTGGCTCAAGAAAGAAACTGTTTGCTTGGATGTCATTACTATTAAACCAAGTATCATTACAATCCGTAATATTTTTAAACCCAGTTTCGCAAAGGATGTTAGAGCCAGCATTTATGAAAAACTCATTAAAATTGGTGGCGATTGTTCATAACTAGTTAACTGCACGTTATTTATTTTGATACAGGTTGGTGATCCCGAAAAAGCCCTTTTGTTAAAAAGTTCATATATTACATCCCACTCCTTTTTTAAATTACCTTAAGCTGCAGTAAATTTATTGATATAAAAATTTTCCTTGATTATACACCCTGCCTGACTCGAACTGCAACCAATTTCTAACTGCTATAATTTCCAAACCGTTCATGACAGTGAGCTCAAATTTTAACAGATGACAGATAACTTTATTATTTATAAGCCTTATAAACCATTTGCGTCTCAGTTGTGTTGACAAATTTTTATCCGCGATAGAATTCAAACGTGATAGTGTGATTGCTTTATATTTGGCTGGAAAACCGCAAGTAGCTACCGTTAGAGCCCTCCAGCACCTCAACGTCAATTAATCATTTGTGTCTCGAATCATAGCTCGTTACCGTGATACTGGCAGCGATGCAAAACGCCATGGAGGTGGTCATAAAAAAACAGCAACGTCGGCAGATGTGGTTCGGAAAGTGAAGCCTCGAATTGAGCGAAATCCGCGTCGAAGTGGAAGAAAAATGGCTCATGAGCTCAACATATCGTTGGAACGGATGCAACACATACTGAAAAATGAGCTTGGGCTCAAGCCATTGGAGTTCCAAAAAGCACACGGGCTGCTACGCTTGCACGAAAGTGGTGAGTTGCCGAATTTAGTTTTTTCCAATGAGTCGCCATTTGTTATCGAGCAATATGTCAACAAATAAAATGACCGAGTTTACTTGCCAGAGAGGTCCTTCGAAAATTTACACCTTCGGACGGCCACCAGAAAGCAGGCAGCACCGATGGTGATGGTTTGGGCCGCCATTACCGCCGATGGTCGCTCTCCGCTCGTATTTTTGGCCGTGGCGTCAAAATTAATGCGATCGTATACCGTGAAACTGTATACGAACTTAGAGACAGTATTGAAGCCTTGGGCAAACAATCATTTCGGTCGGAGACCGTGGACATTTCAACAAGACTCGGCACCGTCTAACAAAGCGCGCGTCAACCAAGATTGGTTAAAAAGCAATGTTCCACACTTCATTTCTTCGACACAATGGATTGCAAATTCTCCGGATGCAAGTCTGTTGGATTTATCTGTCTGGGGTATTTTGAAGACGAATTTTGGCACTAAAAAATACCAAAGTTTGGACCACCTCAAACAAGCACTTGGCAGGGAATGGGCCAAAATACCGCAGAGCCACTTGCGTGCAGCGTGCGATGCTTTCTTCGGCCGTCTCAAGGCCATTATTCGCGCCAAAGGTGGACATATTGAAAACTACAGATACAATTTGAAAATTGATGTATTTTCCAACATTTGTTGCTTTGGCATAATAAAATTTATCAAAAAATAAAAAAATTATAGCATTTTAAAAAGTTGGAGTTAGAGTTATTCACCTGTAGGAACTGCGATACTAATTTCTTTGCAAACCTTCGGATAGTTGGACATCAGACGGACATCGTTAGGAAATTTTCTGCACTTAAGGCGTAATTTATTTTTATAGTCAACTTTCTTCAGCAAATTCATAGTCATCCAAAGCTTGAGCCTTTTTAATTTAGGTCTGCTAGTATCACCAATTGCGGTACAAATCACAACCTGTCTATTTAAAATACAAAGAAAAAGATCAAAACCACTGGAGCACCGATTCATTAAATACAACTGACCAATTTTTGCGAAGTAAACGAGCATTAAGCTGATTAAAGTTTAAAAGTTCATTACGTTGTAATGTGTATGCACCCATTTGGAGGTTAATCCCGAGTTTTCTGAAAGTAGACACACGTCATGCAATGATCGGTGATTCTAAAATCAGATACCGAGCTAATTAACGATAAGTTTGTATTGCGGTCAAGTCGAGCGTAAAAGTGGTCAATGCAAGTTGCGAAGGAAGCAGTGATTCTAGCGGATACATTGATACAAGACTGGAGATCGTTAGCTGACATTAGATTCTTGTAGTTAATTAAGTCAGTAGAATCATGTGGAAGATCGAGATTAATATCCCCAACAATGAAAAGATTACTGGCATTCTCTATACTTAAAAGTGAGGATAAGTCCTCAATAAAAACACCTTTACTTTTACAATAAAGTCTGTAGACACAAAGAAAAACCGGATTGTGATTCCCTAGAGCACAAGATATTTTAAGGACTGAAACGAATAAAATTTGGAAACTTCAAATTAAAAAAAAAAAAATATTTTCATAATTCATGTAAATTTTTTTTATTTGCTTTAAAACTCTTTTCCATTTAGCACTAAAATCGTCCTTTGCACACTGCTCACTTTACCTCAAGTTAGCTTTGACCAAAGCCCAATACCTTTCAATGGGACTTCACTGTGGAACATTGGGTGGATTCATATCTTTTGGGACAAAGTCGAGATTTTTAGCAACAAGACAGCTCAACGTCGCATGAGCATAGTGAGCAGAAGCTAAATCTTGCCAAAATAATGTTGAACCCTCGTGTTTGTTTAAGAAAGGAATCAACCGTTTTTTTAGGCACTCGTTAATGTACACTTCTCCGTTAATTGTTCCCGTTGTAATAAACGATGAGCTTCTGTGTCCACATTGGCAAATGACCTGCAAAACGAGATATTTTGACCCGAATTTTTCCAACCCAATCGATGTTGTTGATTGCGGAAGAATCTCAGCTTTAAACGAGTTGTAAAACTGCGCGCATGGAAGAGTAGTAAAGTCAGCCTTGACATGAGTTTCGTCATCCAAAACCAAGCACGCTTTATTGTTGCCGTTCAACATGTATAGCTTTCGGGCTCGTGTTTTTATGACTTTTTTTTGCTTTTCACTAACTTTTGGTATTTTTCGTTTTTTTTCGTGTTTTTAGACCGTTACGTTTTTTAGATCTTTTTACCATTGTTTGGTTGGTATTACATTTCCGAGCAACATCTCTGGATGACTTAGTCCGGTTTTTTACGATGGTACCCACTATTTTCCTATCCAAATTTGTATCATGTGCTCCACTTTTAGCTCCACTTTTCTGTTTTCGCTTAACTGTCATCGTCTCCAAATATCGCTTAATAACAGAATCCACTGTACTGCGTGCTATGTTTAAATTTTTTGCGATGAAATGGTTTGGACGCGAAGTATTTTCGAGCCATTTGTCGATGATCTTTTTACGGCGTTTCTCTTGACTCATATTTTATAAATATTTTAAACCGCACCAAAATAAAATTAATCACAAACTGAAACTAGAGAATATACAGCCTAATTTGGGTACAAAATGGGATTGCAATTTTTACGCATTGGAAGTATAGCCCGTATTAAAATTTACAGATTTTATTCGTTTCAGTCCTTAATCAAATCTGAACTAGGAAGAGAAATAGATTGACACTCACAGCTCAAACTTTCATTCCAAAAGACAGCAACATCACCCGCAGCATACATATTATTACAATTAGGAGCGAACTTATATCCAGGAATATTGTAAAAGTCTTTTTGCTATTCAAATAACCATATTTCCGATATGAAAACTAAATCGGGCTTGTTAGTAAACGAATCAATGTGAGCAACGAACAGACCAAAATTTTTCCGCAAGCTTCTTATATTATAATGAGAAAACAAAAACTATTTTTAAGTACGAGTATTTATATTGTGAAAAACAGTATTGTGAAAAACACTTCTAAAAATTTTTTTATCGAAATGGAAAAAAGAAGAAAATAAAAAATTATCACGAAGATCTTACATTATGCTATTACTAATGTTAACCATAATTTAAAAATTAGAGAAAGAACAAAGTTACGATATATTACCACTATCCTCAATAGTATAAATTTTTATAATCTTATCTCTTTCATTTTTTTTCATTAAAGTTTCACCATTTTTTATCCATAGATATTGGAACTTTTTGTCTATTTGGATCTGTTTGGCTTTGTTAAATACTAGACCAGGGCTGTCCAGACTGGAGTCGTGTGTGGAATAAAAAGGAAATTCAACCAGAACTGGCGGGGCATCGATACAAAATACTATTAGCTTTTAATAAAAAAAAAATCATTCATATTATTTTATTTTTTGTTTATTTCTTTCCTATTCCATTCTTTCCTTAACAATGTTATCAATGTCAACATCAAGATTCGTTGTTGCCAAGCACATTGCGTTAATAAGTGACATTTCCGACAACGAAAACCTGTCTTTTGATTTAATAATATCCATTGTTGAATAAGCACTTTCACAAAGTTATGTACTCCCCAGCATCGAACCCATTTTCAAACCGAAATTCACTAATTTCGGAAAGCGATCATCGAGCTTAAAAAAATCAATTCCAATTTCCACTCTGCTTTTGTGGAACTGGTCGGATTGTAAGTCGCATAACTCCAATTGGTTGGCAGTCGTTACACTTTCAATGGATGATGGATGGATCAGTGTTAATGGATGAGTGAAAAGTGACAAATCGCTCTTTATTCCTTAAAATCTATAAATCGATTTTCAAACTCCAAAATTACCTCGTCAATGTACTCTATGTGCTCAGAAAAGTGGAATCTTTCGAAATTTCCCATTTCCATGTAAAGTTCTTTGTAACTCGGGAGCAAAGAAACATCAATTGAACAATTTAAGTTTACTTTTAAATCCATTCGTACAAGTTCGTGATATCGTTGTGTTCGCATTGTAACTTCAAATTTAATTCGTTCATGTGTTGGGTCATATCCGTTAAAAATGCAAGATCAGCGAGGAATTGGGGATCTTGGAGTTTGTTTTCTACTTACGTGGTATCCGATTTTATTTCGTCTTTCAGAAATACTAGGGTCTCCTTTCGCATGGTAAAAAAACGCTGCAAGCACTTACCGGCACTTAACCATCTGATGTCCGAGTGTAAAAGTAAATTTCCGTGCGCTGCACCGATTTCGGTTAAAAGATCGCCCGTCAAAGCTTTGTTTCCGCCCCTGATCAGTTTTGTTGTTCTGAAAGCCACCTTCATTGTGTCCATCTGGCGCAAAGATTTTCCACATAAAGCTTCTTGGTGTATGATACAGTGGATTAAAGTGCAATCAATACCGTTCTGTTTAAGGAGTCCAGAAAATCCTGTCACTGTCTCTGTCATTGCTTTGGCTCCATCAGTCACAATACAGGAATATATGTGATAGTCCTACAGATTCAAATTGGATTTTTGCATCATTACGTTCAACTGTTTTGTTTTTTTGCAAGGGCAAAGCATATTTAAAAGAGATATACCATATGTAGGTTGGTTAGCGTTAAATTATTTCCTTTGAATTGGTATCACTATTTTTTATTTTTTTTTTTAGAACAACTTCATAAACTTCACTAAAACTATTAGATTGTTAGTCGCGTTTCGATAAAAAGGATCTTTATAATGCGAAATATGTAGCGAGTACCTATCATATGTGTTCGCCCTACAACACTCGAACTGAACTGTTAACGACTTGGAGCTGTTAAAAATGAATAATAATTAATTATAGGGTCCTGCAGTATGAGGACATAGCGAAAACGCGCCCGCCTATAACTCAGTATTAAATCTTGTCATGGTAATGCGGATGAAGGCTTTAGTTTAAACTTTAAAATAAATTGAATAGTTTAAAGGTCATTAATATGTCGGTCGTTTTTGCTTCAAATCGGCTTCGAACAGCTCTGCGTAATAGGCGCCGGTCATCGTTTTACCCTTTACAAGGTAGTCGAAGTTTTTGACACCGCGCGCATCTCAGTAAACTGTTGCCATGACCTTGTTGGCCAAATGACATACCTTAGCCCTCTTTGGCTTCGATTCACCAGGAGAAGTCCACTGTCTCGACTATTCCTTGATCTCTGGTGTGTTGTAATGAATCCATGTTTCTTTCAAGGTTAAGAAACGGTGCAAAAACTCGTTGGGATTGTGATTGAACATCGCTTTCCTTTTTTGTCACTTGTAAGCGGCACCAATCTGGCGGACAGATTTTCCATATCCAAACAATTTTGCATAATTGAAATCAATAATCCATTTGATAAGCCTATAGCCTCTTCAAGTTCGCACACTCTCACTCGCCGACAGTGGGCTTTAACGACCATTTCTGGTTTGGTGACCTCAATTGGGCGACCAGAACGTTCGGTGTCACTTTTACTGGTACGACCACACCGGAAGTAAGTAAATCAGTGGTGGATTGTTCGGATGAAGAGTCCCCTTAATACTTTTAAAGCTTTTCTTTGGTTTGCGCGATGTTTTTTTTGCGCAAAAAATAGTGTTTAATGAACAAACGAAACTCACTTTTTTCAATTTTTAAGGCAATTCTCGTAGGCGTCTGTTTCAAATGGCTGTCACAACAATACTACTTTACAGATCTGTCTGAAGATTTGGGTGCATTGTTTTGAAAGATGCTTCTTGACAAGCCACATGTTTGATTTGAGGTGGCAACGCCATCTGTTTTAATGTTCGGGGACTTATTGACTCACCCTCGTAGATTCGAAGACTCTGCGGCCCGGAGTATTGATCTCCATTCACTCTACATGTCCCAGCCATGTCAGGCGATTGATGCGCAGTTTTCTGACTTGGCCGATGTCACTATACAGCTCGTATAGTTCGTCGTTGAATCTTCTCCTCCAGAGCCGGTAAACGCACAGGGGACCGAATATGTTTCCTAGAATTTTTCTCTGGAAGCGACTGAAGACATTTTCTTCTGTTTTCGATAGAGTACAAGCTTCTTCGCTATAAAGTAGAACTGGGATGATCAAAGTCTCCTACGTTTTTCGTGATAGGGCCTAAGTACTCAATTGTCTTGTTAGCCCAAAGAGACAGCCATTAGTAATAGTGATTCCTCGTTTTATTTGTTATGTTGTGGGCAGAATTCATAGCAAACCCAAGTAAGCAAAGTCCTTTACTACCTCAAAATTGTAGTTGACGATTGTGACGTGTTGTTCTTTCATTTCAATACTAGCGAACGCACCAGTGACAACCCATTGAGTTCTCCCAATAGTGTCGATATCATCGGCGTATGCTCTTAGTTGCACAGACTTTTGAAAAATAGCGCTTATATAGTAGTGTTGACTTGTGAGTTCCGCACAATTCCTTCAAGTATGATGTTAAAAAAGTCACATGGCAGCGAATCATCTTGTCTACAAACTTTTCTTGGCATCAAAGGTCAAAATCTTTACTGATTTTGACGGAGCAGCGAGCGTTCTCAATCCTCATTCTGTACAGGCGAACGAGTTTAGCAGGGATGCCAAAACTAAAAAAGGCTCTATATAGCTCATTTCTAAAAATGCTGCCTTAAAATTGATGAAAAGATGGTGGGTACCAAGTTAGACTTCTTGATCCTTTTTTGCAGGATCTGCCGGAGTGTGAAGGTCTGATCGATTGCGGACTTCCCTGGTCTGAGACCGTACTGATAGGGACCAATCAGGTTGTTGGTAAAGGGTTTCAGACGTTCACACATTATGGCAGATAAGACCTTGTTTCCGATGTTGAGGGGACTTATACCTCTATAATTGGCGCAGTTGAGTGGTCTAATTTTTTGTGGATCGGACATACGGTACTCAAATTCCATTCATCAGGCATACACTCTTCTAACCAGATATGATAAATGAGTTGGTGCATGCTCTCCAACAGCTTTGAATACCTAGGTCTGTAAGTCATCAGGTTCAGCTGGTTTGTTGGATTTTGGCTTAGGTATGTCTATTCTTACTTCTTTTTGGTCAGGTAGGCGGAAGTATTGGCTATCATCGTACAAGTCGGGCTTTTTCACCGTTAAATCGTCTGCAGAAAAAGATTTTCTACATTCTCAAACTGCATCTCTATTGCGATATTTCCTTCTTCATCTCCGCAGGCTTCTTTGTGGCGATTTATTGGGAAACTGCCGATTGTGCTATAACTTTTATTGGGCCAACTGCTTGCCCTACCTCCCAGTGGGGGTCCCTGGTAACTGCATGAGTAAACGCTTACTAAAATGGTGAGGGCATGCTCGGACAGTAGCATTATACTGGCCTATACTGCCAAAGTCTCATAACCCTCTATAGAAGGGATTTAAGTATGTGACGAACCTACTAACGGCCTCAGAGAACCAGCCAGTCACCTGTAAAAAACTGACATGTTGAAAATTGAGGACCAACATCAACGAACTGATTCAAACTTATATGTGACAGTTAGAATATAGTAAGTCCACCATTGACCAGATATTCACATTGCGAACAATTTTGGAGAAAAAGATTTTTCACAGTCTTTCAGTCAATGTTTGCAGGAGGGGCGCTGCTGATTGTTTTCAATGCAATTTATAAAGCGCTGGCTAAATGTTATACGACCGATTTGGTTCTCTGTTCGCTGTTTTACAGTCGAGACCCAAATGATCTTGTTGCAGTCGTTGAATGTAAACAGTGCGGCCCCAATAAACAGGCGGTAAACGTTGCAAACCTTTCGCAGACAGAAGTTGTCCTAAAAATGAGTGAAATGAAAATGAGAGCACAGTAAGCAATATGTGTATAGTACAACAGGTGGTTGTGTAAATTTCTTTTGAGTTTATTGAAATTAGTTAGCAATGTAATACTTTTAAGAACAACTACCGAACGGAACTGAAGTACTCCACAAACTGATATCCCAACGAAACAACCTCTTGCAGCTCACGAGTAATAAGTATTCGGACGTGATGGAATGTGCTTACGTTGCGCGGGTGCACACGAGCGTCCGTGGATGTTGCAGCATGATCCAACCATGTCATGAAGCAGAGATCATGTTGAGGTGTCATCTTATTCCTGGTGAGGGAAAAGATGACTTCACGACGTGATGGAATGTGGCTGCAGGTGGCATGTGGGGTAGTGGTCGTCAATCCACTATTTTTGTAGTGGGGTAGACTCTGATATCACTATATGAGTACGTCTAGAGAAAATCAGAGTCTGAAAGCATGTTTCGCCATAGAAACTACGCATAAGTTATAACTGGTCCAAAGGACCCTGCTCGACGGCAAGCACCATTTTTGTTGAGAGCTCCTTTACACTGTCAAAGTGCCTTGGAGGTCGTGACATATTTAGATAAAGAAATTTGGCATTCTAAATGACACCTAAGTACCATACTTAGTTTCGGTGTAAAACGGATGGTGATGGGTTTCAGCACTAAATGAGCCAGACCTCAGTTTTGAGAGGATTGACTCAAGCCAGATTTCTTGCGCAATAATCGCAAAGCACGTCTAGGACTGCATGAGCTCCGATGAAGACACTCACTTGGCATGATTCAACAGACAGAAAAACAACATCACCTGCGTTTGTTTGAGAGTAGACGTTAGAACGATTGAAAGTGTTAAGCAGTCAGTCGAACAATATGCATCATGGCAACGGAGATAGGATGCTCCTCTACAGGCATTTCCTGCTTATCCTAATCATCACATGTTGATCGCAGTCAGCTTCCGCAATTAGGGTCTTAGTCACCGGCATTGCTCTTATCCACAACACTTGGCATTCCTCTGCATACGAGGATGTTTCAATATGTTGGTGGGGATCTCCAAAATCTGTGCCCCACCATGGTCTAAAACCCTGCAAAGTTTGTCGCTATTGCAAATTCCATCTGGAGTAGATGAATTCAGTGGATAGTGTTTAACGATTTAATCTCTTGTCTGGACGTCCTTGCCTCTTAGTTTGACGTCTCATGGCAATTCGTGCCTACTTCGAGTGTCCAGGAATGAATTTGAAATATGACTGGTTTGTCTATATTAAGAGGGAAAAATTGATCTATATATTCTCTGTGCTCTTAGAACAAATTCTCACACCATTTAAATTTTAGTCGGATGTCCCTTATATTGGAAACTTCAATTCAAACTCCACCAAGGCCGAAGTTATATCTTTTCCTCATGGTTCACCAACGGACAAAAATGCAGCACAACGGAAACTCAAAATCAATTTCAAACTAAAAAAAAAGGTGCACTTCGAAACATTCACTCCACGTTTGTAATCATTTTGGTGCTTGACAACCTTCGGATGGATAAATTTGAAAAAAAAAAAAAATCTATTTAGAAACTAACTCGACAGGCAGATAGGACAGATGCTGGCAGGGGCGCAGATACATATGCGAGTATTCCTATGAATTCGAGTAGGTCGAGATAATCAAGTTTTTTTATTCACCTGATCGATTTTCAATTTGTCTTTGATGTGATTCCTGTATTCTGTTGTCCCGTCCCCCAACCTCCAGCCGCCAGTTACTTGGAATCAGATGCAGCGATGATGTATGTCTCGATTGAATCAAATAGTTCGCAAGATCCCATTGACCTGGTTTTCTACCCCGCACTGGAGCTTTGATAAGTGGATTTCATCGAAGCAGCTGCATTCTGCATTTTAGTATTTCTGCATTGCAATGATACAAACAGAACGAGTGTACAACTATGAGGACTATCCGTATCCGTGGCTGTGGTCGTAGACGTATCCCTATGGCTTATAGGGATTTCTTATATGTAAACACACCTGTGTGAGGAATAATTGATGTGTTTTAGAGTTTGAATTGAGTGCACTTGGCTTTTATTTCAGGAGTTCTTTGCCTGCCTTTCATTCACTGGGCTTTTGTATTTGTGTCTTTTTCTCTATGAGCATGTATGTATGCGCGTGTATATGCCAACTCAAAGGGACTTATTGATTTAATATATTTCAACAGCCACTGGAGCGTGATGCGATTTCAATTCTATACAATCGAAATTGAATTATCCTTGCCAATTGGTAGTCCTTGTCAATTGCTTAAACATTAGTACACGTACACGGATAAGGGCGGTGGCGGGGAGTGGAATGGGATAAAGGGATGTTGGCAACTTCTGCATAATCTCCAGTTAGGGAAAGCCCCACATGAATGCCTGAAATGCAAAACAATTGGCCCGGACGATTAAAACTCAATGCCGTCACTTGATTCAATTGGATCAGTGAAATTAGATTCGGATGTCTATTCAGTGGATAATACCAATGTTGTGTTGGCATTCAGGTTCAGTCAGACAACACATACAAGCAGGTATGCGGTGTATTGGGTGTTGTATGTGGTTAAGGTTAAGCGACATTTGACATGAGTTAACTTATTGCGAATTCAAACATTATGCCAGGAGTAGAATTCAATTACCCTTCTCAGCTTCTAACACAGAGGGCTTAGGGGCTATTTATAAATACATAGATTTTTACTTTGAAGGCGAAATGTCGTTTCAAAATATGCTAATAATGACCTTATGAAAATGCAAGTTCTACTGTAGATTTCGTGAATTTGTTTTCTTTTTCGAGTTTTTTGAGTTACTATCTGGAATCGGAATTGATCACAGATTTAACGGGACAATGATTGGTTTCTGGAATGTGAACTATTTATTTACCACATTACAAGAAGCTCTTGGGAGTGATATCAATTTCTAGTACAATAAAAAGGACCCCGCTTAATCCTTTTTGCTCCAAGCTGTGTGAACGGTTTGATCCATATGAAGTGAACTCACACTTACAAGAAACTCCTCCGGATCGACAGATGGTTAAATCTCTTTCAGCAGTATTCATTGCGGCTTCATCCTCTTCTGGACGAAAAAAATCGAAAAAAGCGAAAACATCCATCATCGTATCCTGTAACAGACTATATTGCAGTACTTAATCGCTCAATCAGACTCTAATTCTCTATATCCAGCTTACGTAACTAACTTGCGTCTTTTAGTTCCATTTAGGTGTTAACTGGTGGCACCACTTATTAAATATTTTCCTGTTGTTCCAACCGCAACACGGCTCACAACCAGCTATTAACAAAGCTGTTAGTAGGCTGAATAACGCAACAGGCCTTAGCTGATATGCCTTATCATGAGTTGGGGTGATGGATAAGGTCATTAGATATGCTATAGCTTTCTTCGATAGCTTTAAGTCGCATGTCACCGATGGAATATATCCAGTTGTGTTACAAAATGGTATACACCAGCTGCTTGTTAATTTGAAAAAAAATCTTCACTACTAGCCTGGCACGAAACTCTGACAAACACTGAGAGTGGCCTTATATCGAATATCTGAAAAGGTGATTCTACGACACCCAAGAGCCTCAGATCAATTAGTCTGGCGTCCATCGGGTTGATGAGCATTCGTCAGGTTCCATGTGCGCAAAACTGTTTTGCGAATGCATCATCTATACAGGAGGCAACATTCTTGCTAGTGCAGAAAATCCTGCGAGAGTGCGCTTCAAAATCTGGTGGCCAGATTGGCCGGAATTGAAGGCGCACTCGACAGGAAAGCATACTCGCTGGGCATTTTCATCGACATTGAAGGTGTTTTCGACAACGCAACTTTTGACGACGTGTGTAACTCGGCCAAATAACATGGCGTAGATGCGTCGCTAGTTTTGTGGATCAAAGCAATGCCGGTGAATAGGACACTGATTAAGGATGCTGACTGCTTATAGTAGGGTGCGTTGGACACACTTCTCAAGAATACTGACAAGAGCACTCTCCTCGAATTCGCTCAAACCACCGTCCCACAGAAATCTGGCAAACGAGGAGATTGATAGGTATCTTAGACGAATGGACGAGACACTCAAACGAACAATGGACAAAACGATACCTCGGTATCAACACACTGACGATGAAGACTTATTCCGCAACGCAACTATTGACGCATTGCACCGACATAAAAGTAGACTGCTGTCAAGGCTAAAAACCTTGTACAGACAGTTCACTAACAGACATAACCCGGAGATCATGACATTGAAGTTGTCGATTAAAAACCTCCAAACATTAATAAAGGAAAATTACAGAAACTCTGTAAGTTTGTATTGGAACAACAAAATTCGGGCTGTAAACACCAGCAACCCGAATATGTTCCCGCAAATAAATAAAATATTTCGGAGAAATAATCAAAACGACCTTCCATGTCTTAAAATCGCCCGAACGACGAACAACGAACAAATACTTGTAGCAGCAGCTATCGATCCAAGTGAGGCCGTTGATGATGACAACTTCTTCATGATCGAGGATCCGCAGGAGCAGGTAGTGGCTATAGAAGCGACTTTCCAGGAAGTGTACAAGGCGAATGACATCATTGGCCCGAACCACAACCTGGAGAGTCGAGTCCTTGTGCACAATTCCTGCCTTCGAAATGAAATAGAGAATTGGTGATTCGAGAGCTCGGGCTTCACCCAGTTTAGTGACGAGAATATGTCAAATAACGTCATCACCAACGACGGTCTAGTAAGGGTACTACTCCCTTTCATTTCGAAGGAAGAGCTCCAAACGATCTTCGAATCGCTTAGAAGTAAGAAATCAGTGGGAACCGATGAAATACCGAACATTGTGCTTCGACATCTCCCACTAGTAGCGGTGGACATTTATACCACCCTGTTTAATAATGCCATGAATAATGCACATTATCCAGCGCATTGGAAAACTGCGGTGATACACCCCATTCCCAAAAGGAATAAAGATACTTCCAATCTGGCGAATCTCCGTTCGATCAGTCTTCTTCCAAACATCAGTAAGGTTTTCGAGAGGGTGATCAATAGAGTCCTCACTAAGTGGGTTGAGCACAAACATATAGTTCTGGATAATCAATTCGGTTTCAAGGCGGGGCATGATATCATTCATGCTGCGTCTAAACTGGTTTCTGATATCCAATGGAACAAAGGCAAGAAACAGTACACTGGTGCCTGCCTGATTGACTTGGAAAAGGTCTTCGATACCGTATGGTTAGAGGGACTCTTCTTCAAGCTGGACAGGTTGGGCATTAGTAAACCACTGCTGTATATTCTTTTTGATATGCTCTCCAGTAGACAGTTCATCGTGAAGAATGGCGATGTGACTTCCGCTGGAACATTTAACATTAAAAACGGTCTGCAACAAGGTGCGGTAAATTCGCCGATCCTGTTCAACATTTACACAAGTGATCTGATAAGTTCGCTTCACCATGCCATAGCGCACGCAGACGACTTAATCGCGTACAGATCAGGTCCAAAGATTGAGGTCATTAACATACTCTTGCAACGTGATTTCGATAAAATTAAACGATATTGCGATGACTGGAAGTTGAAAATCAACTTTCAGAAATCGAAAACCATTCTGTTTAGGACGCCTTTGTCTGGGGCCTCTAGGGATACCAGAAAGAATTGGCGAAAGTTCTCTATCGTCGGACAACATAGACAGCCACTTGCTTGTCGAAATGTAGTCAGATACCTTGGGATCTGGCTAGATCAATATCTGTATTGTAACAAACATATAGATGTTGCTCTGGCCAGAACTACTCGGAAAGTGTAGTGATTCTGCACTTGTCATCGTCCAAGAGCCATCAGTTTTTTTTCAAACATGGTGGAGAGGATATTTTTTAGCCGCGATGTCTCGGATGTGTATGTTATCTTGCTACAAAAGGACTCCAGGACAATCGCTTTGCCTTCCTCAGTTGTTTTCAATATATGTATTTTGATGAGTTCCTTTTATGAGTCCCAGTCTGTTACCTTTCTTGTGCGTTTTTCTTGGTTGAAAAGTATCCTGCATGCGTTTCTAAGCGGATACAGTGCTGATGCCCACTAGTGTGGATCTTATTTGCCTCTAGGTTGAATAAGAGGCAGTTTTCTCTGGTGTTTAAAGTGCACTCCTCTCGTGTAGGCTTAATTCCATTGAATGCCCATACATTCTTGGAACAAGGATATGCTTGGCACCGGTTTCAGTCAATTCACTTTGATACCAAAATGGAACTTAAGTTGGAGGCACCCTTGCTATGATTCGAGACCGATCTAAAGGGTCTCAGCACCCAGTACTTATTGCAACTCTTCATTCGGTCTAATTAACTGGAGGACCAACTGGAAGACCTTTCCCGTGACTTTGGGACTGAACCACAGCTATAATAACGCTCCCACAAGCGGGCCTACTTCAACAAGCCAAGCACGGACCAAGATCCAGGGGGCTGCTGACTCTCATGGTACTGTTGTTTAAGTTCTGGTAGGGCTTATCGGTGGTCCTGCTGCCAACAGCACCTATGACCGGCAGCTTGTAACTGGTAAAATCGAAGCAAACTTCGGTGGCGTCATCTGAAGACCCTTGCGATAAGACCTGTAAGACCCGGCTTTTCACTAGAAATCGTAATTGATGGTCGAAGCCTTGAAAATTGGGAGGGGGTCCTGAATAAGAGTGCAGGAAGCAACCATTGCCTGATTGACAGCCAGAGGAATTAAGTGCTCAGAGGACAATAGCTTTAGAAGAGGTCCTCTGTATTTTGTCCAATCAGTTTTCCGATAATTCCCCAAAGCTAGTTCGAAGAGTCATTCAAACTGAATTGGATATATCTGTGATCTGAAAAGGAGTGTTCAGACGATACCATCCAGTTCAATATCATTTGAGTGATGTTGTTGGAGACAAGAGTGATATCTAGCGCTTCTTGTCTGTTTTTAGTAATAAAGGTGGGCTCATTACCAATATTGCAAACAACGTATGTTATACGCATTGACATCGCAGCCGATGATGGCGCAAGTTTTCTGCTGTCCAGCTTCCAAGACCACTCTTTAGGTTGTCATCAGGAAGAGGTCCGGCATAGTCGTGGTCGAAATATGCCGATCGCAATCACTAGTAACGATTATGTCGGGATCGGTGAGATTAGGAGGTAAGTGTATATTAAGGCTACATTTTACCAGCATGCAAGTTCGGATTTTACCTTTGTCTTTTTTATACAGCGGAACGTATTCAGGTGTACCAAGTCCACGAACCACGCCTTCTAGAGTTCATGGTTCCCGGATTAGGATAATTGCCGAGGACTTTTGAGAGTTATGGAGGTTAACTTGGAGATACAATAGCTACAAATGCTATAATCGGTCAGAGAAGCCTTGTCGTTTGCGTCCCCTGATGCTGTAAATGTACCCAGAAGCTCATCTGCATCTTCTACTCGTAATTAGAAAGAAACTCTTTTTGACTCGTTGTCGGTTGCCAGAAGTGCGGACCGTCGACTTGGATGTCACCTCAGAGAGATTGGAGTCATCGCTATTCATTTTTGGAAAGGAGGTCGATGCTCTAACTGTAATTTCTGTTCTGTTAATTAAAGAAGGAAGACCGTCCACCTCATCCTTTTTTGCACCCTTAGGGTACGCACACGAAACAAAACCGAATCATGCCTTTAGTATGCGCCAGAGGATTAAGGATTCCTTATTGATCACAATTAACGCGCATCTATAAAGGCCTTGTAGTTCCTCCAGTTTCGAAAATTTCCAGTCAGGAATCATAAAGGTCCAGTTGCTGCGCTGGGTTAATGAGTTTTCAAAATGACCTTTGGGGAGGAGGGTTAAGCTGTGATCCAGCTGCGGGTTCTACTTCTGATAGTGATATCCTCCTTAGCCATAACCGCAAGCCTTGCACTCGGCCAGACATCTTAATCTATTGATGGCTTTTTTGTAAAGATCGAGAGAGTTGGTAGCAACTAGCATCGCTTATGATAGGAGGTGGCTCGGGTTTTCTCTCGTGATGGCCATGAAGCTGCCTGAAAGCTTTGACTTGGTCAACTGCCACCATTTGTTTTTATCAATCAGCGCAATCGTTATTGCGTCTTTTAGGAGACCTTAGAGATGTGCCATTGGTGCTTTAGATTTTGGGGCTTTTTGGAACCGGAACGGTTTTCTTCAACGATCCTTGGAGGCGTCTTTAAACGTTTTGGGAACAGTAGGCAACCCATCTCTGTGGTTGACCCACTTTGTTTTATTCCTTTTAAGTATACGCGTGATATTTCGGCATCGAATGTAGATGAATTGGGCTTGCTGATGAGGCTGAGCCGTATCCTCTTTTAAACGTGGTAGAATGGAAGTGGTAGAATCATGGCTTGATACATCTGGAGAGCTTGTTGAGGCTTTGCCCATTGCAATTGGTTTAGAAAGTGGAGTAGAGATATTCGCTGTAAGTAGATAAGGCTAACTAATCCAGATGTCGCCAGGTATCCGGATACTCCGTTCACGACAGAACTATTTTTAATGTACTGGGCCCTCAGCCCTCAGCACATCTTGTTCCAGCACAGTTGAGAAAGGAGAGGGAAGGAAGGGAGAGGGAAATAGGGATATGCATCCTTTAGTTTTAGGAGTCATCTACAGAATTTCTCGAAAATCAATGACCTTACTCAACTCCTACAACTCTACAAGTTCGATGTTCAGAGTACGGAAGGCTTGTTATTAGAGGGTCAGGTTCACCCCGAATTGTAGCGCCATCTAAGTAAGTAAGGGAGTTTCCCTGCTTGACGAAAATAGTACTCGCTACTTTTCTTTTGCATCTCCAGACGGACTTCATTTTTTTTGGCTGAAGTAATATTATCCTAGCAACGCGAATATATCAACGGCATAGTAGAGGTAGTTTGACTATAATCATGGGTTCCAATTCCCTTGAAATAAGTCCCTTATAGCAATCGCCCAAAAGGCGGTCGATAACAGTTTCGCACGGGCTATTCCGGTATATTAGTCTTAGGCTAACTGCAACCGGGATTTACCTAATTCAGTTACAAAAAAAAACCTTCTTAATATCAGACAGAATCCCACCGTCTTTAACTCCCAGTGCCATGTTCTTCCGCAGCTTATTTCGGAGCTCATTGTCAGTGAATTTGTAAATGAGAAAATATGCGTCAATAACGGACTTGTTTAGCATTCATTCATAATATTTTGACTAACGTCCTTAAAACTCGCCTATCTCGTTTATTTACTGGGGGAATAATTCACTTCTATAGACTCTCCGGAAGGTTCGTGCTTCACGCACCCAAATGATGAGTAAATAAACAACCTACAACGATGGCAGTCGTCCATCGTCCATCGTCCATCGTGCTCATCTTAGGCGTGAATAAGGAACTCCGCCAAAGCAACCATTCGGCTCATGGTTGTAATTAAACTTTTATACACTTAAACGAGTTCACATTACTTAAGCCAACCCCTTCCGCGGCGTTAAGGTCTGCCATTTTCGCGTTATAAATTGCTCAAGATTAGCGGCACAAATTTCGGAATACCTTCTTTTTTTTTCTGAAAATATGAATGCGGGTGGAAGTAAGGGTAGATGTAGCAGCCGAAGCCGAAGCACAAGGCCCATTTCGACTAATAAATAACATTATTGTGTTATTCCCTGAGAATTAATCTAAATATTAACTGAGCTGAATTATGATAACAATAGACGCGAGGATTATGCAAATCATGGGAAACGGGCCGGATGAAATTCGATTAATGTATCTGTTAAGATATACCGAGGTCTTCTCCCGCCCCTTACCATCGACAAACAGAAAAACCAACATCCTTATCCTAGGGGGCTATATTTTGGAATTTGCGTTACGATTTATAAGGCGAGCCGCCTGTAGCCATCTCTCATAACTCAAATCGGCCGATTCGTGGTATTGGTGTATCTTTTCGTATCTGTTTATATTGTTTGAGCGATTGGAAATTAAAATCCATTACAAGTAATAGCCGATGGAGTAGCAGCTATTAATAAACATAACTAGGCCATTCTTTTACCAAGGTCCTTTATGTTTTACTCGTTGTATTGGTAGTTTACAAGGGGAAGAGCGGTTGGGTTTCTCTTCTGTATCCGGTTATGCAAAAGTTTTGCCCCGAAAAATTATATCCAATCATTAGTTACCGTATATAATGTTGAACTTTCCTGTTGTGTTTGTTTAGGATGTTTGGAGGCATTTTCGGAAGAATACTCAAGGGCGACGAAATGCTGATGGCTGAGTCAAGTTGTAAGAATCTTGTAAAGTAGTCTCACTTGTCTGGTAGCGAATTTGGTTACCACTTGAAGTCAAGAGATTGTTGAAATTTCATAGCCTTGCAAATGTTTACAATATGACTAAACCGAAGGGTTTGGTGCTGTTGAAGGCTACTCCGAAAGACTTTGAGAGGACTCATCATTCAGTTTTCCTAATATATTTGTTTATTATTTCAAAGAATGCCAAGGGAAGTCAATGTACATAGCTGTCGCAAAGAATTTTTGATATGTACTTGTATAAGAATACATAGATACGTATGTGATGAAATGTGTCTCAAGTTGTTTAATCTGATCTCTTTTTTTACTGTATATAATATTACTTTATCCTATCCCTCTAGACATTAAGAGCAAAATATCCAGGTCAATCGTCCACGAATTGCAAAGCCTCTCAGATACGGATGAACGAAATGTCGCAGACCTTTGATTGCCTTTTGATCCGCCCTTTCTTCGTTTGGCCTTATTGTGGAAGAAGAGCTTAAGAGTCAAAGATATTAAGGTTGTTTTAAAAAAAACGAAAAAAAACAGATGAGGCGTCGAACTAAGTGTCAAAGACTTCTGCACTTGATGTAAAATTCTTAGACAGTATAGAAGACACCCCAATAGATTTATGTAGTCCAGTTATAGCGAGAAGTTACCACCAGCCCAACTTAACATAATCCGGCGATTGCTATACCTTCGACTCCCATGACTCCTGTGGCTCTTTCAGTAGCTTGGACTGAAATGATGATGGTCTATTACCCCAAAGGGAAGGCAAGGTGGTTGGTTAAAATTCCGGCTTGCCCTGAGCAACCGAAAAAGCAGAATGGGCTTCAGAAATAGCAGTTGAAGAGGAGAAGAAGAGGTGAGGCAAATGCATGGATAAGTACTATTGAAGGCGCTAGTACTAAACCGCGTCTTTTTTCTCCCCCTTGAATAAAGCCAAACGGAAGAAATATTTTGGCAATCCCTCTGTCGATAGGTTTTCTCGGAACCGAGATTACAACCAACAAAACTGTAGTTCTGTTGGACTATCAAAGTAATCCTGACAAACAACCCTGGTAGTGGTAGCACAATTTCTAAAAGTTGCAAGTCGGATGGACAGAAAGTCCATCTCAATGAAAACTTCGAAACGCCAAATGAGGCTACTTACAATAAAAAGCCTGACTCTTCGAATGAGAAAGGGTGGCAATGACAACAGTATGAACGACACTGAATGAAAGAGCTATGAAAAAAGAAATTTTTTTTATGACTAGGAATATAGGATTTGTCATATGGTACGATGCCAATGATCAGAATTTCTGTTTTAGGTCGGAAATGTAACATGAAAGGCAATCAACTCTAATACTTTATACAAACGTCAGATTTGGTTGTTAATGAAAGTCAGACTGACTTACCAACCAAACCAACTACAATATACACAACTTCAGAAGGAGTTCGGCAAGCTCGTCAATGATCCGTTTAAACTCTGGTCGAGGCTGTAGCTAAAGAAAACTATACAAGAAGACGCATGCAGATCACGCATTAGCGACTACTTTTACGTTACACTAATTTGGTGGAAGACTGCAATCTTTACAGGTCAAAATAAAAAGAATATAAGACGCCAATTTGGATTTCGAAGAGTAGTCCTTACAAGGACTTGTGCGAAGAGAACGAAAGACTCGATGAAAGCAACATGTGGGTCAAAGTCCTCAAAAGAGGAATATCAGTCAGACTGAAATCACTCAGAAGACCTAATTGAACTCTCTGCCTGATGCATGTGATTAACTTTCTTACGTAGCATTACATTACATGATAACTATCGACCCATTACCATTTCCTATGCATCATCAAAGTCGTAGTTGAGCTGGATAACATAACGTGTTGTAGGCAGATGGAACGGAATAGGCCATCAATAGCTTTAAGTTGGTTGGCATATATGGCATGTGCCCATATATGTATGATATGGTACCAATAGATTTTTTTTTTTTTTTTTTTTAAAGAACTTAACACTCAAGAGGGTATTACTACTCTTAAAATGCCGGAGCACGTGTTAAGTTTTTCGGAAAATTGGATAGAGAGAGAGAGAAAGATTTTTGGGCTCAGTGGTTATTTCGCTCCATGGGTGGCATCCAACATTTAATGGGGAGACTAAATTACTAGTGTAAATTGGACTTGATGTTATATTTAGGCAACCATTTATCTCACAAGATTTTAGTTGCCTGAAAAAAAAAGTCTTTCGGTCACGGCTGGTATTGAACCCCGAACCGTCCGATTGGGAAGCCTACACACTACCACTTGAGCCACGGCCAACCAGCTGCTGACAACTATAAGAAGAATCTAACCTGGCACTGGCAAATATTACACACTGAATCCCTGCTGAATTGTGAGAGTAGCCTTTATACCTATAAGTCTGACCTCCATCATGTTGAATAGCATGAGGAGAATGGACAAGTTTAATGTTCGCAAAAATGTCTTTCGAATGCATCCTATGTCTAAGATATAACACGACTACCAGGGCAGAAGATCCTGCGAGAGTGCGCCTCAAAACCTGGTGGGCACATAATGGTGCACCCGACAAGAACGGATACGCGTTGGGCATTTTCATTTACATTTAGCCTGTTTTCGATGAATCACTAGTTTCGTCTATACAAGCAATGCAGCTGATCGCCCCTAATTGGGACGGTTAATATGTGCTGACGAAACTAAACATGGATTGCACTTACGCAAATGTAGATGACGTATTGTCTTCTTGAATGATGCTAACCGACTGTCTGCTCCAATTGGATGTCATCCTGGATAACTTCCTTGGACTCAACAAATCACGTCGAAACCTTCAAGCCACTTACGATTTTCCGGCAATGCAAAATAATTTTCAACAAGACATGGGGCCAGACACTGATTAAGGTCCTTTAGACTTACGCGCATGTAATAAGACCAATAATATCATATCCGGCATAACAAGCTTTCACGAAAATATATCGCTTCTGTACTCTGACAACATTAGAGCTCTGATAGCATCGCACGTTGTCTGTGTTTTTACTCCGCTCTCTGCTGAGGCAGCGACATGGGAACTGCTGTAGCTGTGAAAGAGATCGATTTAGGATGCGGCACTCATGTCTTTTATATTTATTTATATAAAATTTCTATTTCGCTCCTCGTTAGGTGAACCTGCGTCTGTCTTGGAAATTGAGATGGCAATAAACTAGAGTTGGTGAAAGCGGAGAAGTATCTGCATCTGTAGCGAATGCCTTTGCTTTTCTGAACGCATTTAGAAGGCTAAATTCATGGATAATTTTTAGTTTCTAGGTCACAATAAGATCACAGGAAAACAGATCGCAGTTGAACAATTGAAGGCAAGGTTCAGAGAAATGTCTCTTAAGACCCGAATCTGCGTTAGGACTGCCTGCGTCCTTGGTTAGGACCTCCATTTATAGTTGGATTTTATGTAACCAATATGGCAGATAGCATAGCCCTCGAATATTCCTGTAGATCAAATGAATGGTTCTCGACGTCTACAATAGTTCAGCGTATGTTGTCCCTCAGTAAGAAAAGCTGCCGACTGCTTACTGTCGTCGGGTTGGGACACCATGCTTGTGGTAAGCGACTATGTGTGCTTATAGGTGACCCAAAATCCTGTAGAGTAAGTGGTAATAACTCCATGGAGCACTGACTCCCATTCGGCTGGAGATACTCAGCTGTGATGAAGTGAGTTCGGTTAATGCAGGCACTTTATCGCCCAACAGGGACAACTGACTAGTTATTTGTCTTTTCTTTTTTTCTTTGAGGGCTTCAAGAGTGTGAGGCTTGTTGACATAGACAAAAAGTCTGGAATGATTTAATTAGGTGATTTAGAGATTAGGTGACCCGGAAATTCAAACCTCAGAATTTCAGTTGTGGTTCGTGCAGTATGCGCCGTTGCTCCATCCTGTTGGAACTACAATTTTTCAGTCTCAATTCATCCAATTGAGTTAGGAGAAAGTGCGCAATTGAGTGGCATGGCATCTAGTCAATACTCCGGGGTCCTCTGCGACATCTTCAACTATAACGACTGCTCCGGGGCCGGCCAGAACTGCCCAGTTTGCGTCGGACGACCGAGAGATCTGCGCCGAAATTCACGCAGCGCCAACACCAACGACAAATTATGGCGCAGAAAATCGTACCAATTATTGCGTGTTTCTTTAGGAGTATAGCAGTATAGGAGTATTGAGATTAAAACTAAATCTGTTACAAATCCGACAACAGATGAGATTGTAGTCCCCATTTTTCCTCAATGGCACTAGGGTAAGTGACTGTGAGTCGCAGGCCATCACGATTTTCTCACTATCTTATCAACTAGTTTTCTGAAGTGTCATGATGGTCATCGTAAAGCAGATGTCCGGAAACCATATACTTCGCCATTAGAGGTGGTACCACTGCTGGAAGGTAGCCTTCCGTATGGTGAGGGACGAAAGTGAGATTAAGTTCGAATTAGGAAAAAAAAATGAACTCAAGGCACACCTTTCTTTTTACATAATATGATACCCTTGACCCAGTAATTATTGCAGTTCTCCGAAGAAGTCACAAGTCACCCCTCCTGGATAAGGCGACAAATGCTATTTGAATTGAGGAGCTTAGACTTGTGGGGCTAAGTCCATACTATGCTTGGCCACATGACCGGGTAGTGTAGAAAAATCAACCTATGTAATCCGAGGATGACATGTTCTCCATCGAAGCTTTGCGAAGTGTTTAAGCAGCCTTATTATAACTATGGAGCCTAAAGTTAATAGTAAAATTCCTTGCTTTGAGCAAAGGAATAAATTTGGGTAAATTTGCGCCTCTTTGGGTATTACTACGAGAATATGAGGCCTGCATCTGCATCCAGAGATTGGGTCTGCGTGCTAAATTTCTCGTAGGGTTCTACGGCAGCGGTAAGGCCAAGCTAACTTGATCATCCTCATTTTCTCAGTGACCCACACAACCTGATGGTGGTTGTTGTTTTGACAATGAAGACCGTAAAGGTTGTGATTCAACAGCACTGGTACCAACATTTAACGCCTTATCAATGCCTTTTATGCTGTGAATGATAATGGAAATTCGCAGTTCGAGACTCTATTTGTTTTATATGTAGTCCCACACGATTAAGGCTGAGGCTGGATATCAGCAATAAATCAGCAGCTTCCACAGTGAACATTGGACAATGGAAGAATTGTGTCAAATTGGGGGACTGAAATATTGGTTGATCTGGTATGACCATTTCTTTTCAGAAAGCCGATCTTTATCGGTTTATTGACTTAAAGTCTAAACAGTTCCAATACTCACCTTTGGTTATAGTACCTAGATAATAAAATATACATTTAAAGATATTTATTCGTTAAATTGCTGATCTGTATTATGGTAGTTTGGTCACAAAGTAGACAAGACTAAATCCCAAAACTCAATATTGTGCTATCGCAAGTCTTGACTTCCTCAGGCTTGTTTACCTCGACACTGGTGTTATTTTTTACGATTTAACATAACAATTCTGAATGTAAATAGGTATCCTGTAGGCAAATAAAATCAAAACATTTTTCAAACTGCTTTTGCTATCCAATCTTATGAAATCATTTTTCACCTGACTTTCCGAATACAAATCGAAGTTTCTTCAAGAAGTGAACGCTTCGTTCACCAACTAGATGTTGTCTGAATTAAAAGTCAAGCCTCCAGACTCATTACTTCCCTGTCAGCCAAAAGTAATTTGCCAAGTTCAAAAAAGTGATTAAAGTTGGTAAAGTCCTCGTAAAACAGAAATCAAACATTTTAAACAAAACCTCTCCCGTATAATGGAAATTCGAAGAAGCAAATTAAAATCAACGACCATCTACAGCATAATGAGCAGATACGAGTACAACTCGAATCTGGTGTACGAACAGAAGTATCCATACCATAACGTACCGTACAGTATCGTGCGCCTGTCGTCGCCACAGCTCAGCTCCATTTAGGTTTAACTACTTTTTTGGCAACACAGACAATATTCTTACCCTTATCCGTAGTTTTAATAAGTTCGTATGACCGCAGGCTGGCGGTGCGGCAGCAGGAGTAGCGGCATCCCTGAAGAGACAAGAGGACGATTTGAATCGACTCGACTTCTTAAAGCACTCCAATCTCCTCCATTCACAATAACTTTTGGGATTGCAGAATAATGAGCACATTTCTACACAAATAGAGGTTGGGAATCAAGCCTCCCATTTGGCCGGCAACCAACTATTTTTTGATGACACAAAAAGATAGACGTTTTGCTTGCCTCTGTTCTGTGACTTGGTTCTTGTCCTTTGTTTTGGTACTATAACTTCCTTGGTATGACTTTTGGTTCTGGTGATAGTTCCTTGGCTGATTCGGGAACTGGTTCTGCTCCTGCCTTTGGATTACAAGTGTAATTCTTGGCAGCGGGTTTTCTGCTTATTTGCCTCAAAATGAACGACTTCGCTTAATGGACCGGCTGACTGACTTGTTATTCTCGTTTTTGTTTTGTTTTTCGTAGTGAAATTGTTTTCTTTTTGAATTTGTTCATTTTTTTCTCGTTTCTTCCTTTTTACTTTTCATTTACATTTTCGAAAATATATTTACGATTTGCAAGTTTTTATGGAATGGTTATGGGACCTATGTAAGCGTTAGACGTTTGATGAGAGACGTTTTGATATAATGTAGACTGCCATGATAAGAGTCGGCATGAAATGTGAATTGCTGTTTATGGAGGTTTTTCTGGTGCCATCCAGTTGGCCGGAAATAGACCCAATTGTCTTCATAGGAGGTGGTTACTATGAGCTTATGTCAAGGAAGAATGCTGGGGCAGTTGGTTTGATTTCATCCGTATATACGAGTATTTGCGTGGGGAGTTGTTAGAATGGGTGTCGCAATGCGGACTTGATCGATTAAAAATGAACGTTTGATTGTTGATGCCAATATTCTATATTTTGTAATTAGGTCGATAGTGCTCAATGACAATAGAAGTGATAAAATCATAATATTGTCAAATAAATAAAGATGTTGCCAGCGAAGCGGTCTAGATTTGCGTCGTCAGGGGCAGTGTTGATTTTATAAATCACAATTGAATCAGTCCCTGCAAAGTCGTCCCAAAACCATTTGTGACTTTCATTATCCCTCAATTACATTTTCTGAAAGCCAAAGAATTGTAAGACTACATAAGTATCCACTGTTTCGAAACCCTTGCAACAGAGACGGGACTGATTAATACGTGGTAAGGTGCAATTAGAAAACTTGTATTGTATTGTAAGTTTATTGTGTTATATCTGGTAGAGTATGGAAAGGCGATACTCTGCCTTTCCTGTGATTGTTCCATAGGGGTTTCTTGACGTATCTGTTAAGGTGATCTTTAAAGAGCCCAGATCATTTAGGTCCCAAGTGGGGTATTTGCTTGGGAATTGCATTCTGAAGAGTTTCAAAATAGAACAGTTGCCCAGATCCAACTGAAATTATTGCGAGGAATATGCTTCTTTGGTTAGTTCCCCTTTAGGGCATCCAAAACCATAGCGTGTCTCTTCGTTCAGAGTTCTGCATTGCACCTAAGTTCCCTCCAGCTTAACCCCTGTGTTCATGATTGTTGAGAATTAAATGCAACAAACCGAAATGTTACCGAACCTTTATATGAATTAATCTAGTACTTTATTATTACCCTTCTGTCAAAACCACATTACTTTTTTTTCTTCACTAAAAACCTATTCATAAGACCGGACTTGTCTTATTATCGGCCCAGACCTCTTGGGAATTTCACACACTTTTAAAGTATATTTCAAGCAAGAAAGGGATGCGAGCGGGTTAAAAAAAAGGTTTATCTCGACGTTCTGAGCACACGGAACCATGGCAGCAATAAACACGATGTCATCAATAATTGAAAGATTGACTGGAAGGGAAAACTACACCTTATGGAAATTTGCGGTTAATACGTATTTGCAACACGAGTAACTTTGGGGCTGCGTGGACATAGCCGAAGATGCGAATTTGGAGAAGAAAAAAGTCACAAAGGTGAAAACGAAAATAATTCCTTTAGTCGATCCCACCTACGTTCATATACAGGAGGCAGAGTCTGCGAAAAAAGTCTAGGAAATGTGGAGAGGACATTTGATGATTCAGGGCTAAACAGGAAGGTAGGTCCCTTGCGAGTATTAATTAATACAAATCTTGAAAATTGTGGCAACGTAAACATAAACTTCGCAATATTGGTGTCTTGTTTGATGATGAGTTGCTCGGAACTCTATTACTTGCTGGATTATCCGAAGTGAACAGCCCAATGAATGCCAGTAGAAAGTGCTGGTGTCAAAATCAGTGCGGACAGATGCAGCCAAAATATTGCAGGGTATGAAGGCAAGTGACTCTTCAACGTTTTACTCTAATCACAACAAGGGCTCATCAAGGTCAAATAAGTAATCTTATCTGAAATCCTACCAGCGCAAGCGTCCCCAATGCTTCAAATGTAATAAGTACGCCCACATTAGTAAGTTCTGCAAGATGTAAAAGAACTAGAACTACAGCAGGGAAAACTCAAGGAACAACTTTGCGTGCAACAATATTAGAGAAGTGCTGGTATTGTATATTGACTCAAGGGCTTCGATGCACATGTAAAGGCATTCTGAGTGGGTTTTAGACATCAAAAGTCCTTCGGTCTCCATTGTCAGATTTGCAGATGTGGCAAATGTTGGTGAGTGGTCTAAAAGATTAGCTTAGTCAAAAAGACGTTTTACATGTACCTGAGTTGGTAACGAATCTATTATCAATTAGCCAGATGACAAAGAACTAGTACAAGCCAAATTTTTCTGCCAACGGGTGCACAGTATACCAAAACGATAGACAAATTCTGAGACCTCTTCGTGTCAATGACATATAAATAGTAAATGCAAACGCCTTTGCGACGTCTAGAATGGGACGCCTAAATTTTTCTGATTTTTTCAAGCTAAATAAGAATTCAAAAGGGGCTCCGTTTAAACCAAAAGATGAGTTTGTTTGCACCATTTGCTTAGAAGGCAAGCCATCTAAACTCCCGTTTAAGAAAACTGGTCCAAGGTCGTCGAACCTGCTGATGTTGACTCACTCTGATGTGTGTAGATACATGGAGCATAAATCGCTTGGTGGCGCCAAGTATTTCTTAACACTTCTTGATGACAAATACCGCAAAGTAAGTGTTTATTTCATTAATTTACCTACGAAATCTCTTGAATACAAAACACCAGAAGAAATGTTGAGTGGAATCAAACCGGAAAATAATAACATGAATGTGCTTGTGCTTGGTTGTGAAGCTATGGGACAATGGGACATGTTCCCCACGAGAAGAGGATGAAATGGGATCGGAAATCAAAGAAGTTAATCCTCATCTGATACTGCGATGAGACAAAAGGCTACAGATTTTTTGACACTTCAAACATCCATCCGGGTGGCGGTGGTTTAATCGGATGGTTACGGCTCAATACCAGCCGTGACCGAAAGAATGGTTGTCTAAACATAACATCAAGTCAATTTACACTAATAATTTAGTCTCCCCATTAAATGTTGGATGCCACCAATGCACAGTGGTTCCGTTTCCGAAGAAAGGCGGTCATAAGGGTTTCGTATGAACGTATCGTAAAATAACATAATTGTTCTTAGACCTACAAACAGTTAATTAGCAATTACAGAGTTGCCAAATTTGCAACAAAAAAAGGTTTTTTAAGCTGATTAACAGCCATAAAGTTCGAGATAAGAAAAACAAAGAAACCAATTAAAATAATATTTTGTTATGTTTTGAAACTGAAGCACTGAAGCTTTGTTGGTATTTTTCTGACATTTTTTTAACTTTACAATTATTTTTTTTTTTCGTCTGAAGGGCCGATTTTTGTGGAAATACCCATCTAGAAAAAAAATTTAAATATCGAGCTACTCCGATTTACTACTCTATCTATACAGCTAACAAATGTAATACATCTTTTGATAGAACCTTCTTCTTTCGTGGCAACTTCCTGAGACCAGAAATAAAAGGGTCAGAATTGAGAAGAAGCCTGTTCATCAAGTGACAACCCGAGACATTTTCCTGGTGTTGTCACGCCTAAACTGCCCAACTAACTTATTACAGGATTTGGCTGCTTCCTCCGACAACTCACCTATTAACAAAAGGGAGTTCTCAATTACTTCCGACTCATGAATCAGTACCTTATGTACTGATGGCGGCAAGTTGTACCACGTATGGGCAGCAACAAGTTTACGTACGGTCTCTAGGGAATATTCTTTAAAAGTTGTAATATTTATGTTGTATTCTGACGAGAGAGACAGTGCAGCAGATGGTGGCATCTATCAAGAAGATCCTTGTCTAATTAAGTGATTTTTGCTGAAATTAGAAAAAAACCTTCTCGCAGTGTTCCCGTCGTTTGATGTATCGCTTCCTCCACTTCGCGGTTTATGTGCAAGAAGAGCTTTATGTTCTGCTGAACACACCCGCCATTTTTGAAAATCTAACCTGTACGAAAGATGAATAAAACATTCAAAGAAACGGATGTATGAGTGAAGAGGAGATAAACCAAACTGATATCTACTAGTATCTATGGTTTTACTAAATGATTTCTCAATGTCATTCATATCTTTTGGAGTCAAACCATAATTGTGTAGCACCTGCTACAAGACATGTCACTAAGGGCGCTACACACTTTACCGTCAACCATAGTTAATTATAAAGAATGCAGTACCTTTATGTCGCGGCCGTTGCAGGTGAAAGAGGATGGTTGCAAGTTATCTATTTCATTCGTGAAATAAGCCTCTTCTTTGCACAGACAGATCTTTTGTTTCTTTCGCGAATTGAAATCGAATAGGCCTACAATATCTTGTGGAAGAAGGCCGTGGGTTTTTCCAAATTAATTGATCTGGGTCGGAAGTATTTGATTTACAAATTAATTGTAGAGGACAATAAGAAGTAACAAACATAGTACCATCCTCGATACTAGAAACTCCAAAACACTGTTTGTATTCACTGTGGGCGGTACTGCCATCAAACCCCCATTTACCGATCAAAACCAAATCCGAGTTGCAGTATGATCTAATAAAGTTTGTAGTTCTACTTCAGCAGACGATTCCGTGACCAACACTTCAGATGCATAACACCACTTCTTAGCCTTCAATACTTTTTTGTATGATGGTAACACGTTTGAGGATTTTGAATTAATAAAGTCTTTCAATGGTAGGTACTGATGTTTTGTTAGCTTAGCCTCAATGATTAAAGATAACACTTCGTCAGTATTGAATTCTACAGAAGCGGCGTTAGATCTGCTGGAATTATTCAAGAGTGAGCTAACAGCGGAATTTTCTACTTTACTTAGCTCTGCTACGCGGCGTCGTTGTGATCTCTTGCTGCACTCCTCAAAGTCCTTTCTGTGATGATCCTGTTGACAGCTTGAAGAAGACACTACCGCTGACTGTTGACTGACTGACATCTGCCACAGATGTTGGTAGGAAGCACACTTCAATTTCTTCAAGCCAATCGGCGTACTTCGACACGATGCGTGAATTTGTTCGTCTGACTTGCTTCCAAAGTGCTACAAATCTTATACAGAGATTCTCGATTCGTTTTTCCAAGTCGTCAGGAATCACATTTTCTACATCAGGCAAAAACTGCAACATAGCTTGAAAAACTTGACGCCGCCGCTCGAGTTCTGATTTACTGCCTTTGATAGACAGCCAACTATCTAGTACAAGCTTTTAAAACAGCACTCAATACTAGTACCTAAAACAAAAAAAGAAATTGTAAAAATCGGAACAGAAATTATTTAAAATTTCGTAGCAAGTGCTACTTGGCTGGATTATGTGGCGTAGACCCTGACTAACTCCTGCAAAGGCAGGAGAAGGCAACAAAGTTTAATTATCCCAAAACATAGAAATTCTAAGCTACATTTTGGTACCAAATTCAATCCTACAACTACAACTACACAAAAATATGAGTAAAAGCTTAGATTCAAAACGAATTTCAAAAAAACAACACGTAAGAAGTATGTCGCCGTAGCACCAGATAAAAAAATTAATGATATAATTAAAATTCAAAATACATGGATAAATAGAGAGTACATATCTTTAACTTGAAAATCCATTGCTATGTAACAGGGTGACGAACAAATTTGAACTTGAAAACATATGACGCGACTTGAGCTAATTAGCGCTTGGTGATAACAATGTTGACACTAATCCGATGTGTTCACTTCCGATGCAGAAAAAAGAATGTTTTAAACATTGGATTGCGAAGCCTTTTATATCATCAGGTAGTGTGACAATTAGAGGGTAATTGCAATCACAGAAATCTGCGGCCTATGACCTACTATGGCACCACTGTGCCATGGAGCGAAATAGCCCAAACATCTTTCTTTCTCTTTTTGTCCCAATTTCCGAAAACCTTGCACAGCATCATAAATGCAGTCAAACCCACTTGAATGTTAAGTTCTTTAAAACAAAAAAAAAAAACGCGTTATCTTATTGCTCAGGCTGCTAAACACAATTTAAAATCGAGCAGATGGACGCAGTGACAGCCTTTTTATAGGGAGACATCGACGCGGAATTATACATGTCCCAGCCACCGTATTACGAAAATGGTAACCAGGCATATAAATTGAAGAGATCTATCTGTGGCATGAAGCAGGCGTCGAGACTCTGGAACCTGATATTAGATAATGTTCTTGGTCAGATTGGTCTTAAGAAATCCAATATAGATCAGTATTGGATCGAATCAGTCTCAGCTCGGTTTTATGTGATTCTATCTTCTAAACCATACCTCAAAAATAAAGGAAGATGATTACCTTCTCGACTTATCGTTCGGCAATGTTGACTTGGAGCGTTGGGCCTTAAGCATTTTGAATTTTTAAGATGGGATTGCTTAAGTCCTTAGTTTTCACTCTATCTCTGCTCTGCTTTTAAATTAAATTAAGGACGGTTTGGTGTAGGTCTAGCAGACGTTATCATTGTAGTCCAGATGTTTCAGATATGAGGTCATTGTCCATTTCAGTCCCATACTTGTTCGTCATAATGCTGCGCGGAGCACGTCGCTAATTATAACAAGCAACAGCCATGTCGAAAGAACGCAGCCTTGTCGCACTCCGAATTCCGTGTGACATTCCTAGACCTGACATTTAAAATATTCATTGGTAGCCATAACTATGATGACCAGTCTTTCTGGTATACTCATACCACTCCTGCGAACTGCACACGATGTAGCATCTCGACTCAAGCTATCGAAGACTTTCCCAAAGTCGATCCGCAGTGTTTCGACTTGGTCCATGTACGAGAATTCGGGGCGAACTGTTAAACCTGGATGCACTCCAAAGCGTTCCAGAATTGTTCGATCTATTAACATAATCAACTTATTCACGGTTATAGCTGATTATTGTGATATGCAGTCCGATTCGTTGAAGTTGTATTTCCTTTCTTAGTGACGGGATATACTGCCACAGCACAGACTTTTAGAAAATTGTTTCGCTGGTGCTGACTTGCGAGCTTTGTAATATTTTATTAAACATGGTACCGTCAATGGTATCGAGGAGACTGCTTTACGAAGCAGTAGACGTTTTCAGTCACAATTGCGCACAATGTAATGAGTGTGTCTGAGGTGTCAAATTTACGCATGGCGCTGCATAGGTCGTTACCGTAGATGCTGTCATATGCGCCCTTAAATTCGGCATTCAAACCCTATTATGAGAATATGGACTTATCGGAATTAAGACCCCACAATCAGATCGTTAACAACTGATTTCAAGCAATCACACAATACAGCAGACGAGATCAGGCACGCGATATAAAGGAGACAAATACCTAGATTGTTTGCCGTAATTTATGTGGATTCGTCAAACAATGCTGAGGTTCATCAAACAAACTATCCTCCGACCAAATCTTGGAAATATTGTACATAGGTTGATGTACTATACATACGCTCTCTTTCAAATCGTATGCTGTTGCCTTAAATAGCTTACGGATATGCTGTCGTGTTCCGCAGACATGTTATACTTAAGTTTCGATATTAAGTACTACCTTTACTTTATTTTAGTTGGGTTGACGGAAGTCTTTGCCCTCACCTGGTTCGTTCTGTCTAATAGCGGAATTTTGTCCGTGCTTGCCGCTTAACAATCTGCAAAAGTATCTTTTTCAGTTGCAGCTCCATTATTAAATATTCTTGGTCATCTCCTTAGAAATTCTTGGGGTGCCACATCGGTCGCACCCACCTCGGCTGGTTTAATTTCAAACCACTCAATAGTCTCATAACAGCACTGTGGGGACGCTTTTTTTTGTTCATTCATGTAACTGACTGATACTCGATTGGTTCAGATCTTAATCTCAAAGAATCAATATTGATATTGAATTGGGAGTCCATCAGGGTTCTGTGTTGGGACCCATTCTATATCCCATTTACATCAACTCTCTGTTTAGACTTTTACGGGCACTTTTACGGCCTTCTTAGATGATGTAAGCTGTTTTTGTGGCTCTAGAAGCGCTTTAAATTTAGTATCTGATATCAACTGGGATCTATGTCTATTAAGGATATGGTTCACTAAGCATAGTTTGAGCATTAGTTTTAAAACAAGAATTATGTTTTTTAATCTCTCCACCTCAATAAGTACCAATGCAGAATTCTACTTCAATGTATGCCATCATTCCAATATTCCAAAAATGTCGCATAAATATTTAAAATATATTTCCTTAATTACTTATGTACTCGTAGATATACAAAATCATAAAGGATTGTAATGAATTTATATGAAATATTGTATTTTAGATGAAAAAATTAAATTAAAGAAAAATTGCCCGAGCTGTATTACTCCTTAATTTTGCCATTGGCTCTTACGTTGTTCTTTTGGCCGGCTCGTAGGATTAATATTTTGGCTAAATTGAATGTATCTCAAAATCGTATTTACCACGATATTCTTAAGATATTTCCACTCCATTTGTGTAAGTAAGTTACTTCAATGAACAACACTGTACAAAAACTGATCAGGTATCCATAAATGATCTCATTGTTATGGCAGTTATGACTACACCAGAACCCTCATACCCACTACGAAAGTACCGTAGTATACGAGTAGTCCTGTGTAACCCTTAATTGATTTTGCTAAACAAGCATTTACAACATCACTTAACCCATCAGCTTCTGAATTTTCACTAACACTAAAGGCAAAACTACATCATCGAAAGCCCAATTCAACCCTCTGGTAAAGTTTAATCGTAATTATTCGCTTAATTGAGAGAAATGCATAAAGGCTAATTCTAATTAGAAACTCGTATCCGTGAGTGTATACGAAGGGAAATCTCTGTAGCATCCCCTCATTCCTTCCAATGCCGGTACCAAATAAGAGCCTCGCATCGATTGGCAAAAGAGAAAGCACCCCAGCCCAGACCAGCCCTTGGAGGGACACGTAAGGTAACTGTAATTAACTTAAATAGCAGCCATTAAACTAAATAGGCAGGTAGCTTAAATGCTATTATTGTTCTCGGTTCGTCTCCCATGTAACGTATTCCATTCGTTCGTCCTTAGAATTAGAAATTTGTGAATTTTGTGAATTGCCAGATCCTTTCAGCGAATTTGTACATAAAGATACAACTTGCTTCGTGTAGGACTATGACAATGACGATGTTCAATAAAAAATTAAAATTCACCCCGAGTACATTTGGCGAAAATCCTTGAATGTTTGCATATTTATCAAAAATGTTTTTTTTTTTTTTACTAATTTATACGGCTAAGGACCTCTGTTGCTCTGTACATTCTTACCACATACCCTGTGTCTTCGTCTCTTAAAAATAGAAAAACAGAATATTTAACAATTCTGCAATTTCGACGGTCGGTTTGTTTAATTTCGTTTCGGCTCGTTCCGGAGCATCTTCGCCTATCTTCACTTCACCACCACCAGCATCATCACCATCGGAGCAGCTATCATGTCCCAAATGGAAAATTTACAAAACAAATTTCAAATTATTTGCTTATGTAAATGTTTGCTACGAAACACAGGAATAACACAAACATGCTTTACATATACATTACTATGCATTGCCAATGCTACAGGCTACCAGATACGGGGTACAGAGTACAAGGCACAAAATATGGGGTACAGAATACGGGGTGCAGGATACCGAGTGGTGGTGGATCTGTAGCGGGCTTAGGTACGATTTTGGGAGTCTATTTCATTGTTCATTAACAATGAAAAGAGAGCCAAACGAGAGAAAAAAAAAATTCAGTTTTGTTTTGTTCTTGTTGCTGTTTCTGTGCTAATTGCAGACGGAATTCGAAATGAGATTGATTGGGATGTGAATTGAATTTCATATTTTTTGAGTGTTTTGGATACTGGGAGTATGAAAGCTACAACATGTGTACGTGGATGTAGATACAACTACGGAACCACTTCGGGTGGATGACTCTATAAGCAGGGCTTAATAGTATGAAACAAGATATCTCTATTAAGTCAGTTGGGAGTAGTTGAACTGAAACCCAATAACGACAGCTTCTCATTTGTTAATGATGTAGCTAAACAGGTTGGTCTCACGTTCTGTGGATGTCACGCTCTATCCCTCCCTCCTACATTATCTTGTATCTCCTCCACTCCCATGTTGAGAGAGTTATAAAACCGCGCTTTGTCTTTCATATTCTGCTAGGACTACGAGTTTTCCTGGTTTGATAGGATCTGGCATATACATAAAATAAAATAGATTTGTTAGATGTTTGTAATCAAAACATAAATCTGTTAACCTAACTTGGTTACGTAAAGTATTGTGATTTAAATATAATCGAAATGGCGAGCACTCATTGCATCTTGATCCGATTCCGTTTGTTAGCGCCTGGCTGTCGTCTGTATGGTGCAGCCATACGACCCTGAGACTTAACTGAGGCCGTTAAGCATCGGTTACCTCTCGAAAACAATGCTTCATATTGACGAGTTCAGTCTTTTCTAAAAAATGTTCTTACCGCATCGAACTAGAAAAATATTTATTTGTTTACTTACAAAAAAAACTTATTCTAGACTATTGTACTTCTAAGTTTACAAATGTCAGAGATGCCGATCGAAGGGAGAACAATAATTACAAAAATAAAAGGAAACCAATAAAAGTCTACGACTCATGAGTATACCATATGTTACTCCGACGGTAGTTTATTCGCAACTGTGTTTTTGAGTTGCCTGAAAGGTAATATATACATACACGGTATTGAAAAGGAATTTACGAATGCATAACACAAATGAAAGAAAAACAATATTGCCAGATGGGCATGATTAATACATAAAAAGTAACATTAAAAAACGTTTAGGACAATCGGCCCTTACTGATAAAAACTTGTCCCGAGTTGGGGTTGAAGTGATTACGGATCTTCCACTTGAGTTGTGTCATCTTCATCATTGGGGTCGTAATCATTATCGATTTCTGGGTATAACTCGCAGCATGGCTTAATTTTACGCAACTGGCTATGGTACTAAATTTCCGCTGATTTTGTTGAGTATCTTCGAGATCTTCCATGACGTAGCGATCGAATCGAATTACTTTTGTGATAACATATGGGCCTCGGTATTTGACCTCCAGCTTTCGGGACTCTCCGGTACTTGGCAAAGGGCTTTCAATGAGGACGAGATCACCTTGACTGTATTTGTGTGGCTTTTTATGCTTTGCATCAAACCTGACTTTCCACACCTTTCTCGTTGACCCGATGTTCCTGATAGCATCCTCGCGCCGTTCATGGAAAGGAGGGTTGTTGATGTCTATATCATCATCCTGTAATGCAGCCAGAACCTTGTTTTCCCCAATATCACGCACTGGAAAGTCAAAGGTGAATATTTTATTGTTGAATTGATATTAGTATTTAGAGTCCATTGAAGCTGTCATAAATTAGTATCCCAGTCCTTCACGTAAGCTGTTGATGCTTTGAGGAAGGCTAACACGGACTGATTAACGCGCTCAGTCAGCCCATTGGGTCATTACTCGCAAAAGTGAACGCTGTTCCGCGATCCGTTGCAATTTTTTTCGGCATGCCAAATTGCAAAGCTAGATAATTTAACGCATCAATAACTAGCTTCGTTTTGGTAGATTTCACAGCTAAAATTATTGTATAACGAGTCAAGGCGTCAATGATAACCAGCACATACTCATTACTGCAGCGCCTTTGAACGGATGGTCCCAACTGGTCTTTATAGAAAATTTCGAACGAGATTTTGGGAATTTCTATACCGTAGGGTTCACACTCGTTTTGCTTTGGTTCTCGAATAAAACAACATTGTACACATGACTTCTTGATGAAATTTCGGCATCTTGGAAACCGAAAATGTGAAAATGTTGATCAATGCATTTTAAAGTACTTCCCAAACCTGGGTGACCTACGTCATCATGACAAAACTTCACGATCCTCCATCGCATGCCTCGTGAAACCACCAGTAACAATTTTCACTCTACGTCTTTCTTACACAGTCTATTTTTTTTAATAAAAAGTCTGTTTCGATTTTTTTTCTTTGATTAGACTTAACTCCAGCTGTCAGAACTTCAACAATTTGACGAAGTTTTGCGACTTGCTCCTGCATAGTGAGCAACCACTTTTCGCTTGAGAAATTAATGTTCATCATGCATTTACTGACGTCTTCGGGAACAATTGACGCTTCCACAGGAGCTCGACTCATTGTATCAACGTGACACATAGTTCTACCTGGACGATGGATAATGTCGTAGTCGTTCTCTTGCATCCTTTAGAGCCAACGAGAAACTCTAGATATCATAGGAGTGACGATCTTGAAATGTTTGCCAGGCACATAAAGTCGAAATCGTTGGCACGCTTCGACGACAGCTAGGACCGCCAACTCGTACCCGTGATAATTTTTCTCTGCGTCGTTGCGCAGACGACTGAAGTAAGCGATTGGTTTTAAAGCCCATCAGTTTTTTCTTGAAAAAGTATTGCAGCGATACCAACACGTTCTTTTATTAGACATTGAACTAAATGGTTAAACGCTGTATTGGACTCGACTGACCACTTAAATGCAACATTTTTCTTTATAAGCTCCGGGATGTGTGTATAGTTTGCTATACATTTTCAGAAAAACCTGGTTAGTAGGAATTGGAAAGTTTTTTATTGCATTGATCTTTCGCTGACCTGGCTTAATCCCATCTGCATTCAACTGATGACCCGAAAACATAGTACTCCTTTTCATGAGCGAACATTTGGATAAGCGAAATGTTAGCCCTTTTCGTTATATGCTTTCAGGGAATTCTTTTAAATTGTCTAGACCTTCTTCAAATGAATTTGAGGCGACTATGACTTCATCAACCTACCTAACGACTTTGGATTTTATTGGCTCGATTAAAACATTCATCATTTTGTGGATCATGCAAGGAGCGTTTCGTAGCCTATCGATACGTCTACTCTGTATTTAGGTACATTTTAACCTTGGGATCAAAAGTCTATTTTGAATCCATAAATCCCGTGGACTCGTCACTTCTTCATCCTTTTGCAATGGTAACAAAAGTAAAGGAACAGCATCTTCTTTAATTCTAGTTGTTTTCAGATATATTCCATATTGCTCGTACAATGGATTAATGACAAAATTACTTTTTTTAAATGTTTGCCACAAATTCCCGCCGTTTTTGTATTTTACTTGCCTTTTCGGCGACAACTAGTGATACGATATCTCCTCATTTCCAGTTTTATTTTTGCTTTTATACCAGTAGTTGTTAACACAACACCCGCACACAGCACAATGCACTTTAACACCTTTAAACTTTGTTTAATCAATTTTAAATCAAAAATCTATCGCAAGCAAAATATTTCCGCCTTTGTCGTCACTGTGGTCGGCCATATTGCCAGAATTTGACAGATACGCAGAACGAGACCAAAATAATTGCGTCAAGTATATTACCTTATTATATGTACCTTGCTATTACTGTGCCAACAAATAAAATACCTCGGGTGGGATACGCACAACAACTCCCGGAAGCAAAGTTGGAAAAAGTTCGAGTCATACTCTAGAGAATGTATCAAAAACAATTTTGCTCTCTTCGGCAGTTACAAACACTTCTGGGACAGTTAAATTTCGCCACTTTCGTTGTCCCCAGAGGCAGACTATATTGCCGACATCGTCAGGTTTTCTTGAGGAAATATGGTCACCGAGCAAAACAGATACTTACAATCCCACGAGGAGCCTTGGAGAAGATAGATTGGTGGCTCAGAACAGAACATACATCAACAGCCATCCACAAAAAGGAAGTGACGAACTTCTTTGTAACCGACGGGTTGGGGTGCACAACAATGTCCAGTCGACGGTCAAAATAACAATCAAGATGGCACTCGAATCTAAAGGAAATGTATGCGATATACATAGCCGTAAACAAGCAAGCATCCTAGCTGAAGAAAAAAATATTCTACTTCAGTCGGACAACAGAAGTTTATTTTCCTATATTCACAAAGAAGGAGGAACAAGGTCCATAAGCTTGCTAAACCTCATATATCAGTTGCTTCTCCTCGTCGATTTGCACAAAATAACTATGTCGACATTTTATCTTCCGAGGAGATACAACGGCATAGCAGACAGACTATCGAGAGGCAGATCGTATGGCATCTTCTTCCAAGTGCAACAAGACAAGTTTTCGAAAAGCTGGGTACACGAGAGATCGATCTTTTTGCATCAAAGGGAACAGCAGTAGTCAGCAGATACGTATCAATAGATTGCAAAGACAGGTCGGCTGCATATTCAGATGCCTTCAGCCGAGATTGCAATTATCGCCTAGGCTGGGTTTTTCCACCACCCAATCATCTCCAAATCTTTCATTGTAGCCCCTGAATGAAATCAGGCATTTTGAATAACGGACTTGAGATTTCGCGCCTTGGAGCCACCGCTAGCAATACGCGACCTGGGGAGGGTACTAATAGGTATCACAATAGGTCAACGACCTCCACAAGTGGAACATTTAATCCAGAGAGTATGGAAGGTTGGGGATGGAGCCATCAATTACCGAACTGGTCTGGAGACGAGAAGGAATTATTAAAAAATTGATGGTGGACTTCAACCTTGAAGACTTACTTACCAGCTATCAGATATCTGGATATCTTGGTGCACACAAAATAAAGTTAGCTCTCAATCTCCAGATGGATCCAATATGGTTAGATGTCTAGCTCATCTGCTTTTGAAAGAAAATTTCTCACCCAGTACGTTTCTTCTATTGGATTGTACCACATGAAATGATTTCCGCTCAGTCGGAAATAAGAGGTTTTCGAGTGAACATTTGTACCACAACGTTAAATTTTCATTTTTTATAAAATATAGTGGTACATGTGCTTGACGTGTGAGAATTTTAGGGCTTGTTACAAAATGCACCCTCAAGCCCGATCTTCACCCAAAAAAGTTTATGGTGAGAATTTGATGGACATCGAAAGGACAAATTCACTTTTCATTTCTTCAACCAGGAGAAACGATAAACGCTATCAAATATTGTGAGAAAATCGACATATTGCACGCCAAATTGGCTGAAAAGCAACCTGCGTTGGTCAATAGGCACGGTCCGATCCTTTTGAAATCCTTTTGGAATTTGAAAATCTTCCGCATCCACCGTACTCTCCTGATATTTCCCCAACGGATTACCGTAATCTGGATTCATTTTGCCGGCAGAAAGTCTTTTCAGAACCGAGCAGAGGTCTTAAAAGCCTTTGAAGTCAGCACTTCTACAAAAAAGGAATATCACGTTGGAAAAATGTCATAGATACTATTTTGATTGAATAAAAATTTACGGGAAAATATTGGCTCTTAAACTTTTATAAATCTGCAATATCTACATTTTGCGGTCCGAATACAACAGAACATATATCATCCAACTTATTAGTCCAATAAATCCTTAAAGCTATTTACAGATGGAGACCAGCTACCAAAAAACTACGAAGATGGGATCCAAGAACTGAGTTTAATTCACAGTCTGGAATGGAGACACTATTTGAAGCTTCATGAAGGATGGCAACTATCTTACTACTGGCGTCGGGAAGAAGTTATGACCTCACGCTGCTTAGAATATCCACGGACAGTTATGAAGACGGCGAACGTGAAATAATTTTACATCCAGCTTTCGGTTCAAAGACCGACTCACCATCTTATAGGCAGTCAAGTTGGCACTTGCGCGAAAATCCAAATAAACCCAAATAAAACCCTTTGCTTGGGTCAGCTTTTTGATCAGACATTCTCAGAAAAGAAGATGTCAAGTGGGTAGATTGGATATTTTATTTATAACTGTAACGGGAGATGCTAAACTTGCATCTAGAACGGAAATTGGAGGCTGGGTGCGTACTGTCCTCCGGGGGGCTGAAGTAGAATCTACACTAACATCAGGCAGCGTTCGAGCAGCTGTGGCTTCATTAGGTTGGATGGAAGGTCAAAATATAGAGGAGGTCTTATCAAGAGGAAATTGGAAAGGAAAGACCTTCATAAAACATTATTGTGGAGAGGTAGTTCCCATGCTCAAGTCAGATCTTTTTAAAAACTTTATACTAAATTAACACTTCTTATTTTCTCAAGTAAGTCATGAGCTATTGAATGTACATATTCTCGAAAGATATATTTTATTTAGTTTTTGGTTCTGTTTTGCTTTATTTTGGTTTTCAAGTCAATTAGGACAGTTCAAAGGATTAAAAGAGGAATAATAAATTAATACTTAAAAATTGTTAGTTGTTTAGTCATGGTTATGTTATATTGCTAAGCAAGGAATCATCATAGCGTTGTGAGTTGTGACCAAACACCAGCAGATAACAAGCCCGTCTTCAACAGCGATGCTGCTTGTTTTCGTCAGGCAGATAATAGGACGGTTTTACATTTCAAGTAAACCGATGTTATTTGCCGGCAGAAACCACACAGCGTTGCAACACTTGTTTTGCTGATAGCAAAAATTTCATTTATATTTTTCCGTGTCACATATATACTCGTATATATATCTCCTAAATTAGATAGTAAAATATACAGTGCTTATTTGAAAAATATTGAATTTTTTCACAATGCATGTGAATATTTTGTTGATGCTGTGAAGCCATCTTGAGTGGAGCTGATTTTCCTTTACTTAGTGAAAGCATTTTTCATGATGCGTTGCAGATTTCATTTAATTTGAATATATTAATTCCACTCATAACAAATCGATATACTCAAATTATAAAGTATGATTTTGCTAAAGCCGATTGCAGTGCAATTAACAATTTTTTATATTCCATGGATTGGAACTGTAGCCTTAGCTCTTCCAATGTGTTCGCTATTTTTGATATCTGTTTGCGATATTTACATTTGTATCATTAAAGAGAGTGCATGTTTCTAAAATATTTGTAAATCATAGCCCAGCTGTAGTCATTTTTGACGACACTTAGTTTACGTTCAAAATAGCTCTAATTATGCGTTTCAAAAACAAATGTACAGTTTATATAAGTATCACAATTTGTTTAAGCCGTTTCTTATAACGTTCTGTGATGGATATATTCTTTAAGTATCGGGTCCGTATGCCCCTCATTCTCGATAGAGGCTTCAGATATTCAATTTCAACCTTAGAATCCCATGGGCACAGAGGGCATAAACTAAAATCTCTCCTGGTAGGACGTTAGTAATTAACAACACTGCAAGCAAACAAATCGCGATGTACAACGACCTGTAGGTGGGTTGTAGATGTTGTATGTGAACTCTTTAAAGGAGATTTTAAGCTGTTCTATCAGGTGTTCTTCAATATTGCTTTTCCTCAGTTGATGGTTGATTTTAAAATAGCTTCAGCAATTTTGAACATGTTTTACCCACTGACTGAACACACTGATGATGCTAAAGAGCTGCTGCAAATCGCTTTGAGCAGATTAAATGCCCCCAATCACCTAGGTGATTTTGTAATAGAAACGGATAGTGCTTTAAAGGATATATTGCAAACTTACTTAATTTTACATTACTAAGCTTTCCAGAGCTATGTAAAATACCCCCGTGAAATTATCAAATAAACCAAGCTCGTTCATACCGTACATCTTACATCTACTTAAATGGAAATGGGCTTCGTCGGTCATTATTATTTTGGATCATCCCCTTCTTGCACCAGGTTTAATGGAGTATGCAAGTAAGTACGAGTAAACCTCACTTGACGGTCAGCAGGCAGCAATTAGTGAAAAGCTCACACTTTATAAGGGATCAACTTCAGGTCTTATACACCAAAATTCGACGCAACGACGGTCCCCAGATGCCAAATTGTGTGCATCGGTGTCTCGTCAATGCCTGTGCACTCATGACAACACCAGCAGAAGATATGAAACAAATGATATAAGACTTAGAAAAAGGGTGCATCACAGCTGGTCTAAAAATTAACATAGAACAAAACTAAGTTAATGAGCAAAAATGGACGACATGAAATTATGGGAGATAACAAAACTATTGAATATGTTGATGAATGCGTTTACCTAGGGTAGCTGATACCTCTCGAAAAGAAATTAACCGAAACAGTCTCAATAGCTGGAAACAGAAACATATTTTTGATTCGAATTTTTGCTCAAACTCCAGAAAATATCCTTTTGATGTGACTGTATTTCCTGTTATGACCTACGGTTCACAAACTTGGAATTAATCTGATAAATCATCTCAGAAATTAGCAACAACACAAAGGGCAATGGAAAGAGCTATTTTAAATATCAGAGGCATCGGATACGAATTGAAGCCATCAGAAGTATAACAAATTCCTTAGGTGTAATAGAAAAGGTAAAACAACAAAAATGGAGCTGGGCTGGGCATATAGCAAGAATAAAAGATAACCGTTCGACCATTAAAGCAACTCAGTGGATATCTAGAAGTGGAACTAGGATAATCGAAGACAAATTAAATACGTAGGAAAGATTAGCCAGAGATGAAACAGCGTGCCAAATTTTGAAATAAAAATCATCCCAATCAATTCAAAAATTTATAATCTAACTCATAACCAGTTAATTAAAATGAAATTAAGATATACTTACTGACTTAAGTTGGTGCTGCAGTCCGGGTTGGACCTGTCCCTTAACAAAGAAGAGGCTCTAGCCAGGCACGCTAAGTTGGCAGAGGTCCCCTTCCACTTACGTGCACCACCTGAATCGCGATTTAACTCGGTGGCGGATTCGAAGACTTTTCTAGCCCAATCATTGGCATCTATCCGTTCTACCTAACCCAGTTATCTCAGTTATTGAACCTTCATTTTTCTGGTTATGTCATTGGTGCAGTACAGACCGTACAGTTCGTCGTTGTATCCCATTCACCATTCACCGTCGGGAAGGGACCGAAAATCAGCCGAAGAATATTCCTCTCAAAACAGCCAAGAGTACGCTCATCCATTTTTGATAAAGTCCGTACCTCTGCGCCAAAGAGCAGAAATGGGACTATTAAGGTCTTGTATGGGGTCAGTTTCCTTTAGAGAGAGAGGGCTTTGCTAGCATACTTAGCCAAAAGAAGCAGCGATTGACGAAGAGTTTATCTTCGTTTGATCTCAGCACGGGTGTCCTTATCTCAGGATGACATAGTACTTAACTACCTCAACTGTCCTTACTGGTTGACAGCATATACATACTTGGTCTTGCTCCCATTGACCGTCAAACCCATCTTCGCCGCTTCAGCTTCAATACTCGCGAAAGCACCACTGAAATCACGCTGCTTTCTTCCGATTATATCAATATCACCGCGAATAATTGGACGAACTTTTGAAAGTTTGTGCTTCTGGTGTTGGCGCGTGATTTCTGAACTATTCTTTCAATAATGATGTAATAGGAGTCGCATGATAGCGCGTCGGCTTGTCTAAACCCTTTTTTGACATCAAAGGTCTCGATGAGTTTTTTACCGACGAGTTTTGCAGGGATGCTAAAACTAGATCTTTGTCTGTATAGCTCGTCTTTATAGAAGCTGTCGTGGCCTTAAAATCGATGAGTAGGTGGTATGTATCTATTTGGAGCTCATGGGTTTTTTCCAAGATCTGCCGATATGTGAACGTTTAGTCGATGGTGGACTTTCCTGACCTGAAGTCAGATTGATATCGACTAATCAGATTGTTGACGTATGAGGCGTTCACACAATACGGCAGATAGGATGCTGTAGATGATGTTGAGAAGACTGGCGCAGATCAGAGGGTCTCCTTTCTTGTGGATCGGATAAACAATGCTGAGATTCCATTCATCGCGCATACTTTCGTCTAATCATATTTTACAAACAAGTTGGTGTATGCTCCTTGCCAAGTGATCGCCTGACGATTAAAAGATCTTAGGCCGTCCGCTCCAGCAGCTTCGTTGGACTTAATAGAAGGTATGGCTATCTTAATTTCATCCGGGTCGGTTTGTTGATCTACATCGTCCAGGTTGGAAAGTTCATTCGGCCTGACAGCGGTACTATGTTCCCTTATTCGTCTTTACAGACTTCGGTTTATTGTTTGTGTTCGTGGCATGTTATTTTTACCCTTTGGTAAAACTTCCGAATCTCATTCCTGGAGTAGCATCTCTCAATTTCCTCGACCACGCGCTTCTCGTGCCCCTTCTTTTTCCTCATGAGGAGACGGTATTCGTCTCTTCTCCTCTCCTCCTGTGCTCGTAGAGCTCGGGAGAAGCCATCGTCCTCTTATGCAGCGCCGCTTTCTATACATCTCGTTTAGCTGGGATTTAATTGTGGTGGCCGAGGCAAAGGCCATCTTCCCGACGTAGAAGCGTCGTGAGTTCCTCTTTCCAGCGAAAAAAACCAAAAAACAAGAAACCGTGAAAAAATCAAAAACAAAAAAAACCCTGTTCTGATTCTCTTTTATGTCCAAAATCTGTAATCCAAAAAGACGTAAATTGTAACAATCCCATTCAGCAGAAATTTAGGAAAAAGAACGAAAAATTATCTTTTTTTTGTTGAAAAATCGCCCCAAATTGCAAGATCATTATTGTTTTAGATTCTTCCGATGAAGAGACGGATAGTGCGAATAGGAAGGACAGAATAGGAATAGGACAGAATAGAATCAACCGCCAACGCAGCTGATGGCGCGAGTAAACCCAGTGAAAACTGCAAATTCTGCAGTGAAGAAAAATGATTATTTCCAGATTCACCTATCAAGTAAGCGTGCTTTGGTTGTGACGACAAACGAGGCGGTAACGACTGAAGCAACACCGGAGAAGCGTGTTAGCGTGTTAGTCGAATCAATCCGACAACCGTGGTATGAAGCACCGACGACGAATGGGTTAATAGACCGGTTTGGCCGGTCTGATGCTGATGCAATGCTGAATAAGGGCCTCATCAGCAATGTGAAAGATACCATACTAGTTGTGAAGAGTCCGATAACAATAGAAACTGAGCATCGAACCCAGCAGCGAATTATTGAGAGTCCAGTGCCGAGCGGTGGTAGTAGCCTCAGCACTGTCACCAGCAAATCTCCACCGAACTATGTGCGTGTTGCGTGGAATGGAAAAGAACCTCACCCACAATCCCAGCCACAGTGATAAACAAAAACAACACAGCCTGTGTTAAGGAACAACCGATGACAAAGTCTCAATCACCGCCAGCGATAATTAAAATCACGACTACAGCAAGCTCTTTAAAGGAGCCAGCAAAAGTCATGCTACTTTCGACGCCTATCTTTAGCAAGAACTCTGTTACCATACGACGTGTTATGGTAAGTGAAGACTTATCGAAGGAAATAAACGGATCAGTAGCAGCAACAAAACTTTCACCAAATTCAGTGACAATAATCGAACAACCAAAGGTACCCTGCCCAATGAACAACAGCAACTCCACCAGTATTCGAAGGATTACTGTGAATTTTGGTGCCGATTCGGTACCACAGTATTCAGTGGCACAACTCTGCACTGATGATAACACAAATAAATCCACCTTCCAATTCGCCCTCAAATACGAATAACAGCAGAAGATCAACGTCAAACCCCGCAGAGACCATGAAAGCAACTCAGCAGCAACAAAGGCAACAAAACCAACGACACATAAACCAACAACACCAACACCAACTGCAGTACCAACAATTACCAGTGCTTAAGCGCAATATAAACAACGTGCCGAAAATTCCACCGAACAACAACAACAACAACCATCCAGTATTGGTGCTAAACACAAGAACCCCAACGTCTGTAATTAATCCAAATGCTGCGATTATCAAACCAAGTGCAACTGTTGACCTGCCACAGACTCCTGGCTCACCGCCAGTCATCACTGAATCCTACAATACGGCACGCACTAAACGATCAGCTATCGACCAAACCAAACCATCAATGTCAATATCACTGATAACAAAGAATCATACGATTTCTCTGAATACTGTCGATAAGAAATTGCCACCACCAGCAGGTACCATAATGACACGACCCAGTGGCCTTATTGTAACCCCCATCACATGCACAGCACAGAATATCAACTCTTCACCATTAGTGGCGCCACCATCGAGACTACCTTAGCGCACAATACCCACAACAATTAGTTCAACGCGTGCTGCTTCCAAGCCACTAAAGACAACCACCAATCGGACATCTGAGCAGCCCATTACATCCATGGCACCAATGTTCAATATGTATGAATTGATGGGAGCTCCACCCATGATGTACGACATGGATCTAACGGTGGGTGCATTCATAAGTCCAGCTTACCTTGCTCAAAGACCGATGCGTTCATTGGATGGCGCTAGCTACCCAACTATGACACCGTCAGTGTTTAATATGAATTTCCCTAGTTTCTCTGGTGGGTCCATTACACCCATTCAAAGTACCGTCCAACAGTTGCAAGTCCAATACAACAGAGTACAGGCAGCAGATCGACTAAAAGCCCCATCACAAGCACAGTGACTAGACCAACGAGTGCTATAAGAAGTCCCGCTGGTTTTAAGGGCCAGACAATAGATGTCGATCAACGACATGTAGCGACATGTGCAACTTAATGCGCAGCTATTCCAAGTCCTGCATACAGTCCAGTTCGATCTACGAAAAGTCCCAACACAACGAGGACTAACCCTACAATTGAATTTCCAATAACACCTACGCCAGCTACTACTACTTCTTCATCACCTGTATTCCACATAGACCTAGATAATTTCGTCAAAGATCCGCTGAGTTATCCAAGAAATCCCTGCAATTCAATTACGAGTTCCACTTTCAGCAGCAATGGTCCAATTTTCAGCAGCCCAGTTAAGAATCACAATCAAAGTTGTGGTCCTCCTGCCTCGTTTAAGAGCCCCAACAGCACAAAAACAAGTCCAGCACAAAGTACCATAAACGATGGATCATCCATGTGTGAGGTGCAAAATCCACCATAATCAACCATCAGCGATGGCAAGCCGCAAAACGACAAAACAAAACAAACTACCGAGAAAGACCAAGAAAAAGAAAAGGAGAAAGAAAAACAGGAAGCAAAAGAGCCTCTCAGTGACGAATACAACACCCTTCTGGACGCATGTCGAGGTGGTGCTATTTCCGAAAACATGACCAAACTAATCGACACAAAGCTAATTCGATACTACTATTCTGTGCATCCGGACTTTGTTAAAATCACGAAGCTTCCGTAAAGCAGTCCTAAATGCCACAAAAAAGATCCGGATTTAGTGTATGTATTATCATCTCCGGCCGGTTGTTGATGAGATGAAGGCACGCAAAAAGAGCAAATCGGTTGTCTTCAATAACGATGAAACGTCTGTGGCATCAGAAACTACTTCAGGAGGAAATGACGTAGAAGAAGACGAAACCGAAGACGATCGGATACGTAGCAGATAGATTAAGCAACTGAGCAAGGCTGACGAGGAAAATCCATAGACTCGAAAATGATGATGTCGATTTGGAGGATGAAAATTCGACATACCTCGTCGTGGAGCGATATAAAAAGAGGACATGTGAGATATACGACAAAATCTGTGATCTAACTGGCGAAAGTAAGAACGCCTTGTGGCAGGTGAAGAAGCCAATTCCCTTCAAAGATACCGAATATCCGAAATTCAACAAAGTCGTTGAGGCATTTGTCAATCCCACAAAAGAATTTCCTGATTTCGTTGATGTCCTGCGAATGCTGGAGTTCTGTAACGAATGATTGAATTTCGGTCTGCTAGAGGAAGAAATGTCTATGATTGCTGAAGAAGCATTCATCAAAATTGGAAAATTGCTTCAAAATCGTCGCAAAGCCGATCTCTATGAAAAGGTGTCTCACTTCAGAAGTGACTACGACGATTCGGCTGCCAATGATCCAACTTTGTTGGCGAAAACCAAAAGAAGAAAACATCCATCGGCTCTGCCATAGATAAACACGCTCGCGAGCAAATAAAAAGAAAAGTCGAATCTGCAAATGCAACTGATGATGAAGAATCAAATGGTATATCGGAGACCTGCTATAGCGATGAGTAATCAGACGATGATGAAGATGAAGAGCAATCACATGCCCACGAAAACAGTGATAAAAAGTCCGACGAGGACACTGAAAAATATAAGAAATCCAAAAAGCCTGAAACATAAGATATTGTCGGTAAATTAGAAAAATTGGAGAAATCTAAAAAATCGGAGAAATCTGAGAAACCAACAACGAACGGCAATAAATTACCACAATCACCAACAACAAAACCACCATCAACAACAACAAAACCACCATCAACAACAACAAAACCACCATCAACAACAACAAAACCACCATCAACAACAACAAAACCACCATCAACAACATCACCATCAACAACAACACCATCGCCTAGTACGTCGGCAGCATTTAGAACATCACCACCACATGCGTTTACTTCACCGCCAGCATCACCATTCCCTCGTTCAATATCACCAGCATTGCCGGTGCCGCCATCACTTCCAACCCCACCATTGCAAATACCCTTATCAATCTAAAAGCAACCACTAACGACGAGTGCATTAAAAATTTTCTCCGTCACCAGTCTAAACGAAAGCGTCTCCACTGCAGAAAAAGTTGAGGACCAGCTAACCGTCCCGTCTATCTAGTCTTAAGCTAACTATACATAGAATTGTTGTTTGTTATTAATGGCATATCTCCGCGGATGGGTATGTTTTGAAATTGAATTTGTGAAGCAAGAAACCTGCAAATGTGAATCCCTACAACGAAAAGTGTTGTTGACTGTTGCCGGATGTACGAATAAGATTGGCACATTTCCCGTCTGTTTCCTACTTGAATCTTTCAATTTTCTGTTTTTCGATTTTGACTATGCTATTTGACTAAATTTAAACTCTTTCTCTCTTTCTAAATCTATCTCTCATCAATCTGAATCAACAGGAAAATCAACTATTGTCTATAATATAGACAATATATATATTTTGTAACTGAAATAGGAATAAGCAAATATAAGGCATCTCTGATAGCTTTTTGGCAATGTTGCCACTAGTCTTCAATACTTGATTCTGGCGGCATAGGGCCTCTTAAGAGCTTATGGGAGACTCAATTGGAAACGGATTTGGCGATCCCTTGCGATTGTAGCCGTACGACGTCGAAATTCGTCACATTATTAGCTTGCTTTCGCGATATACGGGATATCCGCACCCGTACCTTGGCTATAACATGGTAATGGTCCGCGTCGAGGTTGGCCCCTCGGAACGTTCGGACTTAACACATGGGCTGAAAAGTCCGTGCCGTTTTATAGTAAAACACAAAATTTTTGCAAAATTCAACTTTATTTATCAATATAGTTGCCTTCGAGGGCGATACACTGATTGAAACGATTTTTCAATCTTTCGATACCAGTTTTGTAGTACGATTTCGGTTTAGCCTCAAAATAGGCCTCTGTTTCGGCGATTACTTCTTCATCGGTCTTAAATCTCTTTCCGGCGAGCATTCTTTTGAGGTCTGCAAACAGGAAATAGTCGCTGGTGGCCAAATCTGGAATTCATTCAGTTTTGCCATCGTTTTCATCGACTTGTGACACGGTGCATTGTCTTGATGAAACAGCACTTTCTTTTTCTTCAAATGCGGCCGTTTTTCTGCGATTTCGTCCTTCAAACGCTCCAACAACGCAATGTAATAGTTGCTGTTGATAGTCTGCCCCCTTTGGAGATAGTCGATGAAAATTATTCCATCTGCATCCCAAAATGCGGATGCCATAACCTTGCCAGCCGAGGACGAGGTTCGTCGCCTGCTCGCCACTCAGCTGACTGCCGACTTGACTCTGGTGTGAAGTGATGGAGCCAAGTTTCATCCATTGTCACATACCGACGCAAAAATTCGGCTTTATTGCGGTTGAACAGCTTTAAACACTCCTCTGAATCATCAACACGTTGTTGTTTTTGGTCGACTGTGAGCAAACGCGCCCCCCACTTTGAACACAGCTTTCGCATGTCCAAATATTCGCGTATGATATATCCAACACGCTCTTTTGATATCTTCAGAGCCTCAGCTATCTCGATCAACTTCACTTTACGGTCATTCGTAATCATTTTGTGGACTTTTTTGATGTTTTCATCTGAAACAGCCTCTTTTGGACGTCCACTGCGTGCATCAGCTTCGGTGCTTGTATGACCACTTTTAAATTTTTCAATCCGCGAATGGTTCGTTCGCAAGGTGCAGAGTCCGGGTAACACTTATCAAGCCATTTCTTTGCATCGGCTGCATTTTTTCCCATCAAAAAGCAATGGAAAATCAACACACGAAATTGCTTTGAATCCATTTTTTTTCACAATAACAAAAGTTGCTTCACTCACAACGCTATATCTCGAGAACTAATCGTCCGACAGCTGTCAAATTTATACACGTATCTTTTGAAGGTTGGTACTAATTGAAAATGGTATAATTCAAGTTGTGCCCTCTTTTAGAAACGGCACGGACTTTTCATGTGTTATATAACATGTGTTATATAACATTGATTGTGGTAGGTGGGTGGCCGTGGCTCTAGTGGTACTGGAATTGCTTCCAAATCGGAAGATTCAGTGTTCGAATCCCAACCTTGTCCGAAAGACATTCATTTTTTCAGTTAACAAAAATCAAATAACATGAGTAGTTGACTATTGTAGAAATCAATAACAAGCCAACTACCACTAAGATTTTAGTCTCCCCATTAAACGTTGGATGCCTCCTATGGAACGAAATAACCACCAAGTCCAAACATCTTGCTTTCTCTCTCTATCTCATTTTCCAAAAAACTTAACACAAACTGAGGCATTATAAGTGTATTCATATCCACTTAAATGTAAATTTCATTTAAAAAAAAAAAAGTGTGTCCAAATGTAGCATGAATTACCACAGATCAAAGGAGTTTACACGGAAACAATTACTTAACAAGTCGTTTAAAATTTTCACATATAACCTTTAGAGTATATTACACACACATTCTTGTTAGCAATGGGAAAAATATTGCTAGTAGAAGCAATTCTATCACGGCTTTTTATTAGAGTTGCCTGGTTGGTATGAGAACTGTCGGATGTTGTGCTCACATTATGAGTGCTTTGTGATATCTTTGATATGCTTCTGATCAAACAAATATGTATATAAATACAACCTGCACATTTTCTGCATAACATTTAAATAGATGACCAAGCTGATAAAGAATACTTTAAATCGCTGTTTGTTTATGATTAGTTCATTCAGAACTGTGTTTTGGAGAGAGTCACAGATTAAAAAGATTTATGAGTTATTTTTAACTGTAAATTAGCTTTCTCTTTACACTTATATTATACATATAGTAAACAAAGCAAACAACATGCTCAGTTATTTGTTTCGCAACTGCAAGGACTTTCATAATCCCTACACACTAAAATCACTACATATTTCTTTGATACGCTCTATACTAGGGTATTGCTCTGTTGTTTGGAATCCTTACTATCGTAATGATGAAGCTCGAGTTAAAAATGTACAAAAACGGTTCACAAAATTTGTCCTTCATATATTGCGCAAGAATGATTTTAACATTCCTCCTTTTGAAGCTAGATGTTGATTGATTTGAAACCGCTAATGGAAAGAAAAATATATTGCTGAGCACTTTTTGTACAGCTCTTATTGATTTCCTCGTTCTTTTATCAATGTTTAATTTATACGCCGCTTCTCACATTCTTCGACCATGTTGCTAAAGATAAAACTAATTATGGAGACAATGATCCTATTACTGCGGCTTGTGTAAACTCTAATTTGTTAAGAAATGTTATTGATTTTAAAATGGATGGAACTGTATGTAAGAGAGCCATTTTAAATAATACATTTTTCCTCCTACTTTTTATTATATGCATATCATTTGTGTCATAAACGTTTTTTAATGTTACTATTAATGTTTTTAATGTTGTATTAATTACGCCCATCTGGCAATATTGTTTCACTTTCAATTTGTACTTTCTTTCATTTGTGTAATGATTCCTTTCCAGTACCGTGTATGTTTATATTACTATTCAGGCAACTCAAAAAGCCAGTTGCGAGTCAAGGCACATATAGTATAATAAGGTAATATACTTGGAGCAATTATTTTGGTCTCGTTCTACGCATATGTCAAATTCTGGCAATATGGCCGATTACAGTGACGACAAAGGCGGAAATATGTATTTTGTTTGCAATAGATTTTTGATTTAAAATTGATTAAACAAAGTTTAAAGGTGTTAAAATTCGTTGTGCTGTGTACGGGTGTTGTGTTAACAACTATAAAAGCATAAATAAAACTGGAAATGAGAAGATATCGTATCACTCGTTTCTAAAACAAAGTAAAATGTGCGAGCAGTGGGTTTTTTTATGCCGCCGAAAAACCAAGTTATATACAAAAACGGCGGGAATTTGTGGCAAACATTTTAAAAAAAAAAGTGATTTTGTCATTAATATTGGGTCTACAAGTAAGTTTCCAGCGTTTTTTTTTGAAAACTTTGAAGTTTTATTATGAAAACATAGTTACAATGCTTTATTCAAAGTAACGTCCATCGGAAGCTACAACTTTCCCCCATCTTTCTGGCAATTTATGAATTCCGGACCAAAAAAATTTCTCGTCTTTCGAGCCAAAGAACGTATCCAGCCAATTTTTGATTTCCTCTACTGAGCTGAAGCGTATTCCCGTAAGAGCGTTCTGCATCGAACGAAACAAGTGCTAGTCAGATGGTGCCAAGTCTGGACTGTAAGGCGGGTGAGGCAGAATTTCCCAACTACTATTTTCCAAATAGTTTTTCACCGAAACCGCAACATGTGGCCGAGCGTTGTCGTGATGAAAAATGACGGACTCATGCCTGGTCTTATATTCTGGCCGTTTTTCTTTTAATGCCAGCTTCAAACGAATTAGTTGGGTTCGATATAATGGTCCTTTGATGGTTTCACCACTCGGAAGCAGTTCGTAGTATACGACACCCTTTTGATCTCACCATATGCAGAGCATGACCTTATTCACGTGAATATTTCGTTTCGGCGTCGATTGGGCGGGCTCGACAGGCTTTGTATACGATTTTCTGCGTTTAGGATTATCATAATAAATCCATTTCTCATCACCAGTGACAATACGATGCAAAAATGATTTATTTTTATACCGCTGCAGTAACATTTCGGACATGCAAAATCGCCGTTCGACGTCTCTTGGCTTCAATTCGTACGGCACCCAGTTTCCAACCTTTTGAATGAATCCCAGTGCTTTTAGGCGCAAGGAAACGGCTTGTTGCGTGACGCCCAATGATACAGCAACTTCTTCTTGAATCTGACACGGATCCTCATCCAGTAAAGCGTCCAATTCCTCATCTTCAAAACTTTTCGGCTTTCCGGGGCGATCTTTGTCTTCAACTCCAAAATCACCACTTTTGAACCGTTTGAACCACTCGCGTGTTACGTCGATTCACCAATACATTCCGCCCCATAAGTTTCCGAAAGCAAACGATAGGCCTCAGCCGCACTTTTCTTCATATTAAAGAATAAAAGCAGCGCTTCCCGCAAATGACGTTTATTTGGCTGGAAACTTGCCATGATTTTGCTCGATAAAATGTACGACTGCTCAATATAACGCTGCAAAGTTGTTGACAGATAGAAAACCTACAAATAAAACACATGGGGTCTGACATTTCTGCCCGGGATCCACTGGTGGCGCCATCTCTGACAAACGCTGGAAACTTACTTGTAGACCCAATACATTATACGAGCAATATGGAATAGTTCTGAAAATAACTAGAATTAAAGAAGATGCTGTTCCTTCACTTTTGTTACCATTGCAAAAGGATGAAGAAGTAACGAGCCCACGGGACTTACGGATTCAAAATAGACTTTTGATCCAAAAGTATGTGAGGAACAATTATTATAACCGTTATTTACACTAATAACACTCGTTTTTTTTTTTATTTCAGTGATGCACTAATTCTGCATGACAAGGAGAACATAGATCTGGATGTCCCCGCGGAGAATTTATTTCTATCAAACAAGTGTGATTGCTCTACGCAAACTGATGCTTCCAAGGTAGATTGCGGTACACAAGTTAAACCATTAACCCATTAGTGCCCAGAGCGTTTTCTTTCGCGTAAATAGATAAAAAATTCAGGATGACCTTAATTCCTGCTGCAAACATTAATTTTTCAATTTTTTAAAAGTTATCATACACTCCTCGATTTTACCTGTTTCATATATGCAACAGTGGGCAATATTCAATACTAAACATGAAATTGTTAGAAATAAAAGATAAATAATTATCGTTAGTAAGTAAATGCTTAAATTTTGAGTTTTTTGTAATATATATTGTACAGAATATAAAATATACAGAACTTAAAACTAAAAAACAAAATTCATTCTAAAAGCAGAGGAAAAGCTAAATCCACAAAACATATTAAATATACATAAAACATTTAAAATACCTAGTATTTCAGTCTGATGGAATAAAATGATACTTCAAATTGCACTTTATGCACAAACCAACGTCACATTTGTTGCACATAGTTTTCACAATTGATGAACAAAATTCATATGCACATCGTCGTCTTTTGTTGTTAGGTATTTTAACAAGGAATGCGTTTTGTATTGACGCATCTACCAGCCACGGTAAAAATAGAATACCACCATTTTTTTCCTCGAGCACCTATCCTGTATTTATTGATATTCTGGTCTATACGATCAGTACTTCCCATATATTGATTATATTTTACAATGGAATTTGGTCGTGGCACTGAAATACGCTGACGTTGTATTCTAGAATATCGTTCTACCTTCCCTATAGGATTTCTGCCAAATAGAGTTGAAGCTATAGTAACAACAGAGTTGTCAATCCATTTTGTAATTACAATATTACTATCGCTTATTTTACTGCTGACTACAAAACCTCTAACCTCTTCCTTCAAATCTTTTTTCAATGGCAATGGACACGATTTTGGTATCATATTTTCCCGAATAGTACCGGTACCGTGATAGCCCCTCTGACGGAGCCCTATAAGAGCGCTAACTGAAGTAAATAAATTATCAAAATAAAAGCAAAATGGTAATCTTTTCACATTTTTATCAAATTGGTCAATCATGTCGAATAGAGGTGAAATATTTTTACCATAATTAGACTGATAAGCTTTGCTTAAGCGAGGATTATTTCCTTAATATATCTCAAAATTTACAAGGTAACCTAAAAGTGTATTCAAGCACCACATTTTAAATCCAAAGCGTAGTGGCTTTCCCCTCAAAAACTGTTTACATCCATGTCGTCCAAAATATTGTATCATGGATTCATCGTACAATAAGTCTTGCTCTGGACAAAAGTTTTTTTAAAAATCTATCTTTCAAAGCATCAGTCAATGGTCGCAACTTCCAAATACTGTCCTCTAAATTTTATTTTGAATTATCTGTGAAGTGTAGATAGCGGTATATTACATCAAAACGATTTCTTCTGATAGCATTTGAAACTAATTCATTTTTGAAATCAGCCTCATTTGACCAATAACTACGTTTTGACGGTGTAAAATTCTAGCCCGTTATAATTAGAATTGCAATAATAATAACTATTACTTTCGTTAACGAGTAATGTTATTATATCGTCATCAAAAAACTTTTGGAAAATTTCATGTGGTTGTAATTGACTAAATTCTGTATAGTTAGGCTCGGGAAAAAGAGGTTTTTCTTCCTGGTCATTGTCTTCAACCCAAACAAAAGTACTTTGAACAGACTTTTTTGAAAGTTTTTTTGATGAAGTAGAAAGGCTTTTTTGTTTTTCCATTTTTTTTGGTGAAATGACTGTCTTTGTGGATGTTGATGAGTGTGCTTGAGAATCCTGTACAAGCGGTGCATTGTGTTGGGTTCCTGGATCAATATCAGAAATATCCCGTGAAGATTTAAGTTGAATGGAGCAAGAAGCCTTGATTTTAGTAAGTTATGAAGCATTCCACCGTCGTCTTCATTACCAGAATCTTCTTCGGAATTAATTTTCTCAGGTGCGGGCGGCTCAATATACAACTTCTCAATTTCACAATCATCTTCTTCGTCAGATTGCAAAGACTCCAGAAAATTAATTGCATCTTCGGTAGTACGAAAACAAAATTACACAAAAAAAAATACCGCAGAATTATTATAGAATAGCTAGTGCATTTATGCAACACTCACATTTGGTTGAAATTTATTTCAAAATTTAATGAACTATTACACAGAATCGAGATTCATTATGAAAAGCAATCAATATACAATAACTGTACTAAATTATTGAAATACTTACTATTCGCGTCTCGACATGTTTACTTTTTTTTCCCCACAAAGACACATATGTTCAATAAGCGACTTATCATTCCGAACACTCGCACAAAACTAACTTCTTATCTCTTTATTTTTGATCGCTACAGATGTTACTAGTCACAGAAACTGGTTTTACACGTTTCACTCCTAGAACAGGATCAAAATCCTTTATCAAAATTTACGTATTTAGCGTTGCACATACGCAACAGTGGTCTTTAATGGGTTAATGGTTGACTGTAGTACACAAACTGGTGAAATGATGACATATTAAATTAATGTAATGCGAATTAAATGTAATTAGAATTTCAATAATTGTTTGTTGCAGCAAATAGCAAAATTGAAAGCAGAAAACTGAAAGCAGCAACAAGTTATTGACTCCGTGGGTCATATTTTTGTCAAGGACAAATTAAGAAAATTATAATGTCCTCAAAATTGCTAATGCGATGCGGACGAAATGTAGGAAGTTTATCTATGAATAGTATGTTTTATTCTTTAAGTAACCATATTTTCTTTTAATACAACACGTTCGTATTTGCATCTTCCACAGGCAATACTTTAGTAGATAATACACTCGACTTAGAAGGTACGGGCTTCCCGACTTCGATAGATGAACTGATATCTCTACAGTACGATTGACTGAAGCATTTGACAGAAACAAGAATCCAGATTTAGCTGTTCAAAATACCCTGCAAGAGACATCGTTCACGTGAACTAATCAGATGGAGGGATATCTTCAAAAACCTAAAAACGGAATGATGGTAAATATGGAGAAGAGGGAAACAATTTTTAAAATTTTTAATAAAGATGATATAGTTTATTGTCGTAACTATTTAAAAGAGTTACTTAATCTCTCAAAAGACATACCGTCCGAAAGAAAAGTGATAGAAATTTTCTTACGTTCACGTAGATATGTAATATACTTTGAAATTAAACACCTAAATAATACAATAGAAGACAATTTAACAAGTAGAAAAAGAAAAATGATAAAAACAATATTTTAAAATAGTAGAGTTAAGCTAGTCTATTTTGAATTTGTGATATTTTTTTGTGAACATAGAATCATTTTTATATTAACTTATGTTCTAATAAATTACATGCTTATCTGTTCAGAAATGCAATTCGTCTTTTTTTGTTATATTTTCTCATACACAGACATATTAAATTTGTTTCCAGATACCCCGACACCAAGTCGCAGATGATTGTTGTTTTAGAATCGCTATTAATCAATATTTATCATTATAAATGAATAAAAGTCTCCATAAAGAATTCGAACTCAAGCAATAATTAACGTACTGCATATGTAAACAAAAATTCACTCTCGGCAGCCATCTTGGTTTTTCGGTATTTACTTTTTTTTGACACATGCGTTTCCAGAAGTTTCACAGTTTTCGCAACCTAAATTCTTAATGCTTGGAGTAGTTTTCCTCTGTGTGACACCCTCAGAAATGGACGATGTCTCTCCGCTGTTGGAACATGGAAATATGCTTGTAAAATATCTATTTTTGTCATCCAGCTTACGCTGGATTATCTCTCAAGTTATTTGTTATCTCTCAGGTTTTCCCTGGCGGAAAAAGAAGTACTATATTTTTTAACTTGCTTTTTTCTTCCCTGCCTTTCCTTATAATTACTCTTATAAGGTTGTTCTCTGAGGATATTCTTGATGTCATTAGTAGATTTTCTGTTGTGGTCTGATACGATTGCTTTTCAACGGTGGGAGCAAGCCATGACTGCGGTCCTGTATTAGTGCCGACATGCTTCCTTGTCAAAAAGATTATCGACGCTGGGATGGATATTTCTTAGTGCAGTCTGTATATTTTTATTTGATATCTCGGCTATTAAACTTTCACGCGTTACTTCAATACATTCGGTTCTTTTGCCACAAGCAACCTTTAGCATAAGCTCCGCAGATGGTAGCACATCTTTCGAAGAGTGCATAGGTAGCAAAACCATCCGGTAACCTGAACGCCCAATCAATAACGGACTGTAGACCAACTTTTAAAAGTGATTTTTGCTCTAACAATCCGTTTGATAGAGCCGCCATCACCTGCTCTGCGGAGACTAAGTAATCCTTATTCGTACAAAATTCATTGTTAGCTTTTAGTTCCACAAAACCTGATGTGGCCTTTAAAGCTTTTATTGCTTTTGAATATCGGACAGTTTTCCAAGTCGGTAGCCCAAAATGTTGCAACCTGATAAGAACACCAAGGTGTTCCTTATCTGCCAGATTTATTACTTTTGAGTTACACTCTGTGTGTACTATAATTGGCCCAGATCTAATGTTCTGTTAGAGATATCAGGATTTTGCAAGAAATTTCCTGCACTTGTGCTGGGTCGGCTACTGTTAAGATCTATGTGTGCTATATCAGCGTCCTGTGGAATAAACATACTCATGTAACTAGATGACTAATCTGGTTCATTAAATCATTAATACACTGTTCAAGTGGTACGGTTTTCAATCGTTCATCACCTTTATTTCGCTTATTTGGTGGTGGAGAAGCGGTGAGCTCTCTATCCGATGACACCGAAGTACATGATCTTGATGGAATTTAAAAAGCTGCACACGAATACCATTTTGCCATGTTTCCGAGTTGAGGAAATAGTCAATCTTATCCGGGAGCGTCTCAAGAACTGTGTCCTAGAGCTCCAATTTTCAACCACTACTTCGAGTAATAAGGCCGTATCTTACGAATTGTGCGCTTAATTTTGGCTTCCAAATCTGAAACCGTTGTTGGCGTGTCCAAACACTGAAACAGCAACACTGCTCCTGTCAACAGGCATCTGTCAGTTGACTCCTGTCAAAATTTAAACTTGCTGCGTCAGTTAGTTTGTGTTTGACAGCTGTTTTTATCAGACTACTCACTAATTTGAGGAGAAAATGGAAAAAAGTGAATTTCGTGTGCTTATTAAGCATTATTTCTTGCGAAAAAAAACCATTACCGAGACCAAGGCTAAGCTTGATAAATACTATGGGGACTCTGCACCATCGATTTCAATGGTAAAAAAGTGGTTTACTGAATTTCGTTGTGGCCGTACAAGCACTGAAGATGCCGAACGTCCTGGACGCCCAGTTGAGGTCTCTACACCCGAAACAATCGAAAAAATTCACGATATGGTGTTGGCCGACCGAAGATTGAAAGTGCGAGAGATTGTGGAAGCCGTAGGGATCTCGCATGGCTCAGTGGTTTCAATTTTGAATGATCACTTGGGCATGAGAAAGCTTTCCGCAAGATGGGTGCCGCGTTTGCTCACAGTCGACCACAAACGCAATCGTGTAACAACTTCACAGGAAGGTTTGGCGTTGTTATATTGCAATATGGAGGAGTTTTTGCGCCGTTTTGTAACCGTGGACGAAACATGGATCCATCACAACACACCAGAGAACAAACAACAGTCAAAACAGTGGGTTTCTAAGGGTGAATCGGCGCCAAAGAAGGCCAAGGTGGGTTTGTCAGCCAATAAAGTTATGGCGACTGTGTTTTGGGTGGCACGCGGGATAATCCACATTGACTACCTTCAAAAGGGAAGAACAATCAATGGGGAATATTATGCCAACTTATTGGACCGATTCAATGACGATTTGAAAAAAAAACGACCTCATTTGGCCAAGAAAAAAGTTCTTTTCCACCAAGACAATGCAAGGGTGCACACACGTGCAGTTGCCATGGCAAAAATCCATGAATTGGGCTATGAATTGCTCCCTCATCCACCCTATTCTCCAGATTTGGCTCCGAGCGACTACTTCTTGAAATGGCTTGGTGGAAAAAGATTTGACTCCAATGATGAAGTCATCTCGCAAACAAAGGCCTATTTTGAGGACCTCGACAAATCATTTTTTTTGGAAGGGATAAAAAAATTGGAGAAGCGTTGGACAAAGTGTATAGAGCTCAAGGGAGACTACGTTGAAAAATAAAATTATTTTTTTATCAAAAAATCTGTGTTTTAATCCAAAAGTCACGGACTTATTGACCCGACCTCGTAGATCAACGACTTCAAACATTACTACAAGAAACAGTCCAGTGGCGTCAAATCACACGATCTTTGAAGCCAGGCCACAGGTATATTTTTGGAGATAACGTTATCGTCGAACGCTTCCATTAACAGCAATATGCCATGTGGCTCCATGCTGTTATTTTGTAAACCATGTTCACACACTTCTGCAAGCAGCAAGAATTGGTTCATCATGGCTCTGTCATTGTCGGTGACATTTAGTTTCTCTTTACTTTTGAAGGAGTACGGCCAGATGATGCTGCCAGACTATAAACCGCACCAAACAGTGCATTTTTCCATAGTGCAAGGCGATAGCTGATCGATCGTTGTGTCGCGACACAAACGATGATCGTGTAAACCAAGTCGATGCACATGGGGCAAGTTTTTGCGTAAGTTACACAATTCCACATTTGTGTTGCTTCCCATCGGTATCGTAAAGCATCAATACAGCATTACAGTTTCGATGGGAACTTTCCCATGTTTGAAGGCCATCATAATGTGTTAACCTTATATTTCATATTATGGGAAAATTGAAAATGGTACGACGATGACGAATTGATAAATTAGGATCTTCCACAACACTGGCCTCAACGGTGCTTATATTCTAGTCAGTGACTTGGAATCTGAAGGAGTAAATGTAGTGCAAAATTTTTCAACTGTGTTGCAAGTGATATTTTGATTTGATCTGTGCGCAACAGGAAACGTACTATATCTCACCTCGTATCGGACAAATTACTTTGCTTGAAATTACGTTGCTACATTTGGCGACAAACTTCTTTCTGAGATTTCGCCATGCTTTTGAATTGACGAGATGTGTTTCAGTTTTCCTGTGAGAAATAAACACGTGCGTTCACCTAAATTAACTTTAAGACATAATCCTTTTGAGATCAAGTTAGTCAAAGTGGTAGCAGTGCCCGGAGAATAAATCAAAGGCTACGGGTTCGATTCACAGCCGAAGTGAACTCTTTTTTATATTTGTTTTTTTTATTGAGGAAAAAAATTAAATCCTCAAAGCAGGTGATCGAAAAAAAAATTAAAATCACGTGATGTATGCAGGGGAGCGGTCCGCTATAAAACCAGGGGGACCAGCTGATGACGTGGTTGCATCAGACGATGATGCTGTGAGACTAGCACAAACTAATACAAAAGTCGAAGTTAGCCAAGGAAGCCAAAAAAGGTTACTCCTGTATATGTATAATTCATACATTTAATAGCTGTATCCTCTCATCCAAAATCGATGGATAAAGTCATATAATAGGCTTGTTACAGCCTAAAGCCCTAGTCTACTAATGTGGCTTACTGCTAAAAACGACAAACACTCTGCAGTCTGCTTCTCTATTTCTTGTTTTTTTTCTTTTGCGCGCACGAGGTTGAGTGAGATCCCCTTCCACTTGTGTACACCACCTAAAATGAAGTCGCCCTCTTTCATTGTCCCTCAGCGGATATTGTCGGAGCGTTTGTGTTGGTGATCATGCACTCAACGTGACGTACTCATTTAAACCGGGTTATCCGAGCTTTTCTGGAGAGGTCGGCGTCGCTGTGCTCCTCCCATTATGTCAATATCGTCGGTGTTTTGCACAATTCTTTCAAAAATCACGTTTACAAAATCGCATGAACGCCACCTAAATAGAGCAGCGTGCAAAGTCGAATGAGCTTGGCAGGGATGGCTCTGTACAGTTCGTGTCCAAAGACGCTGTCAGATGCGGCTTTGAAATCAATAAAGAGGTGGTGTGTATCGGTTTCGGTGAACGCTCATGAAATACGCAGACAGTATTTTATATGCGAATGTTGGGGGGACTTATTCCCATGTACAATAGTTGACACAGTTCAGCGAATGTCTCTTCTTTCGGATCGGACAAGTAACGTTGAGGTTCCATTCGTCGGGCATACTTTGGTAGACTCAGATTTGGTATGTGCTCCATATCCAAGGCAGCGGGTCTAGTTGCTTTTTGGACTTAAGCTTACAAATTACTGTCTTGACTTCATTTAGATCGATTGGACGGAAATGTTGGCTATCTTCGTCCAAGTTGGATGGTTCATTCTGCCTGACTGTGGAATGTTGTTCGCCATCACCGTTAAACAATCTGCGAAAATAAGCTTTCCAGATTATAAGCACCGACTGTAGTTCTACTATGATGTTTTCTTCGCCATCCTCGCAGATTTTTGCTCGGGCTTTATGGCTTTGGTATGTTCGTTTTATATTCGATAAAACTTTCAAACTTCATTTTCTTGGTAGTAACTCTCTAAGGCCTCGATCGAGCGCTTCTCTTTCTCTTTCTTTTTTTTTTCTAAAGTACGTGCAGGTATGTTCTTTTCTCTCGTTCTTTTCTGTAGGGTATTCTAGATTTGCCTTCAGCTCTTGACGCATCTTGAATGAGGCTTGTCGAGAGCTTGTGGTATACGCAATGGACAAAATTTCTGGCGGTTTAGTGCAATTGCAACTGTTTAACGCACAGTCAGTTGTATTTCAACAGCGAAAGGGTACGGAAGTGTTTTCGGAATCGTTTTTACTGTTGGTGTGTTTCGGTTCTTGAAGACATTTACGAGTTCCTAACGATTTCTTAATTACATTTTAATTGCGGGAATTGCGGTCGTCATTATTGCAGTTCGAAACGAACATATAATTAGTGTAAACGTAATTAATTAGTAATTAGTGTAGTGAAATTCAATTTGTGTCAATTAAGTGGCTGCACTTTTCAGTGCGGACAACTTAATTAGTGCGCTAATTGGTTTTTACCAACCTAAAAGAGGAAATAATTCCCAAAAAGAACAAAGTGTGTTGGTGCTTTACTTATTTTGATTTTGATTGTTTGATTTGTTAATTTTCATTAATTATTAATAATTTAAATATATTAAAAAGTGAAAAAATAAGAGTGAAGTGGTGATGGACGCGGAAATGGAGGTGACGAAGAGGAAGAGGGCTGCGAAGAAATGCGAACAAGAAACCTGCGAGGAGAGTTGCAAGGAGAGCAACGCCCAGGACTTCGTTCTCTTTAAGGAAGCCAAGAAGAAGAGGAAAAAAAAAGCCAGGCGGAGCGACGAGGAAAAAGAGGAAGCTGAGATTGCACCCGAAAAATTGGTAAGTCCTGTAAATAATAATATTATTAATAAGATTCATTGTGGGAATACGCATAAAGAGGGCACTAAAATCGATATTGGTGACGTACTCGTAAGTCTGCTTACGCGGACTTTGTCGACTATTTCGAATGAAATAGTTGTTGTTTTTAGGAAAATCGTCGACCCCGAATTGGCTAGGGAGGTAAGGACGGTTGCTTCGCAATACGATAGCATCGTATGGCAACTGGTGGCCCAAAATGAGTACCTTAGGGGCTCAAATGAAGCCCTAAAGGCATCAAAGGTGGTTCCCCAGGTGGTGGCGACTCAGAGTGGTGCTTGCCCCAAACAGGTTACCACAAAAGCCTCCACGGCTGCGAATATCGCCAGTTATGCCCAAGTAGCAAAAAAAATAATAATGAGAACTGCTGCGCAAAACGCTCAAAACGCTGCAACGCCAGCAGCATCCCCGGTGACCAAACACGCAATCAAGGTGCCCCCGCCCACTTATGCTGTTGTCCTAAACAGCATTAACGAAGGCTCTTCCTCGAAGGAAATTGTAACCTCTTTGAGGAAGGCTGGGCCATTGGGAGTGAGGGTGGAAAAGGTGGTGGAGCTCAGGAATGGTAGCGTCCTGGTAAGAATGCCGTCCTCCATTGAGAGAGAAAAGCTCCTGCAGAGCGAAAATTTCAAGGCCGTAGGCCTTAAAGCTGCGGTACCGCAGAAACCCGGTGACAGGGTGGTGGTACAAGATGTCAACACCGACATCAGTCCGGAGGAGTTTCTGGGGGATCTGCACCGCCTGAACTACTCCGAAAAGGGTGCCTTCAAGCTGGTCTCACGACCATGGACGGTGGCAGGAAGAGGTACCACAAGTGTGCTACTTGAAGGCTCCAGTGAGTCCGTAAAGGCCTTAATAAAATCGGGGAGTTGCTATATTGGGCTAAATTCATTCCCTGTAAGGGAATACAAGGCCCGACTGGGATGCTACAGATGTTATGGCCTAGGCCATAGCGTAGCGGGCTGACCATTTAAGGCAGATCTCTGTCGCCGTTGTGGGCAAGAGGGCCATAGAGCCATCTCTTGTAAGGAGGCCATGCAGTGTAGGAACTGCAAAACTAGGGGACGGCCAGCCGTGCACCTCATGGGGACAGTTGATTGTCCTCTGCATGAAGCGACAATACTCAGAGCGAACTCTAGATATTGACGAGGGGTCGATTTAGGAGTTCAGATGGTTAGGCAGGGCTGCAGCATTTTGCCTGCAGGAATGCGGGTCATCCCTGATACCAGAGGAAATGCTGCGATTATTATAAGGGATGTCAACTTAGTTTGTGTGCCTGTTTCCTCCAGCGAACGAGGTGTTTGCGTAAGCGTAGAAGGCGCTTTTGGCAGGATTTTTCTTGCCAGCGTCTACTGCAAATACAGTGAGGAAATTGATCCGTACATCGAGTATATGGATGGTTTATTTTCGCTAGCCGGCACAGAACCCCTTATAATCGGTGTTGACGCCAATGCGACCTCTCCTCTTTGGTTCAGTAAGGAATCCGCACCCCTAACGGGTAACCGGAGCCAGAATCGGGGGAATGTTCTTGGTGAATGGGTCGTTGCGCGCAATGCCCATGTTATCAACGAGCCGAGTGAGGTGTATACCTTTGATGCGGTCAATGGTGGCAAGAGTGACATTGACGTTACTTTTGCCAACGAGGCAGCTTTTAGGGCGTTTAGCTTTAGGTGGCTTGGATTCAGTTTGAGATCGCTCACGCAATAGAAGTTTCCGACAGGAGATGGTGCGTGCGTGGCGCTGATTGGAGTATTTATGGTGCGCGTATACTTGCGGAGGTTTTCTCCCTGACACCGCAAGTGTACGGTAGCTTAAGCATTGACCGGCAAATCGCGCACATCAATGAGTGCGTATGGCGGGTTAACGACGAACTCTTTGAGAGGAGCCATAGGGCGAATCAAAAAAGGGTAAGTTGGTGGAACCGCTGTCTGACAGAGAAGCGAAGGATGGTCAGAAACCTAAGGAAGCGATTCCAAAGGGCTAGGGCGGCTAACGCTGAGAACCTGGCTCAGTTGGGCATGGCCTTTCGGCAAGGGCTCGCTGAGTACAAGCGTCTCATTGTCAGCACAAAGGAATCTCACTGGAGAAACTTTGCCTCTAACAATAGAGATGATCCCTGGGGCAAACTCTATAAGATTTGCCGTAGCACTAGAAAGACTGCTGACATTGAAGGCATTCGTGTGGATAACACGGTTTTATCCACATGGAAAGATTGCCTTACTGCATTGCTTGGTCAGTTCTTCCCGAGAGAGGAGCGCTTAGAGGACTCTTCATATGAAGAGCCTCCTGTCCCTCCGGAGTTAAGGACTGAAGAAGTCGAGTATGGTGTTTCACTTCTTCGCTCCAGGAGATCTCCTGGAGCTGATGGAATGACCGGAGAGATGGTGAGAGCCATCTGGAAGGCCGTCCCAGAATACCTGCTTGGTCTTTATAGCAAATGTATTGCTTGCAGCTACTTCCCCAAGGATTGGAAAATGGCAAGGGTGGTTGTGCTCTTGAAGTCCACTGATAAGAATAGGTCTGACCCTAAATCTTATCGGGGCATCAGCCTGCTTCCGGTACTAGGAAAAGTGCTGGAAAGGGTTATGGTGGAAAGGGTTTCGGAGAGCATGGCGGAACCAATGACCCCCTTCCAATTCGGCTTTACAAGAGGCAAGTGTGTCGAGGATGCATGGTCTTTCCTAAAAGACAGAGTCCTCAGAAGCAGGGCCAGCGTGGTTATAGTTCTCTTTATTAATTTTAAAGGTGCCTTTGATAACCTGAACTGGCAGAAAATAGTAACCAGGTTGCAGGAATTGGGCTGTCAGGAAATTGGGCTTTGGGGAAGCTACTTTTCCGACAGAAAAGCGAGTGTGGTAAGTACGCACGACAGCGTTTCAATCAATGTTGAGAGAGGTTGCCCCCAGGGATCCATCTGTGGTCCTTTTATTTGGAACCTTATGATGAATCCACTCTTGCGGCGACTAAATGAGCTCTGTGGGTGCTGCGCCTACGCAGATGACCTGCTCCTCATCCTCGAAGGCCAGTCTAGGGCCGAAATCGAGTCACTAGGAGAAAGAGCTCTAGCAGTCGTTGCTGAATGGGGAGAAAGCGTTGGGGTAAGTGTGTCGCAGGATAAGACTGTTTCAATGAAGATCGAGGGCAAATTGAATGTAAGACGTCGGGCTCCTGCGATACGTTTGAACGGCGTTGGCATTAGATGTGTGACTGAGGTCACGTATCTGGGCATAACGATGGGTGAGTGTATGAACTTCATGCCTCACCTAGTTCGAACCAGACAATGCATGCTGAGTGCCGTAGGCCAGGTAAGGCGCATTTTGCGATTCGACTGGGGACTCAACAGGCGTTCTGCTCGTATCATATACGATGGTCTATTTGTTGCCTGTGCAACATATGGACCATCGGTATGGTACGACAGGGTTATGACTGTTGATGGCCAAAGGCGGATTTTGACTTGCCAAAGAGTCGCATTGCTTGGATGTTTACCGTTTTGCCACACTGTCTCCACAGAGGCAATGCAGGTGTTGCTTGGAGTGCCACCTCTGGATCTGGAAGTGATACGTCGTGGTATTGCATTTAAGATCAGAAAAGGTCTCTCTCGAAATGAGCGCGATTGGGTTTCCCCGGAAGAAGTGGATGGCCTATCCCTGAAGCAGCGTAAAACCTTGCTACACGCATGTGTTCTATCTAGATGGCAATCTAGATGGGATGCTAGCGAAAATGGTAGGGTTACTTATGGCTTCCCAAGGGATGTGCTAACCATGAGAATTTTTCCTGAACGGAATTTTAACCTCAGCCTGGGCTTTTTGTTGACCGGGCATGGCTCTCTCAATGCATTCTTGCATAAGAGGGGGCTTAGCGGGGTTGCGAGCTGCTCATGTGGAGCCACTTATGAGGACTGGCTTCATGTCCCAATTACGCTGACATAAGGAACTTGCAGGCTATGGGCATCACATTTAATGGTGAGACCTACTATGTCAGTGGAACTATCACTGATACCGTAAGGTTCGAAAGAACCCGTAGTTTTGCAAAAGAGGTTTTTTTATAGAAGACGCAGTAGGCAGCTAGCGGGTCGATTATAAATTCAGTGCAAACTAGTTGAAAGGCCGCCAGTCCTGGGCAGTGAGGTGCCCAACTGGAAGTAACCTCGAGGTTGCGAATCTCGACCGGAAGCTATATTCTGGTACCACGGGAGGTCAGGAGCCCCCGGAACTATGGTTCCGGCCTGACCTAGGAGTTGGCCCCCTTGTGGGAGTATCGTGGTGGCTGTAGGTTTGTACCCAAAATCGTGGGGAGAGCAGAACTAATGGTGCTTGGACATCTTATGGCTTAGCATATATGTAGTCTACAACGACCTGTGCTAAACCATGGGATTGCTATGGAGCCAATTGGTCTGCTCGATGTGGAGTTGCATTGCAACCGTGTGCCATGACCCACAGAATGGCTGAGGTATTAGATAGGCCTCGACCCTTCACCAAAGGGGAAGTTCGTGCCTTACACACGACTTCGAATCTGGTACTGGTGGTAGTACTTGTACTACCCGAAGGGCGCTTATCAACGCATTGTTTTGATATCTCGTGCGAAGACGCACCGTAGGCTTGAGCCTTCACGGCAGGTACCTACGTTAAACACTAATGACATCTGTTTAACTCACAGGGCCCCCGCCCAATTATCAAGGCTTCGCCTCTCAATGACGTTGTCTAATAAAAAGCGGGGGCAGAGCATATTACTGGTGTTATCGTAAACATCTTCAGATGACGCCTCTGAAGGTTGCTACGATTTGACCAGTCACAAGTTGCCGGTCATAGGTCTTGTTGGCGGCAAGATCACTGTTAGTCCCTACCAAAACTTAAATCATGATACCATGGGAGTCAGGAGCCTTCTGTCCGGGCCTGACTTCTTGAGGGAAGGATTTCCCTTTTGGGTTGACCCATTGTAGAGTAGCAAATAAGTACTGGGTGCTGTGACCCTAAGAGCAGTAAGAGGTTTTAGATCGGCCTCGACTCTTCGTATGAGTGCCTCCAACACAGTTCCGAATTTGTATCAAAGTATTGGTGGAGAGCGATGGCAAGGACTATCCTTGCTCCCATGGATGTATGGGCATCCCGTAAACATAAGTCTACATGACAGGTGGTTTACGTTAAAAAACCAGAGACTAATGTTTAACTCACAGTATTTTTCCGGTTTTGTGGCGCCTGAGTTACCCGTTAAAATACATAGTCTTCCACTAGGTAATAAGCTGTGTCTATATGGGCCACTCAAAGTATTTGGCTATCTCTGATACTGAATGAGTCCTGTGTGCCGATTGCAACATGATCAGTTTGCCTGACAGTTTTATGATTAGCTGATTGCCGTATTTTCCGTTGCCTTGGGTCCTTAGTAAGTATAAGCAGCAAACTATTTCTAGAAACTACGCGAAACTCCTACTACTCACTAAGAAATGCTGCTCCGGACAAATACTCAACGACGTCGACTCTTCGATATTAAAGCTTACAAATTGTTGCTGGTGTTCCTCATGCTTATTGGCATGTTTTGCATAGTAAATCCAATGGAGTTCTACACTTAAAATTTAAATTTGTTCCTCCGGCCAAACCAGGAGAGAATGTATTACGTCTGATGACCTACTTTCAAGCAGAGTTCTACTACTGATTCTAATTTTTAACCTATAATATACTCACATACCTCACATATGTATATAAATGTAAGTAAAGATACACAACACCTAGGATCGTATCAAATCCAATTACAGCACAACAAAGATTCAAATCAATTAATGGCACAAATAAAACATCTCTGCGTTTATCGTTGCAAAGTGTCAGATCCTTTGAGATTTATTGCATTCATATTTAATGGTAAAAGGTACTCGTATGTCCATACGATGGGTTGAGGTCTGATGACATTCCTTCGACTTTTGTATTCTTTTATGTGCCTTGAGGAATGAATCCAGTTAATTGAAGTCCTTCACATGATAATGGGAACTCCCGCAATCAAGCGACTTATAAGAATTTTAATTAGGAACGTTGACTTGTATAACCTTCACCCGGAAATTCCACCCATTCGTACCAACATATGTCATTTTTGTGAGGTTCCATCTCTTTTTTTTTTAAGGAAAGATTTTCAACATATGGCTGGGAAAGAAGGAAAACCTTCGAGTTGCTGTAATCTACATATTTACGGGTGTGGATGGATTAAGGAGTCTAAATGAAGCAATAGACGACCACGTCATGTCATGTGAACCCTTCCCTTGGAAACTATTTAATATGCATGACTTCGCACCAAGGGTAAATATGGAATTCTTGCCTCAATTTTCGTCTAACCGTTTCCTTTCCTCTTTTTGCTTCCTTTAATTACTATGTAAATTAGTTCAGTTAGTTCTTTCTCCATTTCTTTCTTCTTCTCAGGGAAAAGAGAAGTTTTTTTTTTTTTAATTTTAATTTCATGAATAAAAGGGTTGCCATCCTGTGGTAGTGAACGTGGTGAAGTGAGGTGTATCCTTCTTGAATTTGGGAAAGAAACACATACTCGTATGCATGACAATGTAATGCAGATTATGCTCTCATACATATTTGGCTTGTGTAAATGGGATATGTGTTTGTATAATGTGGGTAACAATCCTAATCATATAAATAGTTGGATTCCTGTAGAAGTAGATCCCTTCTTTAACAACCAAATAGGATGGTCTGTGGAGACCTATTTGGGAGACCAACACTAGTCTCAATGTCTCGAAATCACCATGGACACCAGAGAGACTTTTTTGTCATAAATCCCGTTCCTGCACTTCTCAGGTATGAACGGAGCGCAGAGTGGTAAAGGCTTACACTGGAGTCGGCTGTTTCTCCTAAGATTCTGTATTCTACTGAGAGCAATAGTCGTATGCATTGAATATTGCCATAATGATCTCCTGGGATTCATAGATATAATCAGCTCGAAAAGGCTTTTGATAGTGTCCATACCGGACTGAAGTATATTTCAAATTCCGCACCTTGACTTTGCTAAAGGAAAGAAATTGAGAGCAGCAGCTGGAGGGATTTCACAAAGCAGCTAGCCATATATGTTAAAGTTCCGCCCGAGTTTTGAATTATATCCTAGCCTGAGTGGCGATGAGTAGAAAGAGAAAACCCCGTTCATTCCTCACCTACTAATCTCATACGACTATAACGTCACTTGTCAAAACTGTTAAGTATACCTGCTACGAATTCGTCCAGGCACACTTGGTAATTTTTTTTCAGCACAGTCTGTTCACGGACCTTTTACAAATAAAAAATCTCCTCTACTCCTCAGGAGTTCACTCGTTAATAGGTAGAGCTCCGTTTGGTAGCTACACACACTTTCACATATCGCATAGAACTGCGCAATGTCAACTTTAAACAACTATGGCACTTAGACAATATTTTTAATCACCTTAGTCTTCATAAACTAATTTATCTATCTGAAAATGCAAGTAATGCAGTTTATACACTCTCCATAGTTTTGATTCTGGGGACATTAGGGAATCCTGGACTCAACACTGAAAATTGGAGAATAAAGAAAACAAAAACGGCTATTTTCTCGTTATGGGCTTTGAAAAGGCTGTTATTGATACCACTACATAAAGTTATGACTAATGTCACTAACTTCATCTTGGAATGAGTAATTTCCAATATATAGGTCGGTGGTCTCCATGTCAGATCATAGGTACATCGAATTCAGAGTCGGATGCGCAGTTCGGCCTCATTGAAAACGAAAAATTGAAGAAAACCCAAACTGGGCACTGCTACTAAAAGTCCCTGCCAACTCAATTCCATTGACAGCAAAACTATACATAACGGTGTTCCCACAATGTTTTTGAATGGCAACTCCAGCCATGAAGTCTATCACAGATCGCCTGTCCCAAGCTGGAATGTGGATTTTAGAGACTACGTAAGCAACATCGGAAATTTGGAAAAACCCTAGAATGTAAACAGAATGGTTTAAGAAGCTTATTCGGGCTTGAAGTAGAGCCTCTTGTAAACAGTTTGTGTGAAACTAGCAGACTTGCCAAAATCACCAAAAGTAACAAATCCACCAGTCTCGAAAAACCTTGAAGATCTGATAGCACCGACATATACTGAGTCATTGGTTGTGGTGACTGACAATGTCATCAAATATGCTGCTGCCTCCTCTGCTGGCTGCAAGTCACCTGGGACCTATATCATATATCCAATCCAGTTTACACCAGCTGCTGAAAACTCTGAAGAGAATCTTCACTGGAATATACACCCTGGCGGACTGTGAGAGTAGCCTTTATACTGAAAACCGAAAAAGATGGCTACACTCTCGCCAAGAGCTGCAGACCTATCAGTATGAGCTTCTTCATGTCGAGTAGCATGGAGAGAATTGTGAAGCTTCATAAGCCCAAATTGCGAATGCTTCTGCATCTTTTTGAGGCTGGATCATAGACTCCATTTGCTCCACATGTCCCAGCCATCCCAGGCGACTGATGAGAACTTTTCTGACTAGATCAATGTCAGGGTACAGCTTGCATGTTTCGTCACTAAATCTTCTCCTCCATAGCCCAGAGAAGCGCAAAGAAGTATTCTTCTCTCGAAATTACTGAGAATATCTTCATCCGCATTCGATAGAGTCCATCCTTCAGCGCCATAAAGCAGGAATCAAATGATCAAGGCCTTACATAGAGTCTCCTTAATTTTTCGGAATAGGATTGACAAGATCATTTCTTTATGCGGTGGTGTTCTTCACAGAATTTTTAACAGGGAAAAAGTAGACAAAGTCCCTTATTATCTTAAAGATTTTCTGCGCCGTTCTGTCCGTTTCGTCGATGATGTGTGTAAATTCTTGTTGAAAGCATATAGTCACGTATCCCCACCCGATATCTCCATAGATGGTAAATGAGAAAAGCGAAAACAAACGTAAGGCGTAAGGCTTCTTCATCGTGCATGCGATGTGCACAACACTTGTGGATCACATTTTGCACAATGGATCATTTTGTTAGCACCCACCGGTGACAGCCCACTCAATTCTACCAATTATGTCAATATCATCACCGCACGCCTTGAAAAATTTTGTCTCCGGTGTTTTCTAGTGAATTTCGCACAATTCTTTCAAGTATGATAATAAAGAAGTCACATGACCGCACGTCGCCTTGCCTAAAACTTTTGTTGACATCAAAGGTCTCAGGTAAATCGTCAACGACCTGGACGGAGTAGTGAGCGTTATCAACCGTCATTCTACACAGACGTACAAGTTTGGAAGGGATGCCATATATAGACATTGGTCTGCATAGTCAGATATTGGATTGCGGATTTTCCAGTTCTAAAACCACACTGATAGGGGCGAATTAGGTTATTGGCGAAAGGTTTCAGATGTTCACACAATACGGCAGAGAAGATCTTGTACGAGAAGTTGAGAAGGCTTGCACATCTATAGGGGGTCTTCTTTCTTATAGATCAGCATAACAATGCTAAGGTTCCATTCATCAGTCATACCCTATCTTGATCAGATCTTAGAAATAAGTTGGTGTATGCTCTCCACAAAGTCGTTTCCAGTGGTTGTGCATATCTCGGTCAGAGGTTCAAGATCTTTGTTGGTATTTGATCCTGACGGGATGTGAGTTGCGGAAAGTTTTCAGGATACAGGTTCGTCGAAGATACTGGCGGTCTTTTGCTATTGCAGCTTTTCTGCGTTAAGAGCACAATAGTTAGAAGATCACAATAGTTTTCCTGTGTTTCGAAGATGATAATCCGAGTGAAGGTTGGCTGAGATGAGGAAACCGCTTGCTTACTACGGTAATATTGCGTCTCCTCGCAAAGTCAATAAGCCTAAATCCGGTGCCACACGTGGTGCCGTGTAGGCTATGCTTACCAACTGTCCTACCAAAGATGTCCTCCTTTCCTACTCCTGGTAGATACAATAGAACGCCCATAAATTGCCCTTAGTTTTGAGTCAATCTACAATAGTCGAAAAGTTTTTGTGGTCTGATTCATCTACTGGTCTGATTCATCTACTCTTTAATGATATCACCTTCAGTTATTCCAACGAAGCCAAGAACTTTGGTATAATCCTGGATAACAAACTTATTTGTATATTAATTTAATTTTTATTTTTTTATTATTTATTTTAGTTTATTTTACCTACAAGTGGTAACAACCGTGTACTGGTCGGTATCCATCGGGACTCGACTTAACAATCTTATAGGCATGAGTGTTGACAAGTAGACAAAATAGTACCATTATAGATAGGACAGCGGATAAATTTCCTAGATGTGATCAATGGTGAAATTAAATCTCGGAATAAAATAAATAAGACCTTATCCGAGCTTCTCCAACATATTTGGATCTCAGGCCGGTAAGGATTTCCGAGGCTAAGTCAGGGTCTTGGAAAAGATATGGTGGCTGTAATGGAACAGGCCCTCCAGGTTGAGAGTTGTGCCTTGGACAAGACCTACGAACAGTGCCCCAGCTATGGTATTAAAATTGTATTCGGTGATTTTAATGCAAGGCTTGGAAGAGAGTGTCTTTTGTAGTATTGTCGGAAAATATAGCCTGCACGACACAAAGGCTAACCGTCTATTCGGCGGCACGGTGGGGCGAAAATATTGTCTAGCTGGCACGCGGTTCCAACATCTCGATATTAATAAGGGGATACTTGGACTTCTCCTGATCAATCAGTCGTCAGCTAGATTGATCACATTGCGATCATCGCAGGACATTCCTCCAGTATTATGGATATTCGAACTTTCTAAGTGGCGAATATCTAGTCAGACCATTAACTTGTTGTATCCAAGGTGCGGTTGCGGATATTCCGAACATCGCAAAGACATATTAATTCTATGATGAAGTTTGGTGTCGGACGACTACTGTGATGCAGAGTAAGCACGAATAGACGCGTTTTTATTATCGTCCAGTTAAAGTGAGCAAGTACGGTGTGTAAATCCGACAAATAAACTTAAGAACCTATAAAGCCTTAAGCGTTATTGATTATAAACTTTTTGCCAGTTAACCTGTAGTGAGAAACCCTACACCGGCCCTTGTATTTTTAATAAAATAGTTTATAGTACATATATTGCTTCTCCCGACATCTCGCTTTATTTCTTTTGAACTAATACCACCCAAAGACAATTCTCTTAAAACCATGTCTGCTCCTAACCTTCGTTCAAGAGTTATCTCTTCAAGAGGCCCGACATCGTCACCTACACCACCCACACAATCATCTTCACCTGCAGTAAAGCAGCCGAATAGTGACAATGGTCCTCTTACCGTCAAAATCTTAGAGGAACATCTTACTAAACAAGCTGAAATAATGCGGCTTGGGTTTACAGAAGAAATCTCCAAGATGCAGAGCGAATTTCTTCTCAAGATCGAGGAAGTCAAGACAACCTGGAGTCAGCGATTTGATGAACTGCACAACAAAATCACCAGCATAGTTGAGCGCATCGATATATTTGAAGAAAACACCAACACAGCTATGCAATCGCACAGTGCAGAAATCGTGGCTCTTCAACGGCGATGTGATGCTCTGGAAAGGAAAGAAGTAGCGTGTGATGCAGTGCTCTTCCGAGTACCTGCACTCCCAAATGAGAACCTTAAAAGTTTATTTAATCGACTCTGTCACACCATTGGCTGTAAGCTGCCTCTCTTACAAAACGTTTTTCGTACAAAAAAACGTAACAACAACAATAACACCGCAACACCTCATATTGTGTTAAAATTCAGCAACTCACAAGAGAGAAACGCCGTTCTGATTTCAGCAGCGAATGCGGGGGTCAAATTATGCACCAGAAAAAACTATTTCAAAACACAAAACTGGCTATAACTCCTAAATTAGGCGTCTGCGGGGTCATATTATGCACCAGAAAAAAACTATTTCAAAACACTAAAAGGGCTATAACTCCTAAATTAGGCGTCTGCGATGGTCATATTATGCACCAGAAAAAACAATTTCAAAACACAAAAATGGCTATAACTCCTAAACTAGGCGTCTGCGGGGGTCATATTCTGCACCAGAAAAAACTATTTCAAAACACAAAAATGGCTATAACTCCTAAACTAGGCGTCTGCGGGGGTCATATTCTGCACCAGAAAAAACAATTTCAAAACACAAAACTGGCTATATCTTCTAAACTAGGCGTCTGCGGGGGTCATAATATGCACCAGAAAAAAACTATTTCAAAACACTTAAATGGCTATAACTCCTAAATTAGGCTTCTGCGGGGTCATATTATGCAACAGAAAAAACTATTTCAAAACACGAAAATGGATATAACTCCTAAACTAGGCGTCTGCGGGGGTCATATTATGCACCAGAAAAAACTATTTCAAAACACAAAAAGGGCTATAACTCCTAAACTAGGCGTCTGCGGGGGTAATATTATGCACCAGAAAAAAACTATTTCAAAACACATAAATGGCTATAACTCCTAAACTAGGCGTCTGCGGGGGTCATATTATGCACCAGAAAAAACTATTTCAAAACACAAAAATGGCTATAACTCCTAAACTAGGCGCCTGCGGGGGTCATATTATGCACCAGAAAAAAACTATTTCAAAACACAAAAATGGCTATAACTCCTAAATTAGGCGTCTGCGGGGTCATATTATGCACCAGAAAAAAAGTATTTCAAAACACAAAAATGGCTATAACTCCTAAACTAGGCGTCTGCGGGGGTCATATTATGCACCAGAAAAAAACTATTTCAAAACACAAAACTGGCTATAACTCCTAAACTAGGCGCCTGCGGGGGTCATATTAAGCACCAGAAAAAAACTATTTCAAAACACTAAAATGGCTGTAACTCCTAAACTAGGCGTCTGCGGGGGTCATATTATGCACCAGAAAAAAACTATTTCAAAACACTAAAATGGCTATAACTCCTAAACTAGGCGTCTGCGGGGATCATATTATGCACCAGAAAAAACTATTTCAAAACACAAAAATGGCTATAACTCCTAAACTAGGCGTCTGCGGGGGTCATATTATGCACCAGAAAAAAACTATTTCAAAACACAAAACTGGCTATAACCCCTAAACTAGGAGTCTGCGGGGGTCATATTATGCACCAGAAAAAAACTATTTCAAAACACTAAAATGGCTATAACTCCTAAACTAGGCGCCTGCGGAGGTCATATTATGCACCAGAAAAAACTATTTCAAAACACAAAAATGGCTATAACTCCTAAACTAGGCGTCTGCGGGGGTCATATTATGCACCAGAAAAAACTATTTCAAAACACAAAAATGACTATAACTCCTAAATTAGGCGTCTGCGGGGGTCATATTATGCACCAGAAAAAACTATTTCAAAACACAAAAATGACTATAACTCCTAAATTAGGCGTCTGAGGGGGTCATATTATGCACCAGAAAAAAACTATTTCAAAACACTAAAATGGCTATAACTTCTAAGCTAGGCGTCCGCGGGGGTCATATTATGCACCAGAAAAAACTATTTCAAAACACAAAAATGGCTATAACTCCTAAACTAGGCGTCTGCGGGGGTCATATTATGAACCAGAAAAAACTATTTCAAAACACAAAAATGGCTATAACTCCTAAATTAGGCGTATGCGGGGGTCATATTATGCACCAGAAAAAACTATTTCAAAACACAAAAATGGCTATAACTCCTAAACTAGGCGTCTGCCGGGGTCATATTATGCACCAGAAAAAACTATTTCAAAACACAAAAATGGCTATAACTCCTAAACTAGGCGTCTGCGGGGGTCATATTATGAACCAGAAAAAACTATTTCAAAACACAAAAATGGCTATAACTAATAAATTAGGCGTATGCGGGGGTCATATTATGCACCAGAAAAAACTATTTCAAAACACAAAAATGGCTATAACTCCTAAACTATCCGTCTGCGGGGGTCATATTATGCACCAGAAAAAACTATTTCAAAACACAAAAATGGCTATAACTCCTAAACTAGGCGCCTGCGGAGGTCATATTATGCACCAGAAAAAACTATTTCAAAACACAAAAATGGCTATAACTCCTAAACTAGGCGTCTGCGGGGGTCATATTATGCAACAGAAAAAACTATTTCAAAACACAAAAATGACTATAACTCCTAAACTAGGCGTCTGCGGGGGTCATATTATGCACCAGAAAAAACTATTTCAAAACACAAAAATGACTATAACTCCTAAATTAGGCGTCTGAGGGGGTCATATTATGCACCAGAAAAAAACTATTTCAAAACACTAAAATGGCTATAACTTCTAAACTAGGCGTCTGCGGGGGTCATATTATGCACCAGAAAAAACTATTTCAAAACACAAAAATGGCTATAACTCCTAAACTAGGCGTCTGCGGGGGTCATATTATGAACCAGAAAAAACTATTTCAAAACACAAAAATGGCTATAACTCCTAAATTAGGCGTATGCGGGGGTCATATTATGCACCAGAAAAAACTATTTCAAAACACAAAAATGGCTATAACTCCTAAACTAGGCGTCTGCGGGGGTCATATTATGAACCAGAAAAAACTATTTCAAAACACAAAAATGGCTATAACTCCTAAACTAGCCGTCTGCGGGGGTCATATTATGCACCAGAAAAAAACTATTTCAAAACACAAAACTGGCTATAACCCCTAAACTAGGAGTCTGCGGGGGTCATATTATGAACCAGAAAAAAACTATTTCAAAACACTAAAATGGCTATAACTCCTAAACTAGGCGCCTGCGGAGGTCATATTATGCACCAGAAAAAACTATTTCAAAACACAAAAATGGCTATAACTCCTAAACTAGGCGTCTGCGGGGGTCATATTATGCACCAGAAAAAACTATTTCAAAACACAAAAATGGCTATAACTCCTAAACTAGGCGTCTGCGGGGGTCATATTATGCAACAGAAAAAACTATTTCAAAACACAAAAATGACTATAACTCCTAAACTAGGCGTCTGCGGGGGTCATATTATGCACCAGAAAAAACTATTTCAAAACACAAAAATGACTATAACTCCTAAATTAGGCGTCTGCGGGGGTCATATTATGCACCAGAAAAAAACTATTTCAAAACACTAAAATGGCTATAACTCCTAAACTAGGCGTCTGCGGGGATCATATTATGCACCAGAAAAAACTATTTCAAAACACAAAAATGGCTATAACTCCTAAACTATCCGTCTGCGGGGGTCATATTATGCACCAGAAAAAACTATTTCAAAACACAAAAATGACTATAACTCCTAAACTAGGCGTCTGCGGGGGTCATATTATGCACCAGAAAAAACTATTTCAAAACACAAAAATGACTATAACTCCTAAATTAGGCGTCTGCGGGGGTCATATTATGCACCAGAAAAAAACTATTTCAAAACACTAAAATGGCTATAACTCCTAAACTAGGCGTCTGCGGGGATCATATTATGCACCAGAAAAAACTATTTCAAAACACAAAAATGGCTATAACTCCTAAACTAGGCGTCTGCGGGGGTCATATTATGCACCAGAAAAAACTATTTCAAAACACAAAAATGGCTATAACTCCTAAACTAGGCGTCTGCGGGGGTCAATTATGCACCAGAAAAACTATTTCAAAACACAAAAATGGCTATAACTCCTAAACTAGGCGTCTGCGGGGGTCATATTATGCACCAGAAAAAAACTATTTCAAAACACAAAAATGGCTATAACTCCTAAACTAGGCGTCTGCGGGGGTCATATTATGCACCAGAAAAAACTATTTCAAAACACAAAAATGGCTATAACTCCTAAACTAGGAGCCTGCGGGGGTCATATTATGCACCAGAAGAAAACTATTTCAAAACACAAAAATGGCTATAACTCCTAAATTAGGCGTCTGCGGGGTCATATTATGCACCAGAAAAAACTATTTCAAAACACAAAAATGGCTATAACTCCTAAACTAGGCGTCTGCGGGGGTCATATTATGCACCAGAAAAAAACTATTTCAAAACACAAAACTGGCTATAACTCCTAAACTAGGCGCCTGCGGGGGTCATATTAAGCACCAGAAAAAAACTATTTCAAAACACTAAAATGGCTATAACTCCTAAACTAGGCGTCTGCGGGCGTCATATTATGCACCAGAAAAAAACTATTTCAAAACACTAAAATGGCTATAACTCCTTATCTATGCGTCTGCGGGGGTCATATTATGCACCAGAAAAAACTATTTCAAAACACAAAAATGACTATAACTCCTAAACTAGGCGTCTGCGGGGGTCAATTATGCACCAGAAAAACTATTTCAAAACACAAAAATGGCTATAACTCCTAAACTAGGCGTCTGCGGGGGTCATATTATGCACCAGAAAAAAACTATTTCAAAACACAAAAATGGCTATAACTCCTAAACTAGGCGTCTGCGGGGGTCATATTATGCACCAGAAAAAACTATTTCAAAACACAAAAATGGCTATAACTCCTAAACTAGGCGCCTGCGGGGGTCATATTATGCACCAGAAGAAAACTATTTCAAAACACAAAAATGGCTATAACTCCTAAATTAGGCGTCTGCGGGGCCATATTATGCACCAGAAAAAACTATTTCAAAACACAAAAATGGCTATAACTCCTAAACTAGGCGTCTGCGGGGGTCATATTATGCACCAGAAAAAAACTATTTCAAAACACAAAACTGGCTATAACTCCTAAACTAGGCGCCTGCGGGCGTCATATTATGCACCAGAAAAAAACTATTTCAAAACACTAAAATGGCTATAACTCCTTATCTATGCGTCTGCGGGGGTCATATTATGCACCAGAAAAAACTATTTCAAAACACAAAAATGACTATAACTCCTAAACTAGGCGTCTGCGGGGGTCATATTATGCACCAGAAAAAACGATTTCAAAACACAAAAATGACTATAACTCCTAAATTAGGCGTCTGAGGGGGTCATATTATGCACCAGAAAAAAAACTATTTCAAAACACTAAAATGGCTATAACTCCTTAACTAGGCGTCTGCGGGGGTCATATTATGCACCAGAAAAAAACTATTTCAATACACAAAACTGTCTATAACTCCTAAACTGGGGGTCTGCGGGGGTCATATTATGCACCAGAAAAGGACTATTTCAAAACACTAAAATGGCTATAACTCCTAAACCAGGCGTCTGAGGGGGTCATATTATGCACCAGAAAGAAAAAAGTTCAAATCACAAAAATGGCTATAACTCCTAAACCAGGCGTCTGCGGGGGTCATATTATGCAACAGAAAAAAACTATTTCACAACACAAAAATGGCTATAACTCCTAAACATGGCGTCTGCGGGGTCATATTAGGCACCAGAAAAAACTATTTCAAAACACAAAAATGGCTATAACTCCTAAACTAGGCGTCTGCGGGGGTCATATTATGCACCAGAAAAAACTATTTCAAAACACAAAAATTGCTGTAACTCCTAAACTAGGCGTCTGCGGGGGTTATATTATGCACCAGAAAAAACTATTTCAAAACACAAAAATGGATATAACTCCTAAACTAGGCGTCTGTGGGGGTCATATTATGCACCAGAAAGAAAAAAGTTCAAATCACAAAAATGGCTATAACTCCTAAACTAGGCGTCTGCGGGGGTCATATTATGCACCAGAAAAAACTATTTCAAAACACAAAAATGGCTATAACTCCTAAACTAGGCGTCTGCGGGGGTCATATTATGCACCAGAAAAAACTATTTCAAAACACAAAAATTGCTGTAACTCCTAAACTAGGCGTCTGCGGGGGTCATATTATGCACCCGAAAAAACTATTTCAAAACACAAAAATGGCTATAACTCCTAAACTAGGCGTCTGCGGGGGTCATATTATGCACCAGAAAAAACTATTTCAAAACACAAAAATGGCTATAACTAAAAAACCAGGCGTCTGTGGGGGTCATATTATGCACCAGAAAGAAAAAAGTTCAAATCACAAAAATGGCTATAACTCCTAAACTAGGCGTCTGCGGGGGTCATATTATGCACCAGAAAAAACTATTTCAAAACACAAAAATTGCTGTAACTCCTAAACTAGGCGTCTGCGGGGGTCATATTATGCACCAGAAAAAACTATCTCAAAACACAAAAATGGCTATAACTCCTAAACTAGGCGTCTGCGGGGGTCATATTATGCACCAGAAAAAACTATTTCAAAACACAAAAATGGCTATAACTCCTAAACTAGGCGTCTGCGGGGGTCATATTATGCACCAGAAAAAACTATTTCAAAACACAAAAATGGCTATAACTCCTGAACTAGGCGTCTGCGGGGGTCATATTATGCACCAGAAAAAACTATTTGAAAACACAAAAATGGCTATAACTCCTAAACTAGGCGTCTGCGGGGGTCATATTATGCAACAGAAAAAACTATTTCAAAACACAAAAATGGCTATAACTCCTAAACCAGTCGTCTGCGGGGGTCATATTATGCAACAGAAAAAAACTATTTCAAAACACAAAAATGGTTATAACTCCTAAACTAGGCGTCTGCGGGGGTCATATTATGCACCAGAAAAAAAACTATTTCAAAACACAAAAATGGTTATAACTCCTAAACTAGGCGTCTGCGGGGGTCATATTATGCACCAGAAAAAACTATTTCAAAACACAAAAATGGCTATAACTCCTAAACTAGGCGTCTGCGGGGGTCATATTATGCACCAGAAAAAAACTATTTCAAAACACAAAAATGGCTATAACTCCTAAATTAGGCTTCTGCGGGGTCATATTATGCACCAGAAAAAACTATTTCAAAACACGAAAATGGCTATAACTCCTAAACTAGGCGTCTGCGGGGGTCATATTATGCACCAGAAAAAACTATTTCAAAACACAAAAAGGGCTATAACTCCTAAACTAGGCGTCTGCGGGGTAATATTATGCACCAGAAAAAAACTATTTCAAAACACATAAATGGCTATAACTCCTAAACTAGGCGTCTGCGGGGGTCATATTATGCACCAGAAAAAACTATTCCAAAACACAAAAATGGCTATAACTCCTAAACTAGGCGCCTGCGGGGTCATATTATGCACCAGAAAAACTATTTCAAAACACAAAAATGGCTATAACTCCTAAACTAGGCGTCTGCGGGGGTCATATTATGCACCAGAAAAAAACTATTTCAAAACACAAAACTGGCTATAACTCCTAAACTAGGCGCCTGCGGGGGTCATATTAAGCACCAGAAAAAAACTATTTCAAAACACTAAAATGGCTATAACTCCTAAACTAGGCGTCTGCGGGGATCATATTATGCACCAGAAAAAACTATTTCAAAACACAAAGATGGCTATAACTCCTAAACTAGGCGTCTGCGGGGGTCATATTATGCACCAGAAAAAAACTATTTCAAAACACAAAACTGGCTATAACCCCTAAACTAGGAGTCTGCGGGGGTCATATTATGCACCAGAAAAAACTATTTCAAAACACAAAAATGGCTATAACTCCTAAACTAGGCGTCTGCGGGGGTCATATTATGCACCAGAAAAAACTATTTCAAAACACAAAAATGGCTATAACTCCTAAACTAGGCGTCTGCGGGGGTCATATTATGCACCAGAAAAAAACTATTTCAAAACACTAAAATGGCTATAACTCCTAAACCAGGCGTCTGCGGTGGTCATGTTATGCACCAGAAAAAAACTATTTCAAAACACAAAACTGGCTATAACTCCTAAACTAGGCGTCTGCGGGGGTCATATTATGCACCAGAAAAAAACAATTTCAAAACACTAAAACGGCTATAACTCCTAAACTAGGCGTCTGCGGGGGTCATATTATGCACCAGAAAAAAACTATTTCAAAACACTAAAATGGCTATAACTCCTTATCTATGCGTCTGCGGGGGTCATATTATGCACCAGAAAAAACTATTTCAAAACACAAAAATGACTATAACTCCTAAACTAGGCGTCTGCGGGGGTCATATTATGCAACAGAAAAAACGATTTCAAAACACAAAAATGACTATAACTCCTAAATTAGGCGTCTGAGGGGGTCATATTATGCACCAGAAAAAAAACTATTTCAAAACACTAAAATGGCTATAACTCCTTAACTAGGCGTCTGCGGGGGTCATATTATGCACCAGAAAAAACTATTTCAAAACACAAAAATGGCTATAACTCCTAAACTAGGCGTCTGCGGGGGTCATATTATGCACCAGAAAAAAACTATTTCAATACACAAAACTGTCTATAACTCCTAAACTGGAGGTCTGCGGGGGTCATATTATGCACCAGAAAAGGACTATTTCAAAACACTAAAATGGCTATAACTCCTAAACTAGGAGTTTGTGGGGGTCATATTATGCACCAGAAAGAAAAAAGTTCAAATCACAAAAATGGCTATAACTCCTAAACCAGGCGTCTGCGGGGGTCATATTATGCAACAGAAAAAAACTATTTCAAAACACAAAAATGGCTATAACTCCTAAACATGGCGTCTGCGGGGGTCATATTAGGCACCAGAAAAAAACTATTTCAAAACACAAAAATGGCTATAACTCCTAATCTAGGCGTCTGCGGGGGTCATATTATGCACCAGAAAAAACTATTTCAAAAGACAAAAATGGCTATAACTCCAAAACCAGGCGTCTGTGGGGGTCATATTATGCACCAGAAAAAACTATTTCAAAAGACAAAAATGGCTATAACTCCAAAACCAGGCGTCTGTGGGGGTCATATTATGCACCAGAAAGAAAAAAGTTCAAATCACAAAAATGGCTATAACTCCTAACCTAGGCGTCTGCGGGGGTCATATTATGCACCAGAAAAAAACTATTTCAAAAAACAAAAATTGCTGTAACTCCTAAACTAGGCGTCTGCGGGGTTCATATTATGCACCAGAAAAAACTATTTCAAAACACAAAAATGGCTATAACTCCTAAACTAGGCGTCTGCGGGGGTCATATTATGCACCAGAAAAAACTATTTCAAAACACAAAATTGCTGTAACTCCTAAACTAGGCGTCTGCGGGGGTCATATTATGCACCAGAAAGAAAAAAGTTCAAATCACAAAAATGGCTATAACTCCTAAACCAGGCGTCTGCGGGGGTCATATTATGCAACAGAAAAAAACTATTTCAAAACACAAAAATGGCTATAACTCCTAAACATGGCGTCTGCGGGGGTCATATTAGGCACCAGAAAAAACTATTTCAAAACACAAAAATGGCTATAACTCCTAATCTAGGCGTCTGCGGGGGTCATATTATGCACCAGAAAAAACTATTTCAAAACACAAAAATTGCTGTAACTCCTAAACTAGGCGTCTGCGGGGGTCATATTATGCACCAGAAAAAACTATTTCAAAACACAAAAATGGCTATAACTCCTAAACTAGGCGTCTGCGGGGGTCATATTATGCACCAGAAAAAACTATTTCAAAACACAAAAATTGCTGTAACTCCTAAACTAGGCGTCTGCGGGGGTCATATTATGCACCAGAAAGAAAAAAGTTCAAATCACAAAAATGGCTATAACTCCTAAACCAGGCGTCTGCGGGGGTCATATTATGCAACAGAAAAAAACTATTTCAAAACACAAAAATGGCTATAACTCCTAAACATGGCGTCTGCGGGGGTCATATTAGGCACCAGAAAAAACTATTTCAAAACACAAAAATGGCTATAACTCCTAATCTAGGCGTCTGCGGGGGTCATATTATGCACCAGAAAAAACTATTTCAAAACACAAAAATTGCTGTAACTCCTAAACTAGGCGTCTGCGGGGGTCATATTATGCACCAGAAAAAAACTATTTCAAAACACAAAAATGGCTATAACTCCTAAACTAGGCGTCTGCGGGGGTCATATTATGCACCAGAAAAAACTATTTCAAAACACAAAAATGGCTATAACTCCTAAACTAGGCGTCTGCGGGGGTCATATTATGCACCAGAAAAAACTATTTCAAAACACAAAAATGGCTATAACTCCTAAACTAGACGTCTGCGGGGGTCATATTATGCACCAGAAAGAAAAAAGTTCAAATCACAAAAATGGCTATAACTCCTAAACTAGGCGTCTGTGGGGGTCATATTATGCACCAGAAAAAAACTATTTCAAAACACAAAAATTGCTGTAACTCCTAAACTAGGCGTCTGCGGGGGTCATATTATGCACCAGAAAAAACTATTTCAAAACACTAAAATGGCTATAACTCCTAAACTAGGCGTCTGCGGGGGTCATATTGTGCACCAGAAAGAAAAAAGTTCAAATCACAAAAATGGCTATAACTCCTAAACCAGGCGTCTGCGGGGGTCATATTATGCAACAGAAAAAAACTATTTCAAAACTCAAAAATGGCTATAACTCCTAAACCAGGCGTCTGCGGGGGTCATATTTTGCACCAGAAAAAACTATTTCAAAACACAAAAATGGCTATAACTCCTAAACCAGGCGTCTGCGGGGGTCATATTTTGCACCAGAAAAAACTATTTCAAAACACAAAAATTGCTGTAACTCCTAAACTAGGCGTCTGCGGGGGTCATATTATGCACCAGAAAAAAACTATTTCAAAACACAAAAATGGCTATAACTCCTAAACTAGACGTCTGCGGGGGTCATATTATGCACCAGAAAAAACTATTTCAAAACACTAAAATGGCTATAACTCCTAAACTAGGCGTCTGCGGGGTTCATATTATGCACCAGAAAAAACTATTTCAAAACACTAAAATGGCTATAACTCCTAAACTAGGCGTCTGCGGGGTTCATATTATGCACCAGAAAAAACTATTTCAAAACACAAAAATGGCTATAACTCCTAAACTAGGCGTCTGCGGGGGTCATATTATGCACCAGAAAGAAAAAAGTTCAAATCTCAAAATGGCTATAACTCCTAAACTAGGCGTCTGCGGGGGTCATTACATGCACCAGAAAAAACTATTTCAAAACACAAAAATGGCTTTAACTCCTAAACTAGGCGTCTGCGGGGGTCATATTATGCACCAGAAAAAACTATTTCAAAACACAAAATTGGCTATAACTCCTAAACTAGACGTCTGAGGGGGTCATATTATGCACCAGAAAAAAAAACTATTTCAAAACACTAAAATGGCTATAACTCCTTAACTAGGCGTCTGCGGGGGTCATATTATGCACCAGAAAAAACTATTTCAAAACACAAAAATGGCTATAACTCCTAAACTAGGCGTCTGCGGGGGTCATATTATGCACCAGAAAAAAACTATTTCAATACACAAAACTGTCTATAACTCCTAAACTGGAGGTCTGCGGGGGTCATATTATGCACCAGAAAAGGACTATTTCAAAACACTAAAATGGCTATAACTCCTAAACTAGGCGTTTGTGGGGGTCATATTATGCACCAGAAAGAAAAAAGTTCAAATCACAAAAATGGCTATAACTCCTAAACCAGGCGTCTGCGGGGGTCATATTATGCAACAGAAAAAAACTATTTCAAAACACAAAAATGGCTATAACTCCTAAACATGGCGTCTGCGGGGGTCATATTAGGCACCAGAAAAAACTATTTCAAAACACAAAAATGGCTATAACTCCTAATCTAGGCGTCTGCGGGGGTCATATTATGCACCAGAAAAAACTATTTCAAAAGACAAAAATGGCTATAACTCCAAAACCAGGCGTCTGTGGGGATCATATTATGCACCAGAAAAAACTATTTCAAAAGACAAAAATGGCTATAACTCCAAAACCAGGCGTCTGTGGGGGTCATATTATGCACCAGAAAGAAAAAAGTTCAAATCACAAAAATGGCTATAACTCCTAAACCAGGCGTCTGCGGGGGTCATATTATGCACCAGAAAAACTATTTCAAAACACAAAAATTGCTGTAACTCCTAAACTAGGCGTCTGCGGGGGTCATATTATGCACCAGAAAGAAAAAAGTTCAAATCACAAAAATGGCTATAACTCCTAAACCAGGCGTCTGCGGGGGTCATATTATGCAACAGAAAAAAACTATTTCAAAACACAAAAATGGCTATAACTCCTAAACATGGCGTCTGAGGGGGTCATATTAGGCACCAGAAAAAACTATTTCAAAACACAAAAATGGCTATAACTCCTAATCTAGGCGTCTGCGGGGGTCATATTATGCACCAGAAAAAACTATTTCAAAACACAAAAATTGCTGTAACTCCTAAACTAGGCGTCTGCGGGGGTCATATTATGCACCAGAAAGAAAAAAGTTCAAATCACAAAAATGGCTATAACTCCTAAACCAGGCGTCTGCGGGGGTCATATTATGCAACAGAAAAAAACTATTTCAAAACACAAAAATGGCTATAACTCCTAAACATGGCGTCTGCGGGGGTCATATTAGGCACCAGAAAAAACTATTTCAAAACACAAAAATGGCTATAACTCCTAATCTAGGCGTCTGCGGGGGTCATATTATGCACCAGAAAAAACTATTTCAAAACACAAAAATTGCTGTAACTCCTAAACTAGGCGTCTGCGGGGGTCATATTATGCACCAGAAAAAACTATTTCAAAACACAAAAATGGCTATAACTCCTAAACTAGGCGTCTGCGGGGGTCATATTATGCACCAGAAAAAACTATTTCAAAACACAAAAATGGCTATAACTCCTAAACTAGGCGTCTGCGGGGGTCATATTATGCACCAGAAAAAACTATTTCAAAACACAAAAATGGCTATAACTCCTAAACTAGACGTCTGCGGGGGTCATATTATGCACCAGAAAGAAAAAAGTTCAAATCACAAAAATGGCTATAACTCCTAAACTAGGCGTCTGTGGGGGTCATATTATGCACCAGAAAAAAACTATTTCAAAACACAAAAATTGCTGTAACTCCTAAACTAGGCGTCTGCGGGGGTCATATTATGCACCAGAAAAAACTATTTCAAAACACTAAAATGGCTATAACTCCTAAACTAGGCGTCTGCGGGGGTCATATTGTGCACCAGAAAGAAAAAAGTTCAAATCACAAAAATGGCTATAACTCCTAAACCAGGCGTCTGCGGGGGTCATATTATGCAACAGAAAAAAACTATTTCAAAACTCAAAAATGGCTATAACTTCTAAACCAGGCGTCTGCGGGGGTCATATTTTGCACCAGAAAAAACTATTTCAAAACACAAAAATGGCTATAACTCCTAAACTAGACGTCTGCGGGGGTCATATTATGCACCAGAAAAAACTATTTCAAAACACTAAAATGGCTATAACTCCTAAACTAGGCGTCTGCAGGGTTCATATTATGCACCAGAAAAAACTATTTCAAAACACAAAAATGGCTATAACTCCTAAACTAGGCGTCTGCGGGGGTCATATTATGCACCAGAAAGAAAAAAGTTCAAATCTCAAAAATGGCTATAACTCCTAAACTAGGCGTCTGCGGGGGTCATATTATGCACCAGAAAAAACTATTTCAAAACACAAAAATGGCTGTAACTCCTAAACTAGGCGTCTGCGGGGGTCATATTATGCAACAGAAAAAACTATTTCAAAACACAAAAATTTCTATAACTCCTAAACTAGGCGTCTGCGGGGGTCATATTATGCACCAGAAAAAACTATTTCAAAACACAAAAATGGCTATAACTCCTAAACTAGGCGTCTGCGGGGGTCATATTATGCACCAGAAAAAACTATTTCAAAACACAAAAATTGCTGTAACTCCTAAACTAGGCGTCTGCGGGGGTCATATTATGCACCAGAAAAAACTATTTCAAAACACAAAAATGGCTATAACTCCTAAACTAGGCGTCTGCGGGGGTCATATTATGCACCAGAAAAAAACTATTTCAAAACACAAAAATGGCTATATCTCCTAAACTAGGCGTCTGTGGGGGTCATATTATGCACCAGAAAGAAAAAAGTTCAAATCACAAAAATGGCTATAACTCCTAAACTAGGCGTCTGCGGGGGTCATATTATGCACCAGGAAAAACTATTTCAAAACACAAAAATGGCTATAACTCCTAAACTAGGCGTCTGCGGGGGTCATATTATGCACCAGAAAAAACTATTTCAAAACACAAAAATGGCTATAACTCCTAAACTAGGCGTCTGCGGGGGTCATATTATGCAACAGAAAAAACTATTTCAAAACACAAAAATGGCTATAACTCCTAAACTAGGCGTCTGCGGGGGTCATATTATGCACCAGAAAAAACTATTTCAAAACACAAAAATGGCTATAACTCCTAAACTAGGCGTCTGCGGGGGTCATATTATGCACCAGAAAAAACTATTTCAAAACACAAAAATGGCTATAACTCCTAAACTAGGCGTCTGCGGGGGTCATATTATGCACCAGAAAAAACTATTTGAAAACACAAAAATGGCTATAACTCCTAAACTTGGCGTCTGCGGGGGTCATATTATGCAACAGAAAAAACTATTTCAAAACACAAAAATGGCTATAACTCCTAAACCAGGCGTCTGCGGGGGTCATATTATGCAACAGAAAAAAAACTATTTCAAAACACAAAAATGGTTATAACTCCTAAACTAGGCGTCTGCGGGGGTCATATTATGCACCAGAAAAAAAAACTATTTCAAAACACAAAAATGGTTATAACTCCTAAACTAGGCGTCTGCGGGGGTCATATTATGCACCAGAAAAAACTATTTCAAAACACAAAAATGGCTATAACTCCTAAACTAGGCGTCTGCGGCGGTCATATTATGCACCAGGAAAAACTATTTCAAAACACAAAAATGGCTATAACTCCTAAACTAGGCGTCTGCGGGGGTCATATTATGCACCAGAAAAAACTATTTCAAAACACAAAAATGGCTATAACTCCTAAACTAGGCGTCTGCGGGGGTCATATTATGCACCAGAAAAAACTGTTTCAAAACACAAAAATGGCTATAACTCCTAAACTAGGCGTCTGCGGGGGTCATATTATGCACCAGAAAAAACTATTTCAAAACACAAAAATGGCTATAACTCCTAAACTAGGCGTCTGCGGGGGTCATATTATGCACCAGAAAAAACTATTTCAAAACACAAAAATGGCTATAACTCCTAAACTAGGCGTCTGCGGGGGTCATATTATGCACCAGAAAAAACTATTTCAAAACACAAAAATTGCTGTAACTCCTAAACTAGGCGTCTGCGGGGGTCATATTATGCACCAGAAAGAAAAAAGTTCAAATCACAAAAATGGCTATAACTCCTAAACCAGGCGTCTGCGGGGGTCATATTATGCAACAGAAAAAAACTATTTCAAAACACAAAAATGGCTATAACTCCTAAACATGGCGTCTGCGGGGGTCATATTAGGCACCAGAAAAAACTATTTCAAAACACAAAAATGGCTATAACTCCTAATCTAGGCGTCTGCGGGGGTCATATTATGCACCAGAAAAAACTATTTCAAAACACAAAAATTGCTGTAACTCCTAAACTAGGCGTCTGCGGGGGTCATATTATGCACCAGAAAAAACTATTTCAAAACACAAAAATGGCTATAACTCCTAAACTAGGCGTCTGCGGGGGTCATATTATGCACCAGAAAAAACTATTTCAAAACACAAAAATTGCTGTAACTCCTAAACTAGGCGTCTGCGGGGGTCATATTATGCACCAGAAAGAAAAAAGTTCAAATCACAAAAATGGCTATAACTCCTAAACCAGGCGTCTGCGGGGGTCATATTATGCAACAGAAAAAAACTATTTCAAAACACAAAAATGGCTATAACTCCTAAACATGGCGTCTGCGGGGGTCATATTAGGCACCAGAAAAAACTATTTCAAAACACAAAAATGGCTATAACTCCTAATCTAGGCGTCTGCGGGGGTCATATTATGCACCAGAAAAAACTATTTCAAAACACAAAAATTGCTGTAACTCCTAAACTAGGCGTCTGCGGGGGTCATATTATGCACCAGAAAAAACTATTTCAAAACACAAAAATGGCTATAACTCCTAAACTAGGCGTCTGCGGGGGTCATATTATGCACCAGAAAAAACTATTTCAAAACACAAAAATGGCTATAACTCCTAAACTAGGCGTCTGCGGGGGTCATATTATGCACCAGAAAAAACTATTTCAAAACACAAAAATGGCTATAACTCCTAAACTAGGCGTCTGCGGGGGTCATATTATGCACCAGAAAAAACTATTTCAAAACACAAAAATGGCTATAACTCCTAAACTAGACGTCTGCGGGGGTCATATTATGCACCAGAAAAAACTATTTCAAAACACTAAAATGGCTATAACTCCTAAACTAGGCGTCTGCGGGGTTCATATTATGCACCAGAAAAAACTATTTCAAAACACTAAAATGGCTATAACTCCTAAACTAGGCGTCTGCGGGGTTCATATTATGCACCAGAAAAAACTATTTCAAAACACAAAAATGGCTATAACTCCTAAACTAGGCGTCTGCGGGGGTCATATTATGCACCAGAAAGAAAAAAGTTCAAATCTCAAAAATGGCTATAACTCCTAAACTAGGCGTCTGCGGGGGTCATTACATGCACCAGAAAAAACTATTTCAAAACACAAAAATGGCTTTAACTCCTAAACTAGGCGTCTGCGGGGGTCATATTATGCACCAGAAAAAACTATTTCAAAACACAAAATTGGCTATAACTCCTAAACTAGACGTCTGAGGGGGTCATATTATGCACCAGAAAAAAAACTATTTCAAAACACTAAAATGGCTATAACTCCTTAACTAGGCGTCTGCGGGGGTCATATTATGCACCAGAAAAAACTATTTCAAAACACAAAAATGGCTATAACTCCTAAACTAGGCGTCTGCGGGGGTCATATTATGCACCAGAAAAAAACTATTTCAATACACAAAACTGTCTATAACTCCTAAACTGGAGGTCTGCGGGGGTCATATTATGCACCAGAAAAGGACTATTTCAAAACACTAAAATGGCTATAACTCCTAAACTAGGCGTTTGTGGGGGTCATATTATGCACCAGAAAGAAAAAAGTTCAAATCACAAAAATGGCTATAACTCCTAAACCAGGCGTCTGCGGGGGTCATATTATGCAACAGAAAAAAACTATTTCAAAACACAAAAATGGCTATAACTCCTAAACATGGCGTCTGCGGGGGTCATATTAGGCACCAGAAAAAACTATTTCAAAACACAAAAATGGCTATAACTCCTAATCTAGGCGTCTGCGGGGGTCATATTATGCACCAGAAAAAACTATTTCAAAAGACAAAAATGGCTATAACTCCAAAACCAGGCGTCTGTGGGGGTCATATTATGCACCAGAAAAAACTATTTCAAAAGACAAAAATGGCTATAACTCCAAAACCAGGCGTCTGTGGGGGTCATATTATGCACCAGAAAGAAAAAAGTTCAAATCACAAAAATGGCTATAACTCCTAAACCAGGCGTCTGCGGGGGTCATATTATGCACCAGAAAAAACTATTTCAAAACACAAAAATTGCTGTAACTCCTAAACTAGGCGTCTGCGGGGGTCATATTATGCACCAGAAAGAAAAAAGTTCAAATCACAAAAATGGCTATAACTCCTAAACCAGGCGTCTGCGGGGGTCATATTATGCAACAGAAAAAAACTATTTCAAAACACAAAAATGGCTATAACTCCTAAACATGGCGTCTGCGGGGGTCATATTAGGCACCAGAAAAAACTATTTCAAAACACAAAAATGGCTATAACTCCTAATCTAGGCGTCTGCGGGGGTCATATTATGCACCAGAAAAAACTATTTCAAAACACAAAAATTGCTGTAACTCCTAAACTAGGCGTCTGCGGGGGTCATATTATGCACCAGAAAGAAAAAAGTTCAAATCACAAAAATGGCTATAACTCCTAAACCAGGCGTCTGCGGGGGTCATATTATGCAACAGAAAAAAACTATTTCAAAACACAAAAATGGCTATAACTCCTAAACATGGCGTCTGCGGGGGTCATATTAGGCACCAGAAAAAACTATTTCAAAACACAAAAATGGCTATAACTCCTAATCTAGGCGTCTGCGGGGGTCATATTATGCACCAGAAAAAACTATTTCAAAACACAAAAATTGCTGTAACTCCTAAACTAGGCGTCTGCGGGGGTCATATTATGCACCAGAAAAAACTATTTCAAAACACAAAAATGGCTATAACTCCTAAACTAGGCGTCTGCGGGGGTCATATTATGCACCAGAAAAAACTATTTCAAAACACAAAAATGGCTATAACTCCTAAACTAGGCGTCTGCGGGGGTCATATTATGCACCAGAAAAAACTATTTCAAAACACAAAAATGGCTATAACTCCTAAACTAGACGTCTGCGGGGGTCATATTATGCACCAGAAAGAAAAAAGTTCAAATCACAAAAATGGCTATAACTCCTAAACTAGGCGTCTGTGGGGGTCATATTATGCACCAGAAAAAAACTATTTCAAAACACAAAAATTGCTGTAACTCCTAAACTAGGCGTCTGCGGGGGTCATATTATGCACCAGAAAAAACTATTTCAAAACACTAAAATGGCTATAACTCCTAAACTAGGCGTCTGCGGGGGTCATATTGTGCACCAGAAAGAAAAAAGTTCAAATCACAAAAATGGCTATAACTCCTAAACCAGGCGTCTGCGGGGGTCATATTATGCAACAGAAAAAAACTATTTCAAAACTCAAAAATGGCTATAACTTCTAAACCAGGCGTCTGCGGGGGTCATATTTTGCACCAGAAAAAACTATTTCAAAACACAAAAATGGCTATAACTCCTAAACTAGACGTCTGCGGGGGTCATATTATGCACCAGAAAAAACTATTTCAAAACACTAAAATGGCTATAACTCCTAAACTAGGCGTCTGCAGGGTTCATATTATGCACCAGAAAAAACTATTTCAAAACACAAAAATGGCTATAACTCCTAAACTAGGCGTCTGCGGGGGTCATATTATGCACCAGAAAGAAAAAAGTTCAAATCTCAAAAATGGCTATAACTCCTAAACTAGGCGTCTGCGGGGGTCATATTATGCACCAGAAAAAACTATTTCAAAACACAAAAATGGCTGTAACTCCTAAACTAGGCGTCTGCGGGGGTCATATTATGCAACAGAAAAAACTATTTCAAAACACAAAAATTTCTATAACTCCTAAACTAGGCGTCTGCGGGGGTCATATTATGCACCAGAAAAAACTATTTCAAAACACAAAAATGGCTATAACTCCTAAACTAGGCGTCTGCGGGGGTCATATTATGCACCAGAAAAAACTATTTCAAAACACAAAAATTGCTGTAACTCCTAAACTAGGCGTCTGCGGGGGTCATATTATGCACCAGAAAAAACTATTTCAAAACACAAAAATGGCTATAACTCCTAAACTAGGCGTCTGCGGGGGTCATATTATGCACCAGAAAAAAACTATTTCAAAACACAAAAATGGCTATATCTCCTAAACTAGGCGTCTGTGGGGGTCATATTATGCACCAGAAAGAAAAAAGTTCAAATCACAAAAATGGCTATAACTCCTAAACTAGGCGTCTGCGGGGGTCATATTATGCACCAGGAAAAACTATTTCAAAACACAAAAATGGCTATAACTCCTAAACTAGGCGTCTGCGGGGGTCATATTATGCACCAGAAAAAACTATTTCAAAACACAAAAATGGCTATAACTCCTAAACTAGGCGTCTGCGGGGGTCATATTATGCAACAGAAAAAACTATTTCAAAACACAAAAATGGCTATAACTCCTAAACTAGGCGTCTGCGGGGGTCATATTATGCACCAGAAAAAACTATTTCAAAACACAAAAATGGCTATAACTCCTAAACTAGGCGTCTGCGGGGGTCATATTATGCACCAGAAAAAACTATTTCAAAACACAAAAATGGCTATAACTCCTAAACTAGGCGTCTGCGGGGGTCATATTATGCACCAGAAAAAACTATTTGAAAACACAAAAATGGCTATAACTCCTAAACTTGGCGTCTGCGGGGGTCATATTATGCAACAGAAAAAACTATTTCAAAACACAAAAATGGCTATAACTCCTAAACCAGGCGTCTGCGGGGGTCATATTATGCAACAGAAAAAAACTATTTCAAAACACAAAAATGGTTATAACTCCTAAACTAGGCGTCTGCGGGGGTCATATTATGCACCAGAAAAAAAACTATTTCAAAACACAAAAATGGTTATAACTCCTAAACTAGGCGTCTGCGGGGGTCATATTATGCACCAGAAAAAACTATTTCAAAACACAAAAATGGCTATAACTCCTAAACTAGGCGTCTGCGGCGGTCATATTATGCACCAGGAAAAACTATTTCAAAACACAAAAATGGCTATAACTCCTAAACTAGGCGTCTGCGGGGGTCATATTATGCACCAGAAAAAACTATTTCAAAACACAAAAATGGCTATAACTCCTAAACTAGGCGTCTGCGGGGGTCATATTATGCACCAGAAAAAACTGTTTCAAAACACAAAAATGGCTATAACTCCTAAACTAGGCGTCTGCGGGGGTCATATTATGCACCAGGAAAAACTATTTCAAAACACAAAAATGGCTATAACTCCTAAACTAGGCGTCTGCGGGGGTCATATTATGCACCAGAAAAAACTATTTCAAAACACAAAAATGGCTATAACTCCTAAACTAGGCGTCTGCGGGGGTCATATTATGCACCAGAAAAAACTATTTGAAAACACAAAAATGGCTATAACTCCTAAACTTGGCGTCTGCGGGGGTCATATTATGCAACAGAAAAAACTATTTCAAAACACAAAAATGGCTATAACTCCTAAACCAGGCGTCTGCGGGGGTCATATTATGCAACAGAAAAAAACTATTTCAAAACACAAAAATGGTTATAACTCCTAAACTAGGCGTCTGCGGGGGTCATATTATGCACCAGAAAAAAAACTATTTCAAAACACAAAAATGGCTATAACTCCTAAACTAGGCGTCTGCGGCGGTCATATTATGCACCAGAAAAAACTATTTCAAAACACAAAAATGGCTATAACTCCTAAACTAGGCGTCTGCGGGGGTCATATTATGCACCAGAAAAAACTATTTCAAAACACTAAAATGGCTATAACTCCTAAACTAGGCGTCTGCGGGGGTCATATTATGCACCAGAAAAAACTATTTCAAAACACAAAAATGGCTATAACTCCTAAACTAGGCGTCTGCGGGGGTCATAATATGCACCAGAAAAAAACCATTTCAAAACACAAAAATGGCTATAACTCCTAAACTAGGCGTCTGCGGGGGTCATATTATGCACCAGAAAAAACTATTTCAAAACACAAAAATGGCTATAACTCCTAAACTAGGCGTCTGCGGGGGTCATATTATGCACCAGAAAAAACTATTTCAAAACACAAAAATGGCTATAACTCCTAAACTAGGCGTCTGCGGGGGTCATAATATGCACCAGAAAAAAACTATTTCAAAACACAAAAATGGCTATAATTCCTAAACTAGGCGTCTGCGGGGGTCATATTATGCACCAGAAAAAACTATTTCAAAACACAAAAATGGTTATAACTCCTAAACTAGGCGTCTGCGGGGGTCATATTATGCACCCGAAAAAACTATTTCAAAACACAAAAATGGCTATAACTCCTAAACTAGGCGTCTGCGGGGGTCATATTATGCACCAGAAAAAACTATTTCAAAACACAAAAATGGCTATAACTCCTAAACTAGGCGTTTGTGGGGGTCATATTATGCACCAGAAAAAACTATTTCAAAACACAAAAATGGCTATAACTCCTAAACTAGGCGTCTGCGGGGTTCATATTATGCACCAGAAAAAACTATTTCAAAACACAAAAATGGCTATAACTCCTAAACTAGGCGTCTGCGGGGGTCATATTATGCAACAGAAAAAACTATTTCAAAACACGAAAATGGCTATAACTCCTAAACTAGGCGTCTGCGGGGGTCATATTATGCACCAGAAAAAACTATTTCAAAACACAAAAATGGCTATAACTCCTAAACTAGGCGTCTGCGGGGGTCATATTATGCACCAGAAAAAACTATTTCAAAACACAAAAATGGCTATAACTCCTAAACTAGGCGTCTGCGGGGGTCATATTATGCACCAGAAAAAACTATTTCAAAACACAAAAATGGCTATAACTCCTAAACTAGGCGTCTGCGGGGGTCATATTATGCACCAGAAAAAACTATTTCAAAACACAAAAATGGCTATAACTCCTAAACTAGGCGTCTGCGGGGGTCATATTATGCACCAGAAAAAACTATTTCAAAACACAAAAATGGCTATAACTCCTAAACTAGGCGTCTGCGGGGGTCATATTATGCACCAGAAAAAACTATTTCAAAACACAAAAATTTCTATAACTCCTAAACTAGGCGTCTGCGGGGGTCATATTATGCACCAGAAAAAACTATTTCAAAACACAAAAATGGCTATAACTCCTAAACTAGGCGTCTGCGGGGGTCATATTATGCAACAGAAAAAACTATTTCAAAACACGAAAATGGCTATAACTCCTAAACTAGGCGTCTGCGGGGGTCATATTATGCACCAGAAAAAACTATTTCAAAACACAAAAATGGCTATAACTCCTAAACTAGGCGTCTGCGGGGTCATATTATGCACCAGAAAAAACTATTTCAAAACACAAAAATGGCTATAACTCCTAAACTAGGCGTCTGCGGGGGTCATATTATGCACCAGAAAAAACTATTTCAAAACACAAAAATGGCTATAACTCTGCGTCTGCGGACCTCATATTATGCACCAGAAAACACTATATCAAAACACACAAATGGCTATAACTCCTAAATTAGGCGTCTGCGGACGTCATATTATGCACCAGAAAACACTGTTTCAAAACACAAAAATGGCTATAACTCCTAAACTAGGCGTCTGCGGGGGTCATATTATGCACCAGAAAAAACTATTTCAAAACACAAAAATGGCTATAACTCTGCGTCTGCGGACCTCATATTATGCACCAGAAAACACTATATCAAAACACACAAATGGCTATAACTCCTAAATTAGGCGTCTGCGGACGTCAGATTATGCACCAGAAAACACTGTTTCAAAACACAAAAATGGCTATAACTCCTAAACTAGGCGTCTGCGGGGGTCATATTATGCACCAGAAAAAACTATTTCAAAACACAAAAATGGCTATAACTCCTAAACTAGGCGTCTGCGGGGTCATAATATGCACCAGAAAAAAACTATTTCAAAACACAAAAATGGCTATAACTCCTAAACTAGGCGTCTGCGGGGGTCATATTATGCACCAGAAAAAACTATTTCAAAACACAAAAATGGCTATAACTCCTAAACTAGGCGTCTGCGGGGGTCATATTATGCACCAGAAAAAAACTATTTCAAAACACAAAAATGGCTATAACTCCTAAATTAGGCGTCTGCTGGGGTCATATTATGCACCAGAAAAAACTATTTCAAAACACAAAAATGGCTATAACTCCTAAACTAGGCGTCTGCGGGGGTCATATTATGCACCAGAAAAAACTATTTCAAAACACAAAAATGGCTATAACTCTGCGTCTGCGGACCTCATATTATGCACCAGAAAACACTATATCAAAACACACAAATGGCTATAACTCCTAAATTAGGCGTCTGCGGGGTTCATATTATGCACCAGAAAAAACTATTTCAAAACACAAAAATGGCTATAACTCCTAAACTAGGCGTCTGCGGGGGTCATATTATGCAACAGAAAAAACTATTTCAAAACACGAAAATGGCTATAACTCCTAAACTAGGCGTCTGCGGGGGTCATATTATGCAACAGAAAAAAACTATTTCAAAACACGAAAATGGCTATAACTCCTACACTAGGCGTCTGCGGGGGTCATATTATGCACCAGAAAAAACTATTTCAAAACACAAAAATGGCTATAACTCCTAAACTAGGCGTCTGCGGGGGTCATATTATGCAACAGAAAAAACTATTTCAAAACACGAAAATGGCTATAACTCCTAAACTAGGCGTCTGCGGGGGTCATATTATGCACCAGAAAAAAACTATTTCAAAACACAAAAATGGCTATAACTCCTAAACTAGGCGTCTGCGGGGTCATATTATGCACCAGAAAAAACTATTTCAAAACACAAAAATGGCTATAACTCCTAAACTAGGCGTCTGCGGGGGTCATATTATGCACCAGAAAAAACTATTTCAAAACACAAAAATGGCTATAACTCTGCGTCTGCGGACCTCATATTATGCACCAGAAAACACTATATCAAAACACACAAATGGCTATAACTCCTAAATTAGGCGTCTGCGGACGTCATATTATGCACCAGAAAACACTGTTTCAAAACACAAAAATGGCTATAACTCCTAAACTAGGCGTCTGCGGGGGTCATATTATGCACCAGAAAAAACTATTTCAAAACACAAAAATGGCTATAACTCTGCGTCTGCGGACCTCATATTATGCACCAGAAAACACTATATCAAAACACACAAATGGCTATAACTCCTAAATTAGGCGTCTGCGGACGTCATATTATGCACCAGAAAACACTGTTTCAAAACACAAAAATGGCTATAACTCCTAAACTAGGCGTCTGCGGGGGTCATATTATGCACCAGAAAAAACTATTTCAAAACACAAAAATGGCTATAACTCCTAAACTAGGCGTCTGCGGGGTCATAATATGCACCAGAAAAAAACTATTTCAAAACACAAAAATGGCTATAACTCCTAAACTAGGCGTCTGCGGGGGTCATATTATGCACCAGAAAAAACTATTTCAAAACACAAAAATGGCTATAACTCTGCGTCTGCGGACCTCATATTATGCACCAGAAAACACTATATCAAAACACACAAATGGCTATAACTCCTAAATTAGGCGTCTGCGGACGTCATATTATGCACCAGAAAACACTGTTTCAAAACACAAAAATGGCTATAACTCCTAAACTAGGCGTCTGCGGGGGTCATATTATGCACCAGAAAAAACTATTTCAAAACACAAAAATGGCTATAACTCCTAAACTAGGCGTCTGCGGGGTCATAATATGCACCAGAAAAAAAACTATTTCAAAACACAAAAATGGCTATAACTCCTAAACTAGGCGTCTGCGGGGGTCATATTATGCACCAGAGAAAAAACTATTTCAAAACACAAAAATGGCTATAACTCCTAAACTAGGCGTCTGCGGGGGTCATATTATGCACCAGAAAAAACTATTTCAAAACACAAAAATGGCTATAACTCCTAAACTAGGCGTCTGCGGGGGTCATATTATGCACCAGAAAAAACTATTTCAAAACACAAAAATGGCTATAACTCCTAAACTAGGCGTCTGCGGGGGTCATAATATGCACCAGAAAAAAACGTATTTCAAAACACAAAAATGGCTATAACTCCTAAACTAGGCGTCTGCGGGGGTCATATTATGCACCAGAAAAAACTATTTCAAAACACAAAAATGGCTATAACTCCTAAATTAGGCGTCTGCGGGGGTCATATAATGCACCAGAAAAAAACTATTTCAAAACACAAAAATGGCTATAACTCCTAAATTAGGCGTCTGCTGGGGTCATATTATGCACCAGAAAAAACTATTTCAAAACACAAAAATGGCTATAACTCCTAAACTAGGCGTCTGCGGGGTCATATTATGCACCAGAAAAAACTATTTCAAAACACAAAAATGGCTATAACTCTGCGTCTGCGGACCTCATATTATGCACCAGAAAACACTATATCAAAACACACAAATGGCTATATCTCCTAAATTAGGCGTCTGCGGACGTCATATTATGCACCAGAAAACACTGTTTCAAAACACAAAAATGGCTATAACTCCTAAACTAGGCGTCTGCGGGGGTCATATTATGCACCAGAAAAAACTATTTCAAAACACAAAAATGGCTATAACTCCTAAACTAGGCGTCTGCGGGGGTCATAATATGCACCAGAAAAAAACTATTTCAAAACACAAAAATGGCTATAACTCCTAAACTAGGCGTCTGCGGGGGTCATATTATGCACCAGGAAAAAAACTATTTCAAAACACAAAAATGGCTATAACTCCTAAACTAGGCGTCTGCGGGGGTCATATTATGCACCAGAACAAACTATTCAAAACACAAAAATGGCTATAACTCCTAAACTAGGCGTCTGCGGGGGTCATATTATGCACCAGAAAAAACTATTTCAAAACACAAAAATGGCTATAACTCCTAAACTAGGCGTCTGCGGGGGTCATATTATGCACCAGAAAAAACTATTTCAAACACAAAAATGGCTATAACTCCTAAACTAGGCGTCTGCGGGGGTCATATTATGCACCAGAAAAAACTATTTCAAAACACAAAAATGGCTATAACTCCTAAACTAGACGTCTGCGGGGGTCATATTATGCACCAGAAAAAAAACTATTTCAAAACACTAAAATGGCTATAACTCCTAAACTAGGCGTCTGCGGGGGTCATATTATGCACCAGAAAAAACTATTTCAAAACACAAAAATGGCTATAACTCCTAAACTAGGCGTCTGCGGGGGTCATATTATGCACCAGAAAAAACTATTTCAAAACACAAAAATGGCTATAACTCCTAAACTAGGCGTCTGCGGGGGTCATATTATGCACCAGAAAAAACTATTTCAAAACACAAAAATGGCTATAACTCCTAAACTAGGCGTCTGCGGGGGTCATATTATGCACCAGAAAAAACTATTTCAAAACACAAAAATGGCTATAACTCCTAAACTAGGCGTCTGCGGGGGTCATATTATGCACCAGAAAAAACTATTTTGAAAACACAAAAATGGCTATAACTCCTAAACTAGGCGTCTGCGGGGGTCATAATATGCACCAGAAAAAAACTATTTCAAAACACAAAAATGGCTATAACTCCTAAACTAGGCGTCTGCGGGGGTCATATTATGCACCAGAAAAAACTATTTCAAAACACAAAAATGGCTATAACTCCTAAACTAGGCGTCTGCGGGGGTCATATTATGCACCAGAAAAAAAACTATTTCAAAACACAAAAATGGTTATAACTCCTAAACTAAGCGTCTGCGGAGGTCATATTATGCACCAGAAAAAACTACTTCAAACACAAAAATGGCTATAACTCCTAAACTAGGCGTCTGCGGGGGTCATATTATGCACCAGAAAAAACTATTTCAAAACACAAAAATGGCTATAACTCCTAAACTAGGCGTCTGCGGGGGTCATAATATGCACCAGAAAAAAACTATTTCAAAACACAAAAATGGCTATAACTCCTAAACTAGGCGTCTGCGGGGGTCATAATATGCACCAGAAAAAAACTATTTCAAAACACAAAAATGGCTATAACTCCTAAACTAGGCGTCTGCGGGGGTCATATTATGCACCAGAAAAAACTATTTCAAAACACAAAAATGGCTATAACTCCTAAACTAGGCGTCTGCGGGGGTCATATTATGCACCAGAAAAAACTATTTCAAAACACAAAAATGGCTATAACTCCTAAACTAGGCGTCTGCGGGGGTCATATTATGCACCAGAAAAAACTATTTCAAAACACAAAAATGGCTATAACTCCTAAACTAGGCGTCTGCGGGGGTCATATTATGCACCAGAAAAAACTATTTCAAAACACAAAATGGCTATAACTCCTAAACTAGGCGTCTGCGGGGGTCATATTATGCACCAGAAAAAAACTATTTCAAAACACAAAAATGGCTATAACTCCTAAACTAGGCGTCTGCGGGGGTCATATTATGCACCAGAAAAAACTATTTCAAAACACAAAAATGGCTATAACTCCTAAACTAGGCGTCTGCGGGGGTCATATTATGCACCAGAAAAAAACTATTTCAAAACACAAAAATGGCTATAACTCCTAAACTAGGCGTCTGCGGGGGTCATATTATGCACCAGAAAAAACTATTTCAAAACACAAAAATGGCTATAACTCCTAAACTAGGCGTCTGCGGGGGTCATATTATGCACCAGAAAAAACTATTTCAAAACACAAAAATGGCTATAACTCCTAAACTAGGCGTCTGCGGGGGTCATATTATGCACCAGAAAAAACTATTTGAAAACACAAAAATGGCTATAACTCCTAAACTAGGCGTCTGCGGGGGTCATAATATGCACCAGAAAAAAACTATTTCAAAACACAAAAATGGCTATAACTCCTAAACTAGGCGACTGCGGGGGTCATATTATGCACCAGACAGAAAAAACTATTTCAAAACACAAAAATGGCTATAACTCCTAAACTAGGCGTCTGCGGGGGTCATATTATGCACCAGAAAAAACTATTTCAAAACACAAAAATGGCTATAACTCCTAAACTAGGCGTCTGCGGGGTCATATTATGCACCAGAAAAAAACTATTTCAAAACACAAAAATGGCTATAACTCCTAAACTAGGCGTCTGCGGGGGTCATATTATGCACCAGAAAAAACTATTTCAAAACACAAAAATGGCTATAACTCCTAAACTAGGCGTCTGCGGGGGTCATATTATGCACCAGAAAAAACTATTTCAAAACACAAAATGGCTATAACTCCTAAACTAGGCGTCTGCGGGGGTCATATTATGCACCAGAAAAAACTATTTCAAAACACAAAAATGGCTATAACTCGCTAAACTAGGCGTCTGCGGGGGTCATATTATGCACCAGAAAAAACTATTTCAAAACACAAAAATGGCTATAACTCCTAAACTAGGCGTCTGCGGGGGTCATATTATGCACCAGAAAAACTATTTCAAAACACAAAATGGCTATAACTCCTAAACTAGGCGTCTGCGGGGGTCATATTATGCACCAGAAAAAACTATTTCAAAACACAAAAATGGCTATAACTCCTAAACTAGGCGTCTGCGGGGGTCATATTATGCACCAGAAAAAACTATTTCAAAACACAAAAATGGCTATAACTCCTAAACTAGGCGTCTGCGGGGGTCATATTATGCACCAGAAAAAACTATTTCAAAACACAAAAATGGCTATAACTCCTAAACTAGGCGTCTGCGGGGGTCATATTATGCACCAGAAAAAACTATTTCAAAACACAAAAATGGCTATAACTCCTAAACTAGGCGTCTGCGGGGGTCATATTATGCACCAGAAAAAAACTATTTCAAAACACAAAAATGGCTATAACTCCTAAACTAGGCGTCTGCGGGGGTCATATTATGCACCAGAAAAAAAAACTATTTCAAAACACAAAAATGGCTATAACTCCTAAACTAGGCGTCTGCGGGGGTCATATTATGCACCAGAAAAAACTATTTCAAAACACAAAAATGGCTATAACTCCTAAACTAGGCGTCTGCGGGGGTCATATTATGCACCAGAAAAAACTATTTCAAAACACAAAAATGGCTATAACTCCTAAACTAGGCGTCTGCGGGGGTCATATTATGCACCAGAAAAAACTATTTCAAAACACAAAAATGGTTATAACTCCTAAACTAGGCGTCTGCGGGGGTCATATTATGCACCAGAAAAAACTATTTCAAAACACAAAAATGGCTATAACTCCTAAACTAGGCGTCTGCGGGGGTCATATTATGCACCAGAAAAAACTATTTCAAAACACAAAAATGGCTATAACTCCTAAACTAGGCGTCTGCGGGGGTCATATTATGCACCAGAAAAAACTATTTCAAAACACAAAAATGGCTATAACTCCTAAACTAGGCGTCTGCGGGGGTCATATTATGCACCAGAAAAAACTATTTCAAAACACAAAAATGGCTATAACTCCTAAATCAGGCGTCTGCGGGGTGTCATATTATGCACCAGAAAAAACTATTTCAAAACACAAAAATGGCTATAACTCCTAAACTAGGCGTCTGCGGGGGTCATATTATGCACCAGAAAAAACTATTTCAAAACACAAAAATGGCTATAACTCCTAAACTAGGCGTCTGCGGGGGTCATAATATGCACCAGAAAAAAACTATTTCAAAACACAAAAATGGCTATAACTCCTAAACTAGGCGTCTGCGGGGTCATATTATGCACCAGAAAAAACTATTTCAAAACACAAAAATGGCTATAACTCCTAAACTAGGCGTCTGCGGGGGTCATATTATGCACCAGAAAAAACTATTTCAAAACACAAAAATGGCTATAACTCCTAAACTAGGCGTCTGCGGGGGTATATTATGCACCAGAAAAAACTATTTCAAACACAAAAATGGCTATAACTCCTAAACTAGGCGTCTGCGGGGGTCATATTATGCACCAGAAAAAACTATTTCAAAACACAAAAATGGCTATAACTCCTAAACTAGGCGTCTGCGGGGGTCATATTATGCACCAGAAAAAACTATTCAAAACACAAAAATGGCTATAACTCCTAAACTAGGCGTCTGCGGGGGTCATATTATGCACCAGAAAAAACTATTTCAAAACACAAAAATGGCTATAACTCCTAAACTAGGCGTCTGCGGGGGTCATATTATGCACCAGAAAAAACTATTTCAAAACACAAAAATGGCTATAACTCCTAAACTAGGCGTCTGCGGGGGTCATATTATGCACCAGAAAAAACTATTTCAAAACACAAAAATGGCTATAACTCCTAAACTAGGCGTCTGCGGGGGTCATATTATGCACCAGAAAAAACTATTTCAAAACACAAAAATGGCTATAACTCCTAAACTAGGCGTCTGCGGGGGTCATATTATGCACCAGAAAAAACTATTTCAAAACACAAAAATGGCTATAACTCCTAAACTAGGCGTCTGCGGGGGTCATATTATGCACCAGAAAAAACTATTTCAAAACACAAAAATGGCTATAACTCCTAAACTAGGCGTCTGCGGGGGTCATATTATGCACCAGAAAAAACTATTTCAAAACACAAAAATGGCTATAACTCCTAAACTAGGCGTCTGCGGGGGTCATATTATGCACCAGAAAAAACTATTTCAAAACACAAAAATGGCTATAACTCCTAAACTAGGCGTCTGCGGGGGTCATATTATGCACCAGAAAAAAAACTATTCAAAACACAAAAATGGTTATAACTCCTAAACTAGGCGTCTGCGGGGGTCATATTATGCACCAGAAAAAACTATTTCAAAACACAAAAATGGCTATAACTCCTAAACTAGGCGTCTGCGGGGGTCATATTATGCACCAGAAAAAACTATTTCAAAACACTAAAATGGCTATAACTCCTAAACTAGGCGTCTGCGGGGGTCATATTATGCACCAGAAAAAACTATTTCAAAACACAAAAATGGCTATAACTCCTAAACTAGGCGTCTGCGGGGGTCATATTATGCACCAGAAAAAACTATTTCAAAACACAAAAATGGCTATAACTCCTAAACTAGGCGTCTGCGGGGGTCATAATATGCACCAGAAAAAAAACTATTTCAAAACACAAAAATGGCTATAACTCCTAAACTAGGACGTCTGCGGGGGTCAATATTATGCACCAGAAAAAACTATTTCAAAACACAAAAATGGCTATAACTCCTAAACTAGGCGTCTGCGGGGGTCATATTATGCACCAGAAAAAACTATTTCAAAACACAAAAATGGCTATAACTCCTAAACTAGGCGTCTGCGGGGGTCATATTATGCACCAGAAAAAACTATTTCAAAACACAAAAATGGCTATAACTCCTAAACTAGGCGTCTGCGGGGGTCATATTATGCACCAGAAAAAACTATTTCAAAACACAAAAATGGCTATAACTCCTAAACTAGGCGTCTGCGGGGGTCATATTATGCACCAGAAAAAACTATTTCAAAACACAAAAATGGCTATAACTCCTAAACTAGGCGTCTGCGGGGGTCATATTATGCACCAGAAAAAACTATTTCAAAACACAAAAATGGCTATAACTCCTAAACTAGGCGTCTGCGGGGGTCATATTATGCACCAGAAAAAACTATTTCAAAACACAAAAATGGCTATAACTCCTAAACTAGGCGTCTGCGGGGGTCATATTATGCACCAGAAAAAACTATTCAAAACACAAAAATGGCTATAACTCCTAAACTAGGCGTCTGCGGGGGTCATATTATGCACCAGAAAAAACTATTTCAAAACACAAAAATGGCTATAACTCCTAAACTAGGCGTCTGCGGGGGTCATATTATGCAACAGAAAAAACTATTTCAAAACACAAAAAATGGCTATAACTCCTAACCAGGCGTCTGCGGGGGTCATATTATGCACCAGAAAAAACTATTTCAAAAACACAAAAATGGCTATAACTCCTAAACTAGGCGTCTGCGGGGGTCATATTATGCACCAGAAAAAACTATTTCAAAACACAAAAATGGCTATAACTCCTAAACTAGGCGTCTGCGGGGGTCATATTATGCACCAGAAAAAACTATTTCAAAACACAAAAATGGCTATAACTCCTAAACTAGGCGTCTGCGGGGGTCATATTATGCACCAGAAAAAACTATTTCAAAACACAAAAATGGCTATAACTCCTAAACTAGGCGTCTGCGGGGTCATATTATGCACCAGAAAAAACTATTTCAAAACACAAAAATGGCTATGACTCCTAAACTAGGCGTCTGCGGGGGTCATAATATGCACCAGAAAAAAACTATTTCAAAACACAAAAATGGCTATAACTCCTAAACTAGGCGTCTGCGGGGGTCATATTATGCACCAGAAAAAACTATTTCAAAACACAAAAATGGCTATAACTCCTAAACTAGGCGTCTGCGGGGGTCATATTATGCACCAGAAAAAACTATTTCAAAACACAAAAATGGCTATAACTCCTAAACTAGGCGTCTGCGGGGTCATATTATGCACCAGAAAAAACTATTTCAAAACACAAAAATGGCTATAACTCCTAAACTAGGCGTCTGCGGGGGTCATATTATGCACCAGAAAAAACTATTTCAAAACACAAAAATGGCTATAACTCCTAAACTAGGCGTCTGCGGGGGTCATATTATGCACCAGAAAAAACTATTTCAAAACACAAAAATGGCTATAACTCCTAAACTAGGCGTCTGCGGGGGTCATATTATGCACCAGAAAAAACTATTTCAAAACACAAAAATGGCTATAACTCCTAAACTAGGCGTCTGCGGGGGTCATATTATGCACCAGAAAAAAACTATTTCAAAACACAAAATGGCTATAACTCCTAAACTAGGCGTCTGCGGGGGTCATATTATGCACCAGAAAAAAACTATTTCAAAACACAAAAATGGCTATAACTCCTAAACTAGGCGTCTGCGGGGGTCATATTATGCACCAGAAAAAACTATTTCAAAACACAAAAATGGCTATAACTCCTAAACTAGGCGTCTGCGGGGGTCATATTATGCACCAGAAAAAACTATTTCAAAACACAAAAATGGCTATAACTCCTAAACTAGGCGTCTGCGGGGGTCATATTATGCACCAGAAAAAACTATTTCAAACACAAAAATGGCTATAACTCCTAAACTAGGCGTCTGCGGGGGTCATATTATGCACCAGAAAAAACTATTTCAAAACACAAAAATGGCTATAACTCCTAAACTAGGCGTCTGCGGGGGTCATATTATGCACAGAAAAAAACTATTTCAAAACACAAAAATGGCTATAACTCCTAAACTAGGCGTCTGCGGGGGTCATATTATGCACCAGAAAAAACTATTTCAAAACACAAAAATGGCTATAACTCCTAAACTAGGCGTCTGCGGGGGTCATATTATGCACCAGAAAAAACTATTTCAAAACACAAAAATGGCTATAACTCCTAAACTAGGACGTCTGCGGGGGTCATATTATGCACCAGAAAAAACTATTTCAAAACACAAAAATGGCTATAACTCCTAAACTAGGCGTCTGCGGGGGTCATATTATGCACCAGAAAAAACTATTTCAAAACACAAAAATGGCTATAACTCCTAAACTAGGCGTCTGCGGGGGTCATATTATGCACCAGAAAAAACTATTTCAAAACACAAAAATGGCTATAACTCCTAAACTAGGCGTCTGCGGGGGTCATAATATGCACCAGAAAAAAACTATTTCAAAACACAAAAATGGCTATAACTCCTAAACTAGGCGTCTGCGGGGGTCATATTATGCACCAGAAAAAACTATTTCAAAACACAAAAATGGCTATAACTCCTAAACTAGGCGTCTGCGGGGGTTATATTATGCACCAGAAAAAACTATTTCAAAACACAAAAATGGCTATAACTCCTAAACTAGGCGTCTGCGGGGTCATATTATGCACCAGAAAAAACTATTTCAAAACACAAAAATGGCTATAACTCCTAAACTAGGCGTCTGCGGGGGTCATATTATGCACCAGAAAAAACTATTTCAAAACACAAAAATGGCTATAACTCCTAAACTAGGCGTCTGCGGGGGTCATATTATGCACCAGAAAAAACTATTTCAAAACACAAAAATGGCTATAACTCCTAAACTAGGCGTCTGCGGGGGTCATATTATGCACCAGAAAAAAAACTATTTCAAAACACAAAAATGGTTATAACTCCTAAACTAGGCGTCTGCGGGGGTCATATTATGCACCAGAAAAAACTATTTCAAAACACAAAAATGGCTATAACTCCTAAACTAGGCGTCTGCGGGGGTCATATTATGCACCAGAAAAAACTATTTCAAAACACAAAAATGGCTATAACTCCTAAACTAGGCGTCTGCGGGGGTCATATTATGCACCAGAAAAAACTATTTCAAAACACAAAAATGGCTATAACTCCTAAACTAGGCGTCTGCGGGGGTCATATTATGCACCAGAAAAAACTATTTCAAAACACAAAAATGGCTATAACTCCTAAACTAGGCGTCTGCGGGGGTCATATTATGCACCAGAAAAAACTATTTCAAAACACAAAAATGGCTATAACTCCTAAACTAGGCGTCTGCGGGGGTCATATTATGCACCAGAAAAAACTATTTCAAAACACAAAAATGGCTATGACTCCTAAACTAGGCGTCTGCGGGGGTCATAATATGCACCAGAAAAAAACTATTTCAAAACACAAAAATGGCTATAACTCCTAAACTAGGCGTCTGCGGGGTCATATTATGCACCAGAAAAAACTATTTCAAAACACAAAAATGGCTATAACTCCTAAACTAGGCGTCTGCGGGGTCATATTATGCACCAGAAAAAACTATTTCAAAACACAAAAATGGCTATAACTCCTAAACTAGGCGTCTGCGGGGGTCATATTATGCACCAGAAAAAACTATTTCAAAACACAAAAATGGCTATAACTCCTAAACTAGGCGTCTGCGGGGGTCATATTATGCACCAGAAAAACTATTTCAAAACACAAAAATGGCTATAACTCCTAAACTAGGCGTCTGCGGGGGTCATATTATGCACCAGAAAAAACTATTTCAAAACACTAAAATGGCTATAGCTCCTAAACTAGGCGTCTGCGGGGGTCATATTATGCACCAGAAAAAACTATTTCAAAACACAAAAATGGCTATAACTCCTAAACTAGGCGTCTGCGGGGGTCATATTATGCACCAGAAAAAACTATTTCAAAACACAAAAATGGCTATAACTCCTAAACTAGGCGTCTGCGGGGGTCATAATATGCACCAGAAAAAAACTATTTCAAAACACAAAAATGGCTATAACTCCTAAACTAGACGTCTGCGGGGGTCATATTATGCACCAGAAAAAACTATTTCAAAACACAAAATGGCTATAACTCCTAAACTAGGCGTCTGCGGGGGTCATATTATGCACCAGAAAAAACTATTTCAAAACACAAAAATGGCTATAACTCCTAAACTAGGCGTCTGCGGGGGTCATATTATGCACCAGAAAAAACTATTTCAAAACACAAAAATGGCTATAACTCCTAAACTAGGCGTCTGCGGGGGTCATATTATGCACCAGAAAAAACTATTTCAAAACACAAAAATGGCTATGACTCCTAAACTAGGCGTCTGCGGGTGTCATAATATGCACCAGAAAAAAACTATTTCAAAACACAAAAATGGCTATAACTCCTAAACTAGGCGTCTGCGGGGGTCATATTATGCACCAGAAAAAACTATTTCAAAACACAAAAATGGCTATAACTCCTAAACTAGGCGTCTGCGGGGGTCATATTACGCACCAGAAAAAACTATTTCAAAACACAAAAATGGCTATAACTCCTAAACTAGGCGTCTGCGGGGGTCATAATATGCACCAGAAAAAAAACTATTTCAAAACACAAAATGGCTATAACTCCTAAACTAGGCGTCTGCGGGGGTCATATTATGCACCAGAAAAAACTATTTCAAAACACAAAAATGGCTATAACTCCTAAACTAGGCGTCTGCGGGGGTCATATTATGCACCAGAAAAAACTATTTCAAAACACAAAAATGGCTATAACTCCTAAACTAGGCGTCTGCGGGGGTCATATTATGCACCAGAAAAAACTATTTCAAACACAAAAATGGCTATAACTCCTAAACTAGGCATCTGCGGGGGTCATATTATGCACCAGAAAAAACTATTTCAAAACACAAAAATGGCTATAACTCCTAAACTAGGCGTCTGCGGGGGTCATATTATGCACCAGAAAAAACTATTTCAAAACACAAAATGGCTATAACTCCTAAACTAGGCGTCTGCGGGGTCATATTATGCACCAGAAAAAACTATTTTCAAAACACAAAAATGGCTATAACTCCTAAACTAGGCGTCTGCGGGGGTCATATTATGCACCAGAAAAAACTATTTCAAAACACAAAAATGGCTATAACTCCTAAACTAGGCGTCTGCGGGGGTCATATTATGCACCAGAAAAAACTATTTCAAAACACAAAAATGGCTATAACTCCTAAACTAGGCGTCTGCGGGGGTCATATTATGCACCAGAAAAAACTATTTCAAAATAGAAAAATGGCTATAACTCCTAAACTAGGCGTCTGCGGGGGATCATATTATGCACCAGAAAAAACTATTTCAAAACACAAAAATGGCTATAACTCCTAAACTAGGCGTCTGCGGGGGTCATATTATGCACCAGAAAAAACTATTTCAAAACACAAAAATGGCTATAACTCCTAAACTAGGCGTCTGCGGGGGTCATATTATGCACCAGAAAAAACTAATTCAAAACACAAAAATGGCTATAACTCCTAAACTAGGCGTCTGCGGGGGTCATATTATGCACCAGAAAAAACTATTTCAAAACACAAAAATGGCTATAACTCCTAAACTAGGCGTCTGCGGGGGTCATATTATGCACCAGAAAAAACTATTTCAAAACACAAAAATGGCTATAACTCCTAAACTAGGCGTCTGCGGGGGTCATATTATGCACCAGAAAAAACTATTTCAAAACACAAAAATGGCTATAACTCCTAAACTAGGCGTCTGCGGGGGTCATATTATGCACCAGAAAAAACTATTTCAAAACACAAAAATGGCTATAACTCCTAAACTAGGCGTCTGCGGGGGTCATATTATGCACCAGAAAAACTATTTCAAAACACAAAAATGGCTATAACTCCTAAACTAGGCGTCTGCGGGGGTCATATAATGCACCAGAAAAAACTATTTCAAAACACAAAAATGGCTATAACTCCTAAACTAGGCGTCTGCGGGGGTCATATTATGCACCAGAAAAAACTATTTCAAAACACAAAAATGGCTATAACTCCTAAACTAGGCGTCTGCGGGGTCATATTATGCACCAGAAAAAACTATTTCAAAACACAAAAATGGCTATAACTCCTAAACTAGCGTCTGCGGGGGTCATATTATGCACCAGAAAAAACTATTTCAAAACACAAAAATGGCTATAACTCCTAAACTAGGCGTCTGCGGGGGTCATATTATGCACCAGAAAAAACTATTTCAAAACACAAAAATGGCTATAACTCCTAAACTAGGCGTCTGCGGGGGTCATATTATGCACCAGAAAAAACTATTTCAAAACACAAAAATGGCTATAACTCCTAAACTAGGCGTCTGCGGGGGTCATATTATGCACCAGAAAAAAAATATTTCAAAACACAAAAATGGCTATAACTCCTAAACTAGGCGTCTGCGGGGGTCATATTATGCACCAGAAAAAACTATTTCAAAACACAAAAATGGTTATAACTTCTAAACTAGCCGTCTGCGGGGTCATATTATGCACCAGAAAAAACTATTTCAAAACACAAAAATGGCTATAACTCCTAAACTAGGCGTCTGCGGGGGTCATATTATGCACCAGAAAAAACTATTTCAAAACACAAAAATGGCTATAACTCCTAAACTAGGCGTCTGCGGGGTCATATTATGCACCAGAAAAAACTATTTCAAAACACAAAAATGGCTATAACTCCTAAACTAGGCGTCTGCGGGGGTCATATTATGCACCAGAAAAAACTATTTCAAAACACAAAAATGGCTATAACTCCTAAACCAGGCGTCTGCGGGGGTCATATTATGCACCAGAAAAAACTATTTCAAAACACAAAAATGGCTATAACTCCTAAACTAGGCGTCTGCGGGGGTCATAATATGCACCAGAAAAAAACTATTTCACAACACAAAAATGGCTATAACTCCTAAACTAGGCGTCTGCGGGGGTCATATTATGCACCAGAAAAAACTATTTCAAAACACAAAAATGGCTATAACTCCTAAACTAGGCGTCTGCGGGGGTCATATTATGCACCAGAAAAAACTATTTCAAAACACAAAAATGGCTATAACTCCTAAACTAGGCGTCTGCGGGGGTCATATTATGCACCAGAAAAAACTATTTCAAAACACAAAAATGGCTATAACTCCTAAACTAGGCGTCTGCGGGGGTCATATTATGCACCAGAAAAAACTATTTCAAAACACAAAAATGGCTATAACTCCTAAACTAGGCGTCTGCGGGGGTCATATTATGCACCAGAAAAAACTATTTCAAAACACAAAATGGCTATAACTCCTAAACTAGGCGTCTGCGGGGGTCATATTATGCACCAGAAAAAACTATTTCAAAACACAAAAATGGCTATAACTCCTAAACCAGGCGTCTGCGGGGGTCATATTATGCAACAGAAAAAAACTATTTCAAAACACAAAAATGGCTATAACTCCTAAACTAGGCGTCTGCGGGGGTCATATTATGCACCAGAAAAAACTATTTCAAAACACAAAAATGGCTATAACTCCTAAACTAGGCGTCTGCGGGGGTCATATTATGCACCAGAAAAAAACTATTTCAAAACACAAAAATGGCTATAACTCCTAAACTAGGCGTCTGCGGGGGTCATATTATGCACCAGAAAAAACTATTTCAAAACACAAAAATGGCTATAACTCCTAAACTAGGCGTCTGCGGGGGTCATATTATGCACCAGAAAAAACTATTTCAAAACACAAAAATGGCTATAACTTCTAAACTAGGCGTCTGCGGGGGTCATATTATGCACCAGAAAAAAACTATTTCAAAACACAAAAATGGCTATAACTCCTAAACTAGGCGTCTGCGGGGGTCATATTATGCACCAGAAAAAACTATTTCAAAACACAAAAATGGCTATAACTCCTAAACTAGGCGTCTGCGGGGGTCATATTATGCACCAGAAAAAACTATTTCAAAACACAAAAATGGCTATAACTCCTAAACTAGGCGTCTGCGGGGGTCATATTATGCACCAGAAAAAACTATTTCAAAACACAAAAATGGCTATAACTCCTAAACTAGGCGTCTGCGGGGGTCATATTATGCACCAGAAAAAACTATTTCAAAACACAAAAATGGCTATAACTCCTAAACTAGGCGTCTGCGGGGGTCATATTATGCACCAGAAAAAAACTATTTCAAAACACAAAAATGGCTATAACTCCTAAACTAGGCGTCTGCGGGGGTCATATTATGCACCAGAAAAAACTATTTCAAAACTCAAAAATGGCTATAACTCCTAAACTAGGCGTCTGCGGGGTCATATTATGCACCAGAAAAAACTATTTCAAAACACAAAAATGGCTATAACTCCTAAACTAGGCGTCTGCGGGGGTCTTATGCACCAGAAAAAACTATTTCAAAACACAAAAATGGCTATAACTCCTAAACTAGGCGTCTGCGGGGGTCATATTATGCACCAGAAAAAACTATTTCAAAACACAAAAATGGCTATAACTCCTAAACTAGGCGTCTGCGGGGGTCATATTATGCACCAGAAAAAACTATTTCAAAACACAAAAATGGCTATAACTCCTAAACTAGTCGTCTGCGGGGGTCATATTATGCACCAGAAAAAACTATTTCAAAACACAAAAATGGCTATAACTCCTAAACTAGGCGTCTGCGGGGGTCATATTATGCACAGAAAAAACTATTTCAAAACACAAAAATGGCTATAACTCCTAAACTAGGCGTCTGCGGGGGTCATATTATGCACCAGAAAAAACTATTTCAAACACAAAAATGGCTATAACTCCTAAACTAGACAGTCTGCGGGGGTCATATTATGCACCAGAAAAAACTATTTCAAAACACAAAAATGGCTATAACTCCTAAACTAGGCGTCTGCGGGGGTCATATTATGCACCAGAAAAAACTATTTCAAAACACAAAAATGGCTATAACTCCTAAACTATGCGTCTGCGGGGGTCATATTATGCACCAGAAAAAACTATTTCAAAACACAAAAATGGCTATAACTCCTAAACTAGGCGTCTGCGGGGGTCATATTATGCACCAGAAAAAACTATTTCAAAACACAAAAATGGCTATAACTCCTAAACTAGGCGTCTGCGGGGGTCATATTATGCACCAGAAAAAACTATTTCAAAACACAAAAATGGCTATAACTCCTAAACTAGGCGTCTGCGGGGGTCATATTATGCACCAGAAAAAACTATTTCAAAACACAAAAATGGCTATAACTCCTAAACTAGGCGTCTGCGGGGGTCATATTATGCACCAGAAAAAACTATTTCAAAACACAAAAATGGCTATAACTCCTAAACTAGGCGTCTGCGGGGGTCATATTATGCAACAGAAAAAACTATTTCAAAACACAAAAATGGCTATAACTCCTAAACTAGGCGTCTGCGGGGGTCATATTATGCACCAGAAAAAATTATTTCAAAACACAAAAATGGCTATAACTCCTAAACTAGGCAGTCTGCGGGGGTCATATTATGCACCAGAAAAAACTATTTCAAAACACAAAAATGGCTATAACTCCTAAACTAGGCGTCTGCGGGGGTCATATTATGCACCAGAAAAAACTATTTCAAAACACAAAAATGGCTATAACTCCTAAACTAGGCGTCTGCGGGGGGTCATATTATGCACCAGAAAAAATTATTTCAAAACACAAAAATGGCTATAACTCCTAAACTAGGCATCTGCGGGGGTCATATTATGCACCAGAAAAAACTATTTCAAAACACAAAAATGGCTATAACTCCTAAACTAGGCGTCTGCGGGGGTCATATTATGCACCAGAAAAAACTATTTCAAAACACAAAAATGGCTATAACTCCTAAACTAGGCGTCTGCGGGGGTCATATTATGCACCAGAAAAAAACTATTTCAAAACACAAAAATGGCTATAACTCCTAAACTAGGCGTCTGCGGGGGTCATATTATGCACCAGAAAAAAACTATTTCAAAACACAAAAATGGCTATAACTCCTAAACTAGGCGTCTGCGGGGGTCATATTATGCACCAGAAAAAACTATTTCAAAACACAAAAATGGCTATAACTCCTAAACTAGGCGTCTGCGGGGGTCTTATTATGCACCAGAAAAAACTATTTCAAAACACAAAAATGGCTATAACTCCTAAACTAGGCGTCTGCGGGGGTCATATTATGCACCAGAAAAAACTATTTCAAAACACAAAATGGCTATAACTCCTAAACTAGGCGTCTGCGGGGGTCATATTATGCACCAGAAAAAACTATTTCAAAACACAAAAATGGCTATAACTCCTAAACTAGGCGTCTGCGGGGGTCATATTATGCACCAGAAAAAACTATTTCAAAACACAAAAATGGCTATAACTCCTAAACTAGGCGTCTGCGGGGGTCATATTATGCACCAGAAAAAACTATTTCAAAACACAAAAATGGTTATAACTCCTAAACCTAGGCGTCTGCGGGGGTCATATTATGCAACAGAAAAAAACTATTTCAAAACACAAAAATGGCTATAACTCCTAAACTAGGCGTCTGCGGGGGTCATATTATGCACCAGAAAAAACTATTTCAAAACACAAAAATGGCTATAACTCCTAAACTAGGCGTCTGCGGGAGTCATATTATGCACCAGAAAAAACTATTTCAAAACACAAAAATGGCTATAACTCCTAAACTAGGCGTCTGTGGGGGTCATATTATGCACCAGAAAAAACTATTTCAAAACACAAAAATGGCTATAACTCCTAAACTAGGCGTCTGCGGGGGTCATATTATGCACCAGAAAAAACTATTTCAAAACACAAAAATGGCTATAACTCCTAAACTAGGCGTCTGCGGGGGTCATATTATGCACCAGAAAAAACTTTTTCAAAACACAAAAATGGCTATAACTCCTAAACTAGGCGTCTGCGGGGGTCATATTATGCACCAGAAAAAACTATTTCAAAACACAAAAATGGCTATAACTCCTAAACTAGGCGTCTGCGGGGGTCATATTATGCACCAGAAAAAACTATTTCAAGACACAAAAATGGCTATAACTCCTAAACTAGGCGTCTGCGGGGGTCATATTATGCACCAGAAAAAACTATTTCAAAACACAAAAATGGCTATAACTCCTAAACTAGGCGTCTGCGGGGGTCATATTATGCACCAGAAAAAACTATTTCAAAACACAAAAATGGCTATAACTCCTAAACTAGGCGTCTGCGGGGGTCATATTATGCACCAGAAAAAAACTTTTTCAAAACACAAAAATGGCTATAACTCCTAAACTAGGCGTCTGCGGGGGTCATATTATGCACCAGAAAAAACTATTTCAAAACACAAAAATGGCTATAACTCCTAAACTAGGCGTCTGCGGGGGTCATATTATGCACCAGAAAAAACTATTTCAAAACACAAAAATGGCTATAACTCCTAAACTAGGCGTCTGCGGGGGTCATATTATGCACCAGAAAAAACTATTTCAAAACACAAAAATGGCTATAACTCCTAAACTAGGCGTCTGCGGGGGTCATATTATGCACCAGAAAAAACTATTTCAAAACACAAAAATGGCTATAACTCCTAAACTAGGCGTCTGCGGGGGTCATATTAAGCACCAGAAAAAACTATTTCAAAACACAAAAATGGCTATAACTCCTAAACTAGGCGTCTGCGGGGGTCATATTATGCACCAGAAAAAACTATTTCAAAACACAAAAATGGCTATAACTCCTAAACTAGGCGTCTGCGGGGGTCATATTATGCACCAGAAAAAACTATTTCAAAACACAAAAATGGCTATAACTCCTAAACTAGGCGTCTGCGGGGGTCATATTATGCACCAGAAAAAACTATTTCAAAACACAAAAATGGCTATAACTCCTAAACTAGGCGTCTGCGGGGGTCATATTATGCACCAGAAAAAAACTATTTCAAAACACAAAAATGGCTATAACTCCTAAACTAGGCGTCTGCGGGGGTCATATTATGCACCAGAAAAAACTATTTCAAAACACAAAAATGGCTATAACTCCTAAACTAGGCGTCTGCGGGGGTCATATTATGCACCAGAAAAAACTATTTCAAAACACAAAAATGGCTATAACTCCTAAACTAGGCGTCTGCGGGGGTCTTATTATGCACCAGAAAAAACTATTTCAAAACACAAAAATGGCTATAACTCCTAAACTAGGCGTCTGCGGGGGTCATATTATGCACCAGAAAAAACTATTTCAAAACACAAAAATGGCTATAACTCCTAAACTAGGCGTCTGCGGGGGTCATATTATGCACCAGAAAAAACTATTTCAAAACACAAAAATGGCTATAACTCCTAAACTAGGCGTCTGCGGGGGTCATATTATGCACCAGATAAAACTATTTCAAAACACAAAAATGGCTATAACTCCTAAACTAGGCGTCTGCGGGGGTCATATTATGCACCAGAAAAAACTATTTCAAAACACAAAAATGGCTATAACTCCTAAACTAGGCGTCTGCGGGGGTCATATTATGCACCAGAAAAAACTATTTCAAAACACAAAAATGGCTATAACTCCTAAACTAGGCGTCTGCGGGGGTCATATTATGCACCAGAAAAAACTATTTCAAAACACAAAAATGGCTATAACTCCTAAACTAGGCGTCTGCGGGGGTCATATTATGCAACAGAAAAAACTATTTCAAAACACAAAAATGGCTATAACTCCTAAACTAGGCGTCTGCGGGGGTCATATTATGCACCAGAAAAAACTATTTCAAAACACAAAAATGGCTATAACTCCTAAACTAGGCGTCTGCGGGGGTCATATTATGCACCAGAAAAAACTATTTCAAAACACAAAAATGGCTATAACTCCTAAACTAGGCGTCTGCGGGGGTCATATTATGCACCAGAAAAAAACTATTTCAAAACACAAAAATGGCTATAACTCCTAAACTAGGCGTCTGCGGGGTCATATTATGCACCAGAAAAAACTATTTCAAAACACAAAAATGGCTATAACTCCTAAACTAGGCGTCTGCGGGGGTCATATTATGCACCAGAAAAAACTATTTCAAAACACAAAAATGGCTATAACTCCTAAACTAGGCGTCTGCGGGGGTCATATTATGCACCAGAAAAAAACTATTTCAAAACACAAAAATGGCTATAACTCCTAAACTAGGCGTCTGCGGGGGTCATATTATGCACCAGAAAAAAACTTTTTCAAAACACAAAAATGGCTATAACTCCTAAACTAGGCGTCTGCGGGGGTCATATTATGCACCAGAAAAAACTATTTCAAAACACAAAAATGGTTATAACTCCAAAACTAGGCGTCTGCGGGGGTCATATTATGCACCAGAAAAAACTATTTCAAAACACAAAAATGGCTATAACTCCTAAACTAGGCGTCTGCGGGGGTCATAATATGCACCAGAAAAAACTATTTCAAAACACAAAAATGGCTATAACTCCTAAACTAGGCGTCTGCGGGGGTCATATTATGCACCAGAAAAAACTATTTCAAAACACAAAAATGGCTATAACTCCTAAACTAGGCGTCTGCGGCTGTCATATTATGCACCAGAAAAAACTATTTCAAAACACAAAAATGGCTATAACTCCTAAACTAGGCGTCTGCGGGGGTCATATTATGCACCAGAAAAAACTATTTCAAAACACAAAAATGGCTATAACTCCTAAACTAGGCGTCTGCGGGGGTCATATTATGCAACAGAAAAAACTATTTCAAAACACAAAAATGGCTATAACTCCTAAACTAGGCGTCTGCGGGGGTCATAATATGCACCAGAAAAAAACTATTTCAAAACACAAAAATGGCTATAACTCCTAAACTAGGCGTCTGCGGGGTCATATTATGCACCAGAAAAAAACTATTTCAAAACACAAAAATGGCTATAACCCCTAAACTAGGCGTCTGCGGGGGTCATATTATGCACCAGAAAAAACTATTTCAAAACACAAAAATGGCTATAACTCCTAAACTAGGCGTCTGCGGGGGTCATATTATGCACCAGAAAAAACTATTTCAAAACACAAAAATGGCTATAACTCCTAAACTAGGCGTCTGCGGGGGTCATATTATGCACCAGAAAAAACTATTTCAAAACACAAAAATGGCTATAACTCCTAAACTAGGCGTCTGCGGGGGTCATATTATGCACCAGAAAAAACTATTTCAAAACACAAAAATGGCTATAGCTCCTAAACTAGGCGTCTGCGGGGGTCATAATATGCACCAGAAAAAAACTATTTCAAAACACAAAAATGGCTATAACTCCTAAACTAGGCGTCTGCGGGGGTCATATTATGCACCAGAAAAAACTATTTCAAAACACAAAAATGGCTATAACTCCTAAACTAGGCGTCTGCGGGGGTCATATTATGCACCAGAAAAAACTTTTTCAAACACAAAAATGGCTATAACTCCTAAACTAGGCGTCTGCGGGGGTCATATTATGCACCAGAAAAAACTATTTCAAAACACAAAAATGGCTATAACTCCTAAACTACGCGTCTGCGGGGGGTCATATTATGCAACAGAAAAAACTATTTCAAAACACAAAAATGGCTATAACTCCTAAACTAGGCGTCTGCGGGGGTCATATTATGCACCAGAAAAAACTATTTCAAAACACAAAAATGGCTATAACTCCTAAACTAGGCGTCTGCGGGGGTCATATTATGCACCAGAAAAAACTATTTCAAAACACAAAAATGGCTGTAACTCCTAAACTAGCTCCTAAACTAGGCGTCTGCGGGGGTCATATTATGCACCAGAAAAAACTATTTCAAAACACAAAAATGGCTATAACTCCTAAACTAGGCGTCTGCGGGGGTCATATTATGCACCAGAAAAAACTATTTCAAAACACAAAAATGGCTATAACTCCTAAACTAGGCGTCTGCGGGGGTCATATTATGCACCAGAAAAAACTATTTCAAACACAAAAATGGCTGTAACTCCTAAACTAGGCGTCTGCGGGGGTCATATTATGCACCAGAAAAACTATTTCAAAACACAAAAATGGCTATAACTCCTAAACTAGGCGTCGGCGGGGTCATATTATGCACCAGAAAAAAACTATTTCAAAACACAAAAATGGCTATAACTCCTAAACTAGGCGTCTGCGTTGGTCATATTATGCACCAGAAAAAACTATTTCAAAACACAAAAATGGCTATAACTCCTAAACTAGGCGTCTGCGGGGGTCATATTATGCACCAGAAAAAACTATTTCAAAACACAAAAATGGCTATAACTCCTAAACTAGGCGTCTGCGGGGGTCATATTATGCACCAGAAAAAACTATTTCAAAACACAAAATGGCTATAACTCCTAAACTAGGCGTCTGCGGGGGTCATATTATGCACCAGAAAAAACTATTTCAAAACACAAAAATGGCTATAACTCCTAAACTAGGCGTCTGCGGGGGTCATATTATGCACCAGAAAAAACTATTTCAAAACACAAAAATGGCTATAACTCCTAAACTAGGCGTCTGCGGGGGTCATATTATGCACCAGAAAAAACTATTTCAAAACACAAAAATGGCTATAACTCCTAAACTAGGCGTCTGCGGGGGTCATATTATGCACCAGAAGAAACTATTTCAAAACACAAAAATGGCTATAACTCCTAAACTAGGCGTCTGCGGGGGTCATATTATGCACCAGAAAAAACTATTTCAAAACACAAAAATGGCTATACTCCTAACTAGGCGTCTGCGGGGGTCATATTATGCACCAGAAAAAACTATTTCAAAACACAAAAATGGCTATAACTCCTAAACTAGGCGTCTGCGGGGGTCATATTATGCACCAGAAAAAACTATTTCAAAACACAAAAATGGCTATAACTCCTAAACTAGGCGTCTGCGGGGTCATATTATGCACCAGAAAAAAACTATTTCAAAACACAAAAATGGCTATAACTCCTAAACTAGGCGTCTGCGGGGGTCATATTATGCACCAGAAAAAAACTATTTCAAAACACAAAAATGGCTATAACTCCTAAACTAGGCGTCTGCGGGGGTCATATTATGCACCAGAAAAAACTATTTCAAAACACAAAAATGGTTATAACTCCTAAACTAGGCGTCTGCGGGGGTCATATTATGCACCAGAAAAAACTATTTCAAAACACAAAAATGGCTATAACTCTAAACTAGGCGTCTGCGGGGGTCATATTATGCACCAGAAAAAACTATTTCAAAACACAAAAATGGCTATAACTCCTAAACTAGGCGTCTGCGGGGGTCATATTATGCAACAGAAAAAACTATTTGAAAACACAAAAATGGTTATAACTCCTAAACCAGGCGTCTGCGGGGGTCATATTATGCAACAGAAAAAAACTATTTCAAACACAAAAATGGTTATAACTCCTAAACTAGGCGTCTGCGGGGGTCATATTATGCACAGAAAAAAAACTATTTCAAAACACAAAAATGGTTATAACTCCTAAACTAGGCGTCTGCGGGGGTCATATTATGCACCAGAAAAACTATTTCAAAACACAAAATGGCTATAACTCCTAAACTAGGCGTCTGCGGGGGTCATAATATGCACCAGAAAAAAACTATTTCAAAACACAAAAATGGCTATAACTCCTAAACTAGGCGTCTGCGGGGGTCATATTATGCACCAGAAAAAAAACTATTTCAAAACACTAAAATGGCTATAACTCCTAAACTAGGCGTCTGCGGGGTCATATTATGCACCAGAAAAAACTATTTCAAAACACAAAAATGGCTATAACTCCTAAACTAGGCGTCTGCGGGGGTCATATTATGCACCAGAAAAAACTATTTCAAAACACAAAAATGGCTATAACTCCTAAACTAGGCGTCTGCGGGGGTCATAATATGCACCAGAAAAAAACTATTTCAAACACAAAAATGGCTATAACTCCTAAACTAGGCGTCTGCGGGGGTCATATTATGCACCAGAAAAAACTATTTCAAAACACAAAATGGCTATAACTCCTAAACTAGGCGTCTGCGGGGGTCATATTATGCACCAGAAAAAACTATTTCAAACACAAAAATGGCTATAACTCCTAAACTAGGCGTCTGCGGGGGTCATAATATGCACCAGAAAAAAACTATTTCAAAACACAAAATGGCTATAACTCCTAAACTAGGCGTCTGCGGGGGTCATATTATGCACCAGAAAAAACTATTTCAAAACTCAAAAATGGCTATAACTCCTAAACTAGGCGTCTGCGGGGTCATATTATGCACCAGAAAAAACTATTTCAAACACAAAAATGGCTATAACTCCTAAACTAGGCGTCTGCGGGGGTCATATTATGCACCAGAAAAAACTATTTCAAACACAAAAATGGTTATAACTCCTAAACTAGGCGTCTGCGGGGGTCATATTATGCACAGAAGAAACTATTTCAAAACACAAAAATGGCTATAACTCCTAAACTAGGCGTCTGCGGGGGTCATATTATGCACCAGAAAAAACTATTTCAAAACACAAAAATGGCTATCACTCCTAAACTAGGCGTCTGCGGGGGTCATATTATGCACCAGAAAAAAAACTATTTCAAAACACAAAAATGGCTATAACTCCTAAACTAGGCGTCTGCGGGGGTCATATTATGCACCAGAAAAAAACTATTTCAAAACACAAAAATGGTTATAACTCCTAAACTAGGCGTCTGCGGGGGTCATATTATGCACCAGAAAAAACTATTTCAAAACACAAAAATGGCTATAACTCCTAAACTAGGCGTCTGCGGGGGTCATATTATGCACCAGAAAAAACTATTTCAAAACACAAAAATGGCTATAACTCCTAAACTAGGCGTCTGCGGGGGTCATATTATGCACCAGAAAAAACTATTTCAAAACACAAAAATGGCTATAACTCCTAAACTAGGCGTCTGCGGGGGTCATATTATGCACCAGAAAAAAAACTATTTCAAAACACAAAAATGGCTATAACTCCTAAACTAGGCGTCTGCGGGGGTCATATTATGCACCAGAAAAAACTATTAAAACACAAAACTGGCTATAACTCCTAAACTAGGCGTCTGCGGGCGTCATATTATGCACCAGAAAAAAACTATTTCAAAACACAAAAATGGCTATAACTCCTAAACTAGGCGTCTGCGGGGGTCATATTATGCACCAGAAAAAACTATTTCAAAACACAAAAATGGCTATAACTCCTAAACTAGGCGTCTGCGGGGGTCATATTATGCACCAGAAAAAACTATTTCAAAACACAAAAATGGCTATAACTCCTAAACTAGGCATCTGCGGGGGTCATATTATGCACCAGAAAAAACTATTTCAAAACACAAAATGGCTATAACTCCTAAACTAGGCGTCTGCGGGGGTCATATTATGCACCAGAAAAAACTATTTCAAAACACAAAATGGCTATAACTCCTAAACTAGGCGTCTGCGGGGGTCATATTATGCACCAGAAAAAACTATTTCAAAACACAAAAATGGCTATAACTCCTAAACTAGGCGTCTGCGGGGGTCATATTATGCACCAGAAAAAACTATTTCAAAACACAAAAATGGCTATAACTCCTAAACTAGGCGTCTGCGGGGGTCATATTATGCACCAGAAAAAACTATTCAAAACACAAAAATGGCTATAACTCCTAAACTAGGCGTCTGCGGGGGTCATAATATGCACCAGAAAAAACTATTTCAAAACACAAAAATGGCTATAACTCCTAAACTAGGCGTCTGCGGGGGTCATATTATGCACCAGAAAAAACTATTTCAAAACACAAAAATGGCTATAACTCCTAAACTAGGCGTCTGCGGGGGTCATATTATGCACCAGAAGAAACTATTTCAAAACACAAAAATGGCTATAACTCCTAAACTAGGCGTCTGCGGGGGTCATATTATGCACCAGAAAAAACTATTTCAAAACACAAAAATGGCTATCACTCCTAAACTAGGCGTATGCGGGGGTCATATTATGCACCAGAAAAAAAACTATTTCAAAACACAAAAATGGCTATAACTCCTAAACTAGGCGTCTGCGGGGGTCATATTATGCACCAGAAAAAACTATTTCAAAACACAAAAATGGCTATAACTCCTAAACTAGGCGTCTGCGGGGGTCATATTATGCACCAGAAAAAACTATTTCAAAACACAAAAATGGCTATAACTCCTAAACTAGGCGTCTGCGGGGGTCATATTATGCACCAGAAAAAACTATTTCAAAACACAAAAATGGCTATAACTCCTAAACTAGGCGTCTGCGGGGGTCATATTATGCACCAGAAAAAACTATTTCAAAACACAAAAATGGCTATAACTCCTAAACTAGGCGTCTGCGGGGGTCATATTATGCACCAAAAAAAAAACTATTTCAAAACACAAAAATGGCTATAACTCCTAAACTAGGCGTCTGCGGGGGTCATATTATGCACCAGAAAAAACTATTTCAAAACACAAAAATGGCTATAACTCCTAAACTAGGCGTCTGCGGGGGTCATATTATGCACCAGAAAAAACTATTTCAAAACACAAAAATGGCTATAACTCCTAAACTAGGCGTCTGCGGGGGTCATATTATGCACCAGAAAAAACTATTTCAAAACACAAAAATGGCTATAACTCCTAAACTAGGCGTCTGCGGGGGTCATATTATGCACCAGAAAAAACTATTTCAAAACACAAAAATGGCTATAACTCCTAAACTAGGCGTCTGCGGGGGTCATATTATGCACCAGAAAAAACTATTTCAAAACACAAAAATGGCTATAACTCCTAAACTAGGCGTCTGCGGAGGTCATAATATGCACCAGAAAAAACTATTTCAAAACACAAAAATGGCTATAACTCCTAAACTAGGCGTCTGCGGGGGTCATATTATGCACCAGAAAAAACTATTTCAAAACACAAAAATGGCTATAACTCCTAAACTAGGCGTCTGCGGGGGTCATATTATGCACCAGAAAAACTATTTCAAAACACAAAAATGGCTATAACTCCTAAACTAGGCGTCTGCGGGGGTCATATTATGCACCAGAAAAAACTATTTCAAAACACAAAAATGGCTATAACTCCTAAACTAGGCGTCTGCGGGGGTCATATTATGCACCAGATAAAACTATTTCAAAACACAAAAATGGTTATAACTCCTAAACTAGGCGTCTGCGGGGGTCATATTATGCACCATAAGAAACTATTTCAGACACAAAAATGGCTATAACTCCTAAACTAGGCGTCTGCGGGGGTCATATTATGCACCAGAAAAAACTATTTCAAAACACAAAAATGGCTATAACTCCTAAACCAGGCGTCTGCGGGGGTCATATTATGCAACAGAAAAAACTATTTCAAAACACAAAAATGGCTATAACTCCTAAACTAGGCGTCTGCGGGGGTCATATTATGCACCAGAAAAAACTATTTCAAAACACAAAAATGGCTATAACTCCTAAACTAGGCGTCTGCGGGGGTCATATTATGCACCAGAAAAACTATTTCAAAACACAAAAATGGCTATAACTCCTAAACCAGGCGTCTGCGGGGTCATATTATGCAACAGAAAAAACTATTTCAAAACACAAAATGGCTATAACTCCTAAACTAGGCGTCTGCGGGGGTCATATTATGCACCAGAAAAAACTATTTCAAAACACAAAATGGCTATAACTCCTAAACTAGGCGTCTGCGGGGGTCATATTATGCACCAGAAAAAAAACTATTTCAAAACACAAAAATGGCTATAACTCCTAAACCAGGCGTCTGCGGGGGTCATATTATGCAACAGAAAAAACTATTTCAAAACACAAAATGGCTATAACTCCTAAACTAGGCGTCTGCGGGGGTCATATTATGCACCAGAAAAAACTATTTCAAAACACAAAAATGGCTATAACTCCTAAACTAGGCGTCTGCGGGGGTCATATTATGCACCAGAAAAAAACTATTTCAAAACACAAAAATGGCTATAACTCCTAAACTAGGCGTCTGCGGGGGTCATATTATGCACCAGAAAAAACTATTTCAAAACACAAAAATGGCTATAACTCCTAAACTAGGCGTCTGCGGGGGTCATATTATGCACCAGAAAAAAAAATATTTCAAAACACAAAAATGGCTATAACTCCTAAACTAGGCGTCTGCGGGGGTCATATTATGCACCCAGAAAAAACTATTTCAAAACACAAAAATGGCTATAACTCCTAAACCAGGCGTCTGCGGGGGTCATATTATGCAACAGAAAAAACTATTTCAAAACACAAAAATGGCTATAACTCCTAAACTAGGCGTCTGCGGGGGTCATATTATGCAACAGAAAAAACTATTTCAAAACACAAAAATGGCTATAACTCCTAAACTAGGCGTCTGCGGGGGTCATATTATGCACCAGAAAAAAAACTATTTCAAAACACTAAAATGGCTATAACTCCTAAACTAGGCGTCTGCGGGGGTCATATTATGCACCAGAAAAAAAACTATTTCAAAACACAAAAATGGCTATAACTCCTAAACTAGGCGTCTGCGGGGGTCATATTATGCACCAGAAAAAACTATTTCAAAACACAAAAATGGCTATAACTCCTAATTAGGCGTCCGCGGGGGTCATATTATGCAACAGAAAAAACTATTTCAAAACACAAAAATGGCTATAACTCCTAAACTAGGCGTCTGCGGGGGTCATATTATGCACCAGAAAAAACTATTTCAAACACAAAAATGGCTATAACTCCTAAACTAGGCGTCTGCGGGGTCATATTATGCACCAAAAAAAACTATTTCAAAACACAAAAATGCTATAACTCCTAAAGTAGGCGTCCGCGGGGTCATATTATGCACCAGAAAAAAACTATTTCAAAACACAAAAATGGCTATAACTCCTAAACTAGGGCGTCTGCGGGGGTCATATTATGCACCAGAAAAAACTATTTCAAAACACAAAAATGGCTATAACTCCTAAAGTAGGCGTCTGCGGGGGTCATAATATGCACCAGAAAAAACTATTTCAAAACACAAACTGGCTGTAACTCCTAAACTAGGCGTCTGCGGGGGTCATATTATGCACCAGAAAAAACTATTTCAAAACACAAAAATGGCTATAACTCCTAAATTAGGCGTCGCGGGGGTCATATTATGCACCAGAAAAAAACTATTTCAAAACACAAAAATGGCTATAACTCCTAAACTAGGCGTCTGCGGGGTCATAATATGCACCAGAAAAAACTATTAAAACACAAAACTGGCTATAACTCCTAATCTAGGCGTCTGCGGGGGTCATATTATGCACCAGAAAAAAACTATTTCAAAACACAAAACTGGCTATAACTCCTAAAGTAGGCGTCCGCGGGGTCATATTATGCCAACAGAAAAAACTATTTCAAAACACAAAAATGGCTATAACTCCTAAACTAGGCGTCTGCGGGGGTCATATTATGCAACAGAAAAAACTATTTCAAAACACAAAAATGGCTATAACTCCTAAACTAGGCGTCTGCGGGGGTCATATTATGCAACAGAAAAAACTATTTCAAAACACAAAAATGGCTATAACTCCTAAACTAGGCGTCTGCGGGGGTCATATTATGCACTAGAAAAAACTATTTCAAAACACAAAAATGGCTATAACTCCTAAATTAGGCGTCCGCGGGGGTCATATTATGCACCAGAAAAAACTATTTCAAAACACAAAAATGGCTATAACTCCTAAACTAGGCGTCTGCGGGGGTCATATTATGCAACAGAAAAAAACTATTTCAAACACAAAAATGGCTATAACTCCTAAACTAGGCGTCTGCGGGGTCATATTATGCACCAGAAAAAAAACTATTTCAAAACACTAAAATGGCTATAACTCCTAAACTAGGCGTCTGCGGGGGTCATATTATGCACCAGAAAAAACTATTTCAAAACACAAAAATGGCTATAACTCCTAAATTAGGCGTCCGCGGGGGTCATATTATGCACCAGAAAAAAACTCTTTCAAAACACAAAAATGGCTATAACTCCTAAACTAGGCGTCTGCGGGGTCATATTATGCACTAGAAAAAACTATTTCAAACACAAAACTGGCTATAACTCCTAAACTAGGCGTCTGCGGGGGTCATATTATGCACCAGAAAAAACTATTTCAAAACACAAAAATGGCTATAACTCCTAAATTAGGCGTCCGCGGGGGTCATATTATGCACCAGAAAAAAACTCTTTCAAAACACAAAAATGGCTATAACTCCTAAACTAGGCGTCTGCGGGGGCCATATTATGCACCAGAAAAAACTATTTCAAAACACAAAAATGGCTATAACTCCTAAACTAGGCGTCTGCGGGGGTCATATTATGCACCAGAAAAAACTATTTCAAAACACAAAAATGGCTATAACTCCTAAACTAGGCGTCTGCGGGGGTCATAATATGCACCAGAAAAAACTATTAAACACAAAACTGGCTACAACTCCTAATCTAGGCGTCTGCGGGGGTCATATTATGCACCAGAAAAAACTATTTCAAAACACAAACTGGCTGTAACTCCTAAACTAGGCGTCTGCGTGGGTCATATTATGCACCAGAAAAAACTATTTCAAAACACAAAAATGGCTATAACTCCTAAAGTAGGCGTCCGCGGGGGTCATATTATGCACCAGAAAAAAACTATTTCAAACACAAAAATGGCTATAACTCCTAAACTAGGCGTCTGCGGGGGTCATATTATGCACCAGAAAAAACTATTTCAAAACACAAAAATGGCTATAACTCCTAAAGTAGGCGTCTGCGGGGGTCATATTATGCACCAGAAAAAACTATTTCAAAACACAAAAATGGCTATAACTCCTAAACTAGGCGTCTGCGGGGGTCATAATATGCACCAGAAAAAAACTATTCAAAACACAAAAATGGCTATAACTCCTAAACTAGGCGTCTGCGGGGTCATATTATGCACCAGAAAAAACTATTAAAACACAAAACTGGCTATAACTCCTAATCTAGGCGTCTGCGGGGGTCATATTATGCACCAGAAAAAACTATTTCAAAACACAAAAATGGCTATAACTCCTAAATTAGGCGTCCGCGGGGGTCATAATATGCACCAGAAAAAAACTCTTTCAAAACACAAAAATGGCTATAACTCCTAAACTAGGCGTCTGCGGGGGTCATATTATGCACTAGAAAAAACTATTTCAAAACACAAAACTGGCTATAACTCCTAAACTAGGCGTCTGCGGGGGTCATATTATGCACCAGAAAAAACTATTTCAAAACACAAAAATGGCTATAACTCCTAAATTAGGCGTCCGCGGGGGTCATATTATGCACCAGAAAAAAACTCTTTCAAAACACAAAAATGGCTATAACTCCTAAACTAGGCGTCTGCGGGGGCCATATTATGCACCAGAAAAAACTATTTCAAAACACAAAAATGGCTATAACTCCTAAACTAGGCGTCTGCGGGGGTCATATTATGCACCAGAAAAAACTATTTCAAAACACAAAAATGGCTATAACTCCTAAACTAGGCGTCTGCGGGGTCATATTATGCACTAGAAAAAACTATTTCAAAACACAAAACTGCTATAACTCCTAAACTAGGCGTCTGCGGGGGTCATATTATGCACCAGAAAAAACTATTTCAAAACACAAAAATGGCTATAACTCCTAAATTAGGCGTCCGCGGGGTCATATTATGCACCAGAAAAAAACTCTTTCAAAACACAAAAATGGCTATAACTCCTAAACTAGGCGTCTGCGGGGGCCATATTATGCACCAGAAAAAACTATTTCAAAACACAAAAATGGCTATAACTCCTAAACTAGGCGTCTGCGGGGGTCATATTATGCACCAGAAAAAACTATTTCAAAACACAAAAATGGCTATAACTCCTAAATTAGGCGTCCGCGGGGTCATATTATGCACCAGAAAAAAACTCTTTCAAAACACAAAAATGGCTATAACTCCTAAACTAGGCGTCTGCGGGGGTCATATTATGCACTAGAAAAAACTATTTCAAACACAAAACTGGCTATAACTCCTAAACTAGGCGTCTGCGGGGGTCATATTATGCACCAGAAAAAACTATTTCAAAACACAAAATGGCTATAACTCCTAAATTAGGCGTCCGCGGGGGTCATATTATGCACCAGAAAAAAACTCTTTCAAAACACAAAATGGCTATAACTCCTAAACTAGGCGTCTGCGGGGGCCATATTATGCCCAGAAAAAACTATTTCAAAACACAAAAATGGCTATAACTCCTAAACTAGGCGTCTGCGGGGGTCATATTATGCACCAGAAAAAACTATTTCAAAACACAAAAATGGCTATAACTCCTAAACTAGGCGTCTGCGGGGGTCATATTATGCACTAGAAAAAACTATTTCAAAACACAAAACTGGCTATAACTCCTAAACTAGGCGTCTGCGGGGGTGATATTATGCACCAGAAAAAACTATTTCAAAACACAAAAATGGCTATAACTCCTAAATTAGGCGTCCGCGGGGGTCATATTATGCACCAGAAAAAAACTCTTTCAAAACACAAAAATGGCTATAACTCCTAAACTAGGCGTCTGCGGGGGCCATATTATGCACCAGAAAAAAACTATTTCAAAACACAAAAATGGCTATAACTCCTAAACTAGGCGTCTGCGGGGGTCATATTATGCACCAGAAAAAACTATTTCAAAACACAAAAATGGCTATAACTCCTAAACTAGGCGTCTGCGGGGGTCATAATATGCACCAGAAAAAACTATTAAAACACAAAACTGGCTACAACTCCTAATCTAGGCGTCTGCGGGGGTCATATTATGCACCAGAAAAAAACTATTTCAAAACACAAAACTGGCTGTAACTCCTAAACTAGGCGTCT